>CM035226.1:43047042-43409967 GCA_020226215.1 Sindora glabra
TATAATCTGACAAATCCAAGAATAAAAATCCATAAACATCATAACAAATTGCTAACAAAAAAAGAATCGGTATATATATCAAATTGAATCCACCAGTCCATGTGTGCCAGTATGATGAATCTAGCATGAGAAGCGAAGGAGGGAAATAAAACTAGGATCATTTGTGTTTAGCGTTTAGCATTTTACAGGATTTCTCTCCTTGCTGCGTATCCAAACTGAGACCGCCGGATATTCTGTTGCCGCTTCTTGTACACTATGCCTGCCAATCCAACTACACAACCGGCGGCGATAACTCCAACCGCTATTCCAGCCTTCCTTCCGGGACTCATACCTCCTGATGATTTCCCTTCCGAGTCATCTTCCACACCGATGTGCTTAACATCAGCATTATCCGCGGGAGCCGGAGTCGGAGCTGCAGACGGGGAAGGAGACGGAGAGCTAGCCGGCGATGGATTTGGAGAGGAGCCGGGACTAGTAGTTTCTGGAGAAGGCGCCGGAGGCGAACTCGCCGGATCATGAAGAGGAGCGGGGACGTCAGCAATAGGAGAAGGCGAATCAGCACCGGATTCTGGCGACGGGGCCGGTGAGATCTCCGGTGGATCCGCCGAGAGAGTGAGTTCCATGAACAAAGAGAAGGCCAATAAGAAGAAAACAAAGGAGAATTTAGCAGAACCCGCCATTGCAAAGAAAATGCAGGGAAGAACAAAGACGGGGGAGGAAGAGGAGTGGAAACTGGAAAGTGCTTGAAGGAAAGCCAAAGTAGATCTGATTCTGAGGGAGAAAAGGCGGTTAATATATAAGATCTCGGAATGCGGGTAAGGCGTAAATTCTATTCTATATTATTTGTCACGTCAACAATGGACCACTAAAATGTAGACACGTAGAGCATTTTAAAATGAGTCAAGGCAGCGCGATGCACCGGATTATAAGGAAACGAAAGCAGAGCAAATGGCTTGAAATTTAAAGAAGGCAGGGAAATGCATGCAGCCGAAGGATGGCTTGGTGCGTAAAAAGAGGGAGGGAAGTCAGGTTGGTCCGATTGCTAGCTGGTAATGAGTCATTAATTTTGAATTAAAGTGTAAATATGAAGGGAAAGCGATTTTGATGCATGGAATGAAAGAAAGTAAGGACAAATTTCAATTTTTATTGGTTTATTTGTCTATTTCGTTTGATGTGCGCAAAAAAAAGGTTTTTTTTTTAATTAATAATTCATGAGTCAATTGTAATTCCTTACGAGTCAGGTCAATTTTTAACTGTGGAATTAAATGATTATACATATGATATGATATGATGATAATTGTGCTGTGATTTTTAAGGATCAAACGGAAGACGCCTTTTAAAAAATAAAATAAAATATTTTAATTATTAATATAAAAATTAAGGGAATGAATGATTATAAGGTTAAAAATTATTTTTAATATATTATTATGTATTAAATTTTAAATATTTAATTTTTTATTAAAAATTATGATATTATATTTTATTTTCTAAAACATATTTAAAATTTTAAAAAAGTATGATCCAACGGGTAAAACGCAAATAGCCATTTGTGGTTGAGAAATTAGTAAGATACGGCGGTCCTTCCATGGCAATGGCTTGTTTTCCACGAGGACGAGAAAGTTCAAGACAAGGAATTTAACCCTCCCCATTAATTTTGCGGGAATCATAAATCTTGTAAACGTATTCAATATGCCATCATTTATCCCAGGGCCGATGGTCAGAGGAGGTTTTCAGGGGACTAAAATAAAATCATATTTCTAAAATTTTCCTATAGAGCATAAATAGAATTATAAATAAATTGAGTTTAATTGAGTATTAATCTTTTTTGTGATAATTAAAGTATGAATTCACTTAGTACATATATATAAAAGATTGATTTTAAAATTCAAACTTATAATATGAGTAGAAAATAAAATTCTTAAAATAATATTAAGCGTTATTACACTATTAGAAAATGTTAATGAACTAAACATTTATATACTTGAACTCAAGTCTGGCAATAAATAAACATGATCTCTAATTTGTTGAATTTGAAAAATTCAAATTTCTTCTTAACTATTAAATAAGTGAGCTTAAATGAATTTTCATATAATTCTATTTTACCTTATATCTATTTTTTATATTTTTTTCAACTATTTTTTTTACAATGATACTTAGGATGTGTTTGATAATATCAAAGTACTAGCATATGTCCCATGCGATGCACAAATTTTATGATAACTAAATAGAAAATATAATAATAAAATTTGTCAATATTCTTATGATATAATTAATTAATTAATTTCATACATTTTAGGCAATCATAACAAGAGTTTCAGAGGACGGCAAGAATTGAGTACAAATCTTACTAATACTCAAACCTAGTATCACAAATTCCTTTTCATATTACTTTTCAAACTTTGTTTAGTTTCTAGTAACGAAAACTAATCTTTTACTCTAAAAAAGTTTATAAAAAAATTGACAAATATTGTGCACAAGGAAACCAATAAATTCAAAGTTTTTTGCTCTTAGTAGCTATTTTATATGTGAATAATTCTAAGAATAATAAACATTTACATATATAAGTAAATAAATTTTCAATAAAACATGTTAAGAGTTTTAGAGAGCCTTTTTATTAAGTTGTCTCCTTTCTTTCCACATAACTACTACAAATTGAGTTTAAAAAAAAAAAGAATACATAATAAGAAAAGAAATGCCAATGAAGAGAGAATACAATCATGGTCTAAAATAAATGTTAGTATTATGGACGGGCTACACTAATGCTCGACTTGTAGAAATTCACATTCTAGACCAACTAGTATAATAGGCCTCTAGATAAGAGATTAGCAAATATCAAATTAAAGACACTTTTTGATGGTAACCAAAATGCATAAATAACATAAAAAACTAAAAGACAGTCACTATAAGAAAAGAAAATTTCCAATTAGTGAGAATGTAGAATTTTGCAAACCTTAAATTTGACAATGAAAAGGCAATTGTCCCAGCAATAAAGTAGTTGTGAAACTTCATAGCAAATTTTGCTTTTTTAACAGACAAGTATAATACTATAATTAAAATATGAAGAAGTATTAGAGACTTACAAGAGATGTGCTTGTTCTAATAAAGTTGCATATGCACAAGTGAATGTTTTCCATAGACTAAAGCAAAAAGATGCAAAAGTTGAAGACCACTATCGATGATAATTTAAAAATCCAATGAAAAAGATAAGAGGACAAGTTGTAATAAAAGTAGTTATGCCGTAAGAAAGTAGAAGAAATGGTCTTTATTTCCATTAATTTCCTTGAACGAATCATTTTAAGATGGAAACTTGTTTTAAGAATGATTAATTGATGATGGAAGGAAATAAGGAGATGAGAGCATGATATCTCTTTCTCTCTCTTGCTAAGCGAGTGATTGACACGCAAACAATAAAATAGAGAGCATGATCTCTCTTTTTCTCCAGCTGAGCAAGTGATTTGCACAAAGACAACAAAAAAAATTAGTAAAATAAAAAACAATATGGCAAATATAATAATAAGGAGATTTAGCATTAAATTTTTAGTGTTAAATTTTCTATGTACTATAATTTCCAATGTTTGAACATTCTCTTATTTTAAATATTGAATTTAGGTAATAAATAAAAAAATTATCATAAAGTCTTAAAATCTTATAAAATTTCAAAATTATCCTTAATTATAATTTTTAAAATTTTATAAGCTATAAAGTATATATATTTAATTCTTAAACCCAAAAATAGAGATAAATTTAGAAGGATTCAATGAATTTTTACTTAATTTAATATTCAATCTTAATAAATTGAATAAAAATATATTTTAATCCTAAATTTATTCAATTAAGTATTAAAATAGTGTTTTTAAACATATTACTACTCATTATATTATCCCTCACATTTACTTTATTTTTAGAGGGGGGACAAACTATTAAATTTTTTCACACAATGAAATTTATCTACATAATTTAAAATAATTTAAAAATTTAGGGGAAGTAGGGGCCCTTAAACACAGTAAGCCACTGTCCTTGATTTGCCTCTTACTTAATGCTATAACAGGATTTAAATTGAATTATTCAAAAATGAATTTATGTATAAATACATCGAAACCTGTAGTGTCTAATTATGTATGTTCTTCGAATCCAAAATTTTATAAGTGTGTACTAAATAAATTAGATTAAGGGAAAAAATATAATGTTTAAAAACAAACGGTGAAATAATTTGAGATTCATATTGTGAACCTTCTCTTATTTGATGTTTTCTTATTCATAACAAAATATAACTTGTTTCATGCTCTTTTTTTAAGAATAAAAGTCTGCTACATTTTCATATTCCGTTGGATAACAAAGATTTATGAATTCTTTCTCGAAATGATGAAAATATTAAAAAAATAAAATTAAAATACAAATTTTAAAATTAAAATACAAATTTTAAAATTAAATATTACAAACTTAAACATAATTACTAAATAACTTCAAATATAAATTTATAAAGTTCTAAATTCATCTATAACAAATAATTATTTTAAAACTTCTATCTCAAATTTAAATTCCCCTGCATCTTGTAATTATCTATCATAGTTGATGTAAAGATAATTACTAAATAATTTTAAACACAAGTAAATAAAACTCAAAATTTAATACATATAATTATTCCAGAATAAAGTTCCAATATCATAAAATTATCTATGATCTTTGATGCATATATAATATAATAAATTCTTAGCCCATTCCAAAATTTGTTAAGGGAACAAAAGGCAAAATAGCCTGCCCATCCTTGCACTCAACAGGATAATTTCTAGACGATCCTTAAATTCAAGACAAATTCTCATATCTAATATAGTTTTATTGATTTTATATTTTAAAAATATACAAATGGAATTGTGAGCTTCTTTTGTTTCTTTGGAAGATATTTTGAAAACATCATTTCTTTGTATATAAATAAAGGAATATTATATGTCTTTATTCTTTATGATTGAAAAAAAAATTATTCATAGAGCTGTGATAAAAAAAAAAAGGAAAATAACTTTCTCCTTTTTGAAGCGGAAGTTATCTTTTATAAAAACACATTATATTCAACATTAAACATAATAATTATTTTTCATCATCTTCTACTATATTAATAATTTATAATTATATTCCCGTAAAAAATATTTGTCATAAAAAACAAACGAAAATATAATACTTTTCATGTTTCCAGATTAAACAAGCTAGGAAGGTGCATGTGCATAAACGTGTGCTTAAGAATCACGAACAAAATAAGACATTAATCTCTTCGTCCGTCATATAATATAATAGACAACTCGACAGACCTAAAGCATTTGTGTAGGTCGGATTTTAGTGTCTCACCATTGGCACCAACACTAGTAACCCGTACAAGTGGGATTTATATACGTCGCCTCTGCACATCCCTATCGGGTCGGATTTAAAAATGGAACATGGTGACATTTCTAGCCATATTGTAATTTGTTGGGGAGGCTTCAATATTGCATGAATACGAAGGAAAAGTGAAACTCCAAAGACCAGGAGTCCAAGTCTACCGTGAGTATTTACATTGCATAAACTGATCTTATTAATAAATTATAAATAATTCAATTAAAAATTTGTAGTTCCAAAAAAATAATAAAATTTAATGTAACTTACTAGATATTCAATATATACATAAATCTAATGCATAAAAGAACTCACTAGACAAAACACGCAAATGTAAAATGAGTGTTAAAAGCGTGGCGATTGATTTTTCCTTTTTTGGTGAGATTAAAGACGCACAGCTACATAGACAGACACAAGAGGTTCAAAATTACGGGGGCAATAAATTAACTAAAATATGGGGGCAATTTTTATCAAGTGTCATCCAGAATTGCAAAATAGACAGACACAAGAGGTTCAAAATTAATACACAGCATGCATGTTTTGCCTCTCTTTTTTACCCTTCTGCTTTTTCCTTCTTTTCATTCTACAGCCGAGGGGAAGGCAAAGACCGAATTAGTCCCTCGTTTTCTCCGCAATCCCTGTTACGTAATTTGTTTAAATAGTACCACTTCATAGATAGAAATACCATTTAAATTACTTATAATTCATCCTTCACGTCGCCACTGCTACTCTGACTCTCCTTAGCAAAATCAGAACTCTCAGGTTTTGGGATTGAGGCTGGTTTCTGCAACTTGAATGGGATGGATGCATTTTTCTTAATGAACTTATACAAAGCCTTCACCGTACGATCCGCATCAACAGTAATCTGTAGATAACATTAAACCAGATATATGTCAGATCATCTGACGGATAAAGTCTTGGCTGCGTGAATAGACAAAAAATATGAATTGTGTACAATTCACTCACAGGGTCAAAGCTCTTGTTTCCTGCTGGGAAGAAGAGAAGTGTTGGGAATCCATCAGCCTGCAAAGTGAGTGCAGTTAAACACAGATCAATTCAAATCCTGTATAATGAGACATTAATAATCATACTTTGCATGAAAAACATAGCATAATGTGATATAAATCCATTTAAATAATGCAAAACTAAGCAGAAGCACAAACAATATCCTAGCTATATCTTATTAGAATTTGGATCTACCTTTGCCCTAGGATGCTCATTTGTCGTCCCATCCATCTTAGCTATTACAATAGAGTCAATGCCATGTAGATGTTTGGCAAGCTTGTTGTATGTAGGTTCGAGTGCTTGGCAATGGCCACACCAGGGTGCATAAATCTAGGAATCCAACCAACAGTACATAAAAAATGAACAAGATCAAACGAAAAATACTGCTATATACAAACAGGTTCAAAATTTTACCTCCAGGAGAACGTCCTTTGACTCATCCAAGACAATTTCATCAAAGTTGTTCCCAACCACTATTTTCACATCACCATCATTCTGTCATCAAAACGAACAACACATATCAGATATGGGGCTACGAAAACATGTTCAATCCAATGACCATGAAATAACCTACACTTTCAGGAACTGGATCTGACTTGTAGAACGGCTTCAACTTGTCTTCAAGAAAATCTTCTCCAAATGCCTGAAATATGACAACAATTCGATATATTTAGCTGAAGTCATGCTTCCACAGCTTAACGAGTCATAGACAGTGCCAATTATGCACATTCCGTACCAAGTAGCAGCGGTAGGGAGAGATGATTACCTTAATATTGCCAACGGTGACCTCTCCATCAAGCACAAATTTCCTTCCATCATCATTTCCTGTGTAGGCTAGTACCTGAATTGGAAATTCCACCAGTTACAGAAATTAGTTTATATCAAATAATATAATGTAATTATCATATGACTCATTTAACTAAAACAAATCACAAAAAATAGAGATTGTGAAGAAAAGATTACTTTGGGAGCATCTCCAACTACACCAAAATAATCTGCAACAGGCTTTCCAACATCTTCATGATCCATTTCCACATGTACAAAAATCAGCTGGAACAGATAAGAGTCTTAGAAACTTTTTTGCAGGGTGGGGTAAGTGGACAATTAAAGGGCTATTTCACAAGTTCTTAAATAATGCAAAGGGCTATTATGAGCCAAAAACAGCTACACCAGAATGAAAGAAAAAATATAGATGTCAGCAATCTGTAGAAAACAGAAGGTAAAAACCAATGGTTTCAGAAATGCAGCCAGAATTACTAATCATAAGTGCAGCTTACACCCAACAAACTCCATTGCCCTCCACCCAAATTCCCGCAAAAACCAATTAACTTTATTTGCACTATAATAAAAATTAAACATTTTCCATCTATGGGAAGTTTGCCACAGAAGAGAATATTAAAAGGCAGCCTATGACTAAGTATATATACCTTTCCCTTGAAGAACTTCGCTGCTTCTTGAAATATTGAGACAAACTTTACTGAATCATTTTTAGTTGCGAAAAGCAGCAACTAAAATAAAGGTTCAAACAGTAAAAATGTCAGAAGATAATCATGAATTCTACTCGAAGAATATGTCTCAGAAGATTTGCAATAGGAAAAATAAATAAATAAGTATACAATTACCTGTTTCTTGACTGAACTTTCAAAAACTGATGGGGCACTTTCTCTTGTGAAAGTTGTCACCAAAGGAAGCTTGTTGGAGAATACAAATTCCAAAATTGCAGATTTTACAAATTGACCATCTGTTGCAACAGGATGTATACATAGTAGGTTACGTGGAAAGTTTTTCAACATTTTCATGCAAAATAGATAAGAACAAAGAATAAAACAAACCAAAACGGTTCAGCTTTTCCTCCTCTTTCTTTAGCAGAACCAAAGCAGGGCGTTTAACAGTTGGGTCAATATGGAAAAGCTCTGCGATATCAGGATTGACAGTTTGATAAAAATTGACATCATCCTCGAGTCTTGAAGCTGTAGCTAACTCATCACTCTCAGGACCCTGCATATTACAGAAGGTTAAATGAATCATGGCAACCAAGAGCTACAATGATTTCAACTATCACAACTGCTAGGGAAAAAAAATAAAAAAAAGAAGTATGAGAATCTAGGAATCCATCAGCCTAATTTTGCGAATGAACAATGACAATGGCAAGAGGCCATTAATATTCCAACTTTGCCAGTTTCAGCAAAAAGAAATTTACCATTGCAAACACAGCGTTTTGTCATGAACGAAAGTATGACCACCTAAAAAGCTACAAGCTAAAGAAATCATATTAAAAGGATATTTAAGGTCTTAAAAACGCATTTCCATGAAAATACATGCATTTATCAACTAATCCTACTGTCCTAGACTAATATTGGCACATTAACATGCATAACTACATGCAATGAGTCTAAATACTCACCACCAGAGAGTTGAGGAAGCCCAGCGCAACTTTGCTTTCAGAGGTAAGTATCCGTTCAGCATCATCCAATGTAGTTATGTTGTATATGCCAGGCCCTATTTTCTTCTTAATCCAAGTCACTATAGCTTCTCTGGATTATATTAATGAAGTCAGTTCAAGTAAAATTATCATATGAGTACGATTTGAAACGAAGTCAAATCTGCCGACGTAGCCAGGAACTAAAATACCCAATTTTGATCAACGAAATAAAAATCACCAACTAAAAAACAAAACACAACAATGCGATTTCAAAAGGAAAAAGCACATCCGAGTCATTATTGATGACACTTACTTGGTTCTCTGGCCAGTATAAGGCTTGCGAACCCCATCAATGAAAAAGTAGACAGTAGGAAATCCTTGGACATCGTATTCCTGAGCCAGTTCATTCTCTTCGGAGGCATCCACTTTCGCCAAAACCACATCCTCACCTTTCAGCTCGGAGGCGGCGGCGGCGTACTCCGGCGCCAAAGCTTGGCAGTGGCCACACCAAGGGGCATAGAATTCAACCATAACGAATCGATTATTCTCAATAACAGTAGTGAAATTTCTCTCCTTTAATACGACGACATCTTTGTCATCCACCTCAGGCTCTTTGTAAGCATCTGGGTTTGCTTCAGATTCGTCGAAGCCGGAGAAATCTCCGAAATCATCTTCGTCAACAGCCTCCTCATCGAAATGGTCCGGATCTGGATAGTGGCCGTAGTGGTGGTCGGAAACGGCGGATTCATCGGCTTCTTCTAGAAAGCTAAGATCTTCGTCGTCGCCATTTTCAACTGCCTTCGATAACGTGAGAGAGAAAGAAGAGAATATAAGAACAGTAGAGAGAGAAAGGACAAGCACGAGCCGACTTGCCATTTTGCAGAGGTTTGAGGTGTTGCGCCTGCTGCTTGATGGCGGAGGAACTGAAGCAACAATGGACACACAGATCTCAATTGGGAGCCACCTGTGACTTGGGACTGTCAGCGCTCCTTCTCTCCTCAGTGCGATGCGACATCGTATTATATCACATTTCATAAAAAATAATATTGTCTTAATTATTATTTTTTAATTCAAGCATGAAATTATTAATAAATTATAAAATTTTACAATTAATTAATATCTTAATTAATATAAAATAATTATTACTATTAATAGAAAACATATACTTTACAACCTTGACTTTATTTGTAACTAATTAATTTGTGATTTAAAATATCATAAAAAAAGATTGCACATTATTTGTGATTATTAATATTTGATTTATTTGTACTTATTTTTCATCTAATTTAAATATAATGAAATCCAATATATGCTTTTCATGATTTTTCTTAGGACTATCAAACAGGTCACAAACTGATTTTTACGGATATGAACTTTTAAAATTAAGCCCATTTTTTAATATGGATAACACAAACCAACCCGTCACAAATCTGATTCACGACAGACCGATTTGTATCCATAAAATTTGTAGGCTTTCAATTAAAACTCGTGGACTGGCCTATATTTGCAAGAGTTTTGTGCGGGTTTAAACCTTTAAAATTAAACCTATTTTAAAACACGAGTAATATGGACTGACTCGTATCCGTATAGACCAGCTATTTTATAGCCTTAATTTTTCTCCCCTATTTATAAAATTAAATTAATAAAGCTCTAAAATTCAATTATACGTCATTTATTCCTTTATTTCTTCCATGAACTTAAATCTTAGCACTTAATTTTGAAAAAAATAAAAGATTAGCAATGGTGAATTGATGAGGGCAATTAAAAATAAATCAATGTAACATTGGTCAAATTAGGACTAATAAGCAACTACGAGATAAATTAGAGTAGTGTCAAGTTAAATTAAGATTATCAAATAAGTATGTAACTTCCATATTATAAAGGTTGCCTTTTTTATATATTTTGAAGTTTATGTGGGTGGATTGTAAATAAGGTCATACCACATTGAAAAATTATATTTTTCCTCATTAATAAAATAAAATTAATATTTAGTGATACATGTATATAATATTTTCTTTTTTTAATTTAATTATAGAAGATTATTATGTGTAAAATATATAAAATTCTCTTTAAACATTTATAATGTTTATGTAAACCTCTTTACCATCAAAATATATACATAACCCATTCAAATTAACTAATAGGTAAGGATAGCAATTTGGACCTAACTCAATGGTTTGGTCCAGATTAGACCCACTATACATTTAGACCCAAGTAGGCATATATCTAAAAGACTTATTGAATCTTGTTAGGTCTCGGTTTGAAATTGAAAATTTATGACTTGAATTTGTTAGGCCTCTGTACATCTTGCTTTCTTTTTTATTATATCATCTAGATTCTCCCATATTTAGATCAATGAATCAAAAGTTGACTAGGATGGCAAAGAGAAAGAAAAATAATGTTACTATTCTAACTCTTTTAGCAAAGCTTATCAGAATTATAGTCATATATAGGCCACTACTGATTTTGATTCTTTCAATAATGAAAAGCAAGGAAAATCCCATAAATTTACCCAATGTAAAAAGATATATTCACCCATATCACTATGCATTCTCCTCCATTATGATGAAGATGAAGGACCTCGGTGTTTCAATGGTGATAAATATTGAGCATGTGGAACCTTGAACTTGTGACGGTGATGAAAAATCCATATTAATTTACATCTATAATAATCAGAGTGGTATTTAAGTCTAAGTTAATTCACAAATGAATTTATACGAATTTAGAAAGATTTGATGACAAATTCATAAAGATTTGGAAGGATGAAAAATTTTTATGTATAGACATGGAAGGATTTTTAGAAATTTAAAAAGAAAAAAATCAACTTATAACTTAGTTTTATTGATAAATTTGTAAAGATTTGGAATGACAAAAAATTTATGGGTAAAAGTATAGAAAGATTTTTTTAAAATTTGAAAAAATCAACCTTCAAATTCGATTTTTCAATATTTCAAATATGAACAAATTTGGAAGAAGGTATGTGTAAATATGGGTAAATAATGGGTATCAACCTAAATTATAAATAATAATTTATTAGAAAGTATATTATTAACGTATTGTTTACAAATTTTTTAGAAAATAATAAATCAAATATTATTATTAAATATTAAATTGATAATCTAATTTCATATAATTTATTTCTAAAAAAAAAAAATTAGGCATGAATGAAGTTTAATATGTTTAGATCCACCTATACCTATTGGATTCCATCAGGTTTAGATTTTAATAGTTTTGGATCTGGCTGGTCTTTATTATTTTGGGTTTAGGTCAAATGGAGCTAAACCTGAAAATTTATCATATATATTATTAGGTGTATATAACACACTCTTTTAAAGCAGTTATCCAAATTCAAATGAAAATTTCATATTTGAATTTATTGTATAATAAAAACAAAATTAGGATGTTTTTGTTAATTTTTATGAAAAAATTTTATCACTAAAATTATGTAAATAGGCACAAATTATACATAGATAAATGTTTAGTGTGAAGAATTTATATAAATACCTATATTACAAGAAGATTTTGTTTTTTAGGTGAAGAAATCTAGTAATCTAATCACAAGCATTGCCTTTCATCTATGTATAGAATAGATCACAAAAAGCACTTCTCCCATGAACCCTAATTGTCACTTTAGTTTTTGGGGAAAATAAAAATTGATATTGATGGAAAGTATGCAATCTAGCATGGAGTTTAAAAGTCGTAACCTTTCTTATATAAAACTATAACTAGTTGTAGGTTAATCCATCACAAAAAACCATCCATTACCATGATTTGAGCTCAAATGTCATTTAAGCTTAACTTAATTGTCACTTTATTTAAGTTATAACCCTTCAACATTTTAATCTTAATTTCTAAATTATTATGTCTTATTTAAAATAATCTCTTACTTGGATTACATAATTTAGTAACAATGGCTACTTTATTAAATGCTAATATAAATTATACCACTTTTACACCCATAAGTCTATAATGAGATCATAAGTACCTAGTAATGCATAATATAGCATCTAAAAAGGATGTTAACATCATACACAATGTACATTCACACATTCCCAACCAACTAAAATATAATATCCAATAAAGATATCAACAAAATTTACATAACAATAAATATGATTATATATAAATCTTCACACAAAGGTTTTAACAACTACCCAAGATACCAAATGAAAATCATTATTATCGATGTAATATCAATTTAAATATTTATATCAATATGCATAACAAAAATATGCATAATGAATTATGATAAAACATGAATATTTCATTGATATACATCTGAAGATAAGTAATTATATTAAAATACTCTCACTAACTTAAAACATCAAAAGACTTAATCAAATCCATATTATTTACATACTCATAATACATTCAAATTGCTAAACCTTTGATTAATAGATACGTGAGCATACAATTTGTGAAAATATGTTTAATATAAGTAATATGCCCATATATCTTTTCTATTACAAAGTATTACTTCATATCAAAATATTTTATACAGACAAAACTTTTGTTATTTTAAGAGAAGTTCAAAATAGTAGCATTATTAAAGTTAATAGTTAAAAGTCTTGAGATGCTCTCAATAATATTAAAATTGGTTATAAAATTTCTTAATTGCACAGCTTATCAAGTAACTTCATAACATGTATCAAACTTTTTTTCCATAGTGAATGTTATTGTAAGAGATTGCTTAATACTTTTTCATGATATAGTTCTTCCTACCATCAACCAACAAGATCTAAGTCTAAGTAGTATATAACTATAAGATATCTTAATCTTTTATAGGTCAAAGTCTAATTTTCTATACCTTGTGGGCATTTCATAACTCTTTCAACAATAGTTCAATATCTTTAACTAGAATCAATTAAATGCTTCCCTAATACACCTACAACATAAGTTGTGTTAAGATATATATATACCTAAGCATACATTAGACTACTATAACCAATGGATGGAAGACATTTTTCATTTTCTCTTTTTCATTATCATTCTAAAGACATTAGATCTTTGAGAAAATTTAACTTTTTTGAATGTATGTTAAAACTTGAGAGTGTGGGGACATGTTAAATCTCTTTAGTATCTTTTCAATGAATGTCCGTTAAGACAAATCAAACAAATCCCAAGATTCATCATGATAGATCTTTATGCCCATAAGAAGCATTCCTAAAATCTTTTCATATCAAAGTGCTTTAATAATATTTATTACATCTCAATCAATAAGTTCACATCATCACTGGGAAGGCGAATGTTATGAGAATATAATATTGGTATTACAAAATTGCTTACACTTATCAACATATAAATACACTACTATGTATCTTTCTCCTTGAATTAAAAGAAGTCACCACTTCATTAAATTCAAGGTACTATTATCTAAGCCCTTGTTTCAAATCATGTATGGACTTCTCTAGCTTACACCCAAAGTGTTCTTTACCCTTCTTTTAGAAACCTTTTTAGTTAGTTCATGTAAACAATCTTTGACAAGTTACCATTTAAGTAAGCTATCTTGACATCTATCTAATGTAACTCTAAATTAAAATGAATCACCATTGCTATAATAACTTAATATAAGTCTTTAGTTAAAACTAACGAGAAGGTTTCTTTATATTCTATATTTTTCTTCTAAATGTAATCCTTGACCACTAATTTGGCTTTATATCTCACAATCCATCCTAGGACATATAATTAGTATAAGGAGTCATTATGAGCAATGGCCTATTAGTCTTATTTAATTATATACAAGTGTAATGTTTCATATGTAATCATGCTTCCTAAAAAGAAAAAAGGAATACAAATTTCCAAAATAAATTATGAAATTTATAGGTGAAATGTTATGCATGCTTATCCAATTAGCCTATTATTTACCTTAATACTAAAGTTTTAAGTGAACCTACTTCCAATTCATCTAACAATAATTGAGTATTTAAAAGGATTGTCTCCTTTCAAAAAAAAGAAAAAGAAAAAAATGGAAAAGGATGATTTCTAAAAAACTCAATAAGTAACCAATAAATAAAAGAAACAGTACATTAATGCCACATTTGGTTTAAATCATGTAAATCATATAAACTAGAATAAAATAAAATAACAATCAACTAAAACCTTCAACAAGAAGGAACATGTTCATATACTTTTGTGGAAAGAATATTTGAACATGCAAGGATTTATTGTACCATATAGACAATATTATATTGCATATACAAATTGATAACCCACTAAAGTTCTTTAATCTACAACCCATGTCAAAAGAATCAGCAAAAGATAAAATATAAAATTATCCCTATTAATTTAACTAATGACCAAATTAATCTTTTATCCTTACTATTTAAAAACTATAATAAATATAATTTATTAATTATAAAATATAAATATTAATATTAATTATATAAATTAGAATAAATATAATGAGTACTAAATAAAATAAATATTAAATATTATATCATAAATTTAATTATAATAAAATTTAATTATAAATAGAAATATTTATATATCTATTATATTATATTATTTAATATTCAATTATAAAAATTAAAAATTATAATTTCTTGTCTACTTTAGACGAATATGAAAGAATTAATTATTTAACTAATATTTATCTTTATTTAAATTATATTTTATTTTAATTATATTAAGATAATTATATATAAGACCTTTTTTACATTAACTAGTTTTATTTTTATAGTAAATTAAGAAATAAAAAATTATCAATTTATAAAAATTATGATAGAAATAGAGATTAGAAATATAATTTTAAAAAAGATAATTAGAAATAATTATAATTTATTAATATTTCTTATTTTTTATATTATGAATTTGAAGGGTATGTTAGTTATTTTAATAATATTTTTTCAAAAATTCAAAGTTAAGTTAAACAAAATACAAAAAATTAACTCTTGAGAAATATTAATTTCTTATTATCAATCATATGACTTTAAATACTTTTTAAAAAATTCATAAGAGAATTTATTGAACTTTTCTCGAAAACTTACTTCTTATGTAAATTAAATAACTCTTCAATATTAAATGTAAGGAGTATGAGCGGAAGCAAAAGTGTACATAGGTCAAGCCGTCCAGGTCGAATTATATAAAATTCAATGCCTGAACCTGGCCCGGCTCGAATTTTTGAATCAAAAGCCCAAAGGCTCGGCCTAAAAACTTGAAAAAATATTTTTTTATTTTTTAATTAAAAAATAAAATTTTAAAATAAAAAATATATATTTAAAGAGATAATATGATATTTAAATATATAAAATATTTAATTATATTAAATTAATATTTTTTATATTAAAAATAATTAGATATAATTATATTTTTTTAATATATAATTATATTATTAAAAATAAATTAATATAATCAGGTCGGACTTATTGAACTTTTTTATTTTAACTCGAATCCTGCCCAATTATTAATCGGGTCATAAAAAAAATTCCATCGGGCTTATCGAACTAAAAGAAAGAACCCAAATATCATATTTTTTCAAGTCAAACTCATCGGGTCAGGGAACCATATACACCTCTAAGTGGAAGACAACTTCTTCTTATTTTAAAGAGTAAATTATTATTTTTTAATTATTATAATTATAATTATTATTTTTAATCATAAAAATATAATTATAAAATATTAAAATAATACTGCTCCTTTATTTATACATTAAGAAATATGATTTTTTTGTCAAAAATTAAATATTTTTTATAAAAAATATCTTTAGAAAAAAAAAAAGAGCGTAAAATATCATATGCACTAACATTGTATCATATATAATATTTTTTAAATGAAAAACAACGGAAAGAAAACATGGCGGGCCTGAAGTAGCTAGAGCACATCAACAGGCACAGCTTACGGCAATAGTGACTTTCTCATCACGTGATAAATCACTAGTAAAAGTAAGTTTATGATATAATAATGAGAAAGCAGAAGAACCCCAAACCAAATTGGGTGTCCATGCAATCCGTGATGAGCGCACGACATTCACATGACACCATTTTTTTAATAATTCCAAATTGTAATTCCGAAAGCTCTTAGAAGTAATATATATATGTATAATATACGTGTGTATGTTTATGCATATGAGTGCATAATATAATATAATTTGTTTCCATTAATATATTCTCACCCACCAAGTAAGAGACTAATTTATTGAAATAGGATTGGATGCTAAAGTTGAAACCTCTCTTAATTAAAATTTCTCTATATACAAAATTTGAATCAAATTTAATATATTTTACTTAAAAGTATTCAAGTATTTTTCACTTGAATTGCATAACGTAATTTTCTTTGCATCAAATTCTCTCATTTTTTGTGATTTACCCATAAAATTCTCTCATTCATGTCATAACTAAAAATTTCATAAATCGATTTCATTCATCAGATAATATTAATTGATATATACTTATAGAAAAATAAAGAATTAGTTTTTATAATAAAATTGATAAATCATGTAATATATACATGCAATATACTAAGTTTGAAGTTACATATTAAAAAGAAGAATGCTTTAAAAATATAATAAGAACCAAAGTCCCACACACGAACAAATCAACAGCACAGATGACGTGAACCAAAACAAAAGAAGCACAAGGTAGAAGAAAACTCCAAAATAGAAAAGATGCCTTTACAAGCAGCGGAGGAAAATTGGTAACTTAGCTCTTTAGTTGGTTTAATCAAATCAAATCAGTTGATTGGTTTATTAAATCAATTAATCAGTTGATTGCTTTATCTGTTATTTTAAAAAAATTAAACCAACGTTTTAAAATAAATGATATATGAAAAGATTAAATTATTTTTAATTAAATTTTATATTTTTTATTTTCTCCTTCCAAAAAATTATAATTTTATTTTGATCAATCTTCCCATTTATCTCATTATTAACCTATAAAATTATAATATTTATTTTTACATAAAATTAAATAATTATAATTACTGATTTCTTAAAAAATTAATAATTATAAAAATTACATTAATTTAATTTTAAAGAAATTATTAATATATAATAAATTATAATAATTTATTATTTACAAAAAAATTTAATCTACTGAATAATATATAAATATAAAATATTAAAATATTATTAAAATAAAAAATATTCAAATAATTTATAAAATATACTTATATTTTTATATGTTATTTTTCATACAAACAATTAATCATAAATAAATAATTTTACCAAATATTCTTATTCAAATAGTTAATACAATTAGTAGATTAAATCAGCTAGTAAAATTAATTATTTATTAATAACTAATCAAATTAGTTTACTATTAATAGTTAATTAGAAATTTGCACAATTTTTTTTCAAGCAATTCTAAGATAAAAAATCAATCTCATATTTTATTGGACCTGGGGCCTGACATGTTCGTGGTTGGACCTCTGGCTAAGTAAATTATGATTTGATGAAAATTGGGCCTCATACTGCAGAAACTATGTATTGGTTATGTGAGAAAAGCCTTGTGAATCCTAGCTGATACATTAATTTGAGCAGGGTTGGGCGGCCCGATCCAAAAACAAGTTAAGATTTGAGCTTTAAAAAATAGGTCGGCAAAATAATCACACGTTATTTTTTTTTCCTCTTCATCTTAAAGCCTGATTGTTAATTAGTATAATCGAATCGAACTGACTCGAAGCAAAATAATAATAATAATAATAATAATAATAATAATAATAATGTATATATAAATATATATTATAATTATATTTAACATATAATAGTTATAATTTATTAATCTTTACATAATTACTAGTTATACATATTTAAATATTTTATCATTTTACTAAAAATAATTTTACAAGAAATATTTAAATTATTTATAAAAAATTTAATTATGAATTTCAAGTTTAAAAAAATTAAAGATGTTTAGATGGTCGGTTAAGCTTTGAGCAAAAAATAAAATAAAATTCAAGGAAAAAACAAATTTAAAAAGTATATAGTTAGGATTGAATTTGGGTTCAAACCAATACATATAGAATTGTTGAAATAGATGGAAGTGTGTGCCCTCATCCATTAACCCACAAACTTTAGTAGATTTGAATTGCTATTTTGATAATCCATAATTAAACGCTGGCTGAATTCAACCTGATCTGCACGGGCCAATCTACATATATGTGGAAGGTCTTTAAGCACCTCTAATGATACATCTTTAAGCAGAACACTTGTCATGGATTTGGATTATATATGAAAGGTCTCGGCAGTCTATCAATGCATTACTTTTATATTGAATCTATAGACTCTAACAAAAGTGATCAAAATATATTAAATCACTTTTTATTGATAGATCGATGATAAGTTAAGAATGATTAGTATATTAATTTTGATTGAAAATTTTAAAATAAAATTATAAAAATTTATTTGATCAATAAGCGATGGTTAATAAACTCTTAACCACACAAAATTAATACTAATAAAAAATTTTGCTAACATTTGATTAATTAGTCAGTGCTCTAAATTTTAACTTTATATGTTTTTGACAATCTATTTTGGGTGCTGTCTATGGTGTCTTTGGCATATTGTGGGTTTTGGAACCTTGGACAGGTGGTGAAAGACTATCTAGCCATGTGTGAATTATGCAATTGAAGAATTGTTTTTGATCGTCGGATTTGGTTGGGCAAAATTGCAGACATGACCCAAATTTTTGATAATGGAAAAACACTGCGCCAGATTATGTCTTACGTGGCATAAGCTTTTGCCACATCAGATTACCAACACGATTGGCTCTGCTCGTCTAACACTAACATGATGGGGAAGGAAACCAAAATTGAGGAGAGTGTTTTGTCTTAAAACCATCCAGCTCCACCGTGACAGAGTATTCAGATTATCGACCGTGGCTGTCTCTCCATAGCCAAGCAAAAAAATAGCACGCATCATGTTCCTTTAATTTTTTTCCATGAAATTGTAGCGTAACTGCTCTATACTTCGTATGTGAGTCCTAAAACTCAGACACGAACATCTAGAAGCTGCGATATCGTCTCTGGAGAGTTGACCAAGTTCTGTCGCCGACATTGCAGAGATGAAGACACGACGGAACTACTAATGAATCCCATCTGCTACCTTTGCTAGAAACAACAAAGATAAGGTACGAAAGTTAGAAGCTGAATTTGGGTATTAGATTTTTGATTTTTTAATTTATTTTTATGCTTGGTTTCAAATTTCTTTGATAAAATACGTTGTGATCTGTATAGCAACTTGTTCTAAGTTTTCAATTAGTTCCTGCATAGAAGGAAAAGTAGGATCGAATTAGAAATCTAATATTAACAATCTTAAAACCTTAGACGAATCTGAATTTGGTTCTCTACCGTCTCTAATTCAGCTATGCTTCCATAGGTGGGAATAATAAATCTGATGTTGGATAGAATTCTATGACGTAAAGAAAACCCAGATGTTAGAAAGATGTTCCAAGAGGGCATGTTTGAGTTGGAAGGCATCTTTATTTGCTTTCGATTTGAGTAATGTTTCGTTGATTGCTCCTAAAATTTTGCTTTAACCAAATTTTGGCCTTACCTGGACTTAAATTGCCTTTTATTTTTGTCTTTTGTCTCTTAGGCCCTGTTTCATCATTTATTATCAAGTTGCCCACTTGTGTTTTTTTTTTAAAAATTCCCATCCATAATCTGAGACTTTCAATTGAAAATATGAACTGTGGGCTCTACGAACTCGTTTAGAACACGGCTGGACATGGGTGGAACCAAGATGGAAATTTTATGCTCTCTTATGATTGTACCCCTGACTTGTCATGGTTGGTTAGCTACTGACCCTGCAACACAATTACACAAATGATTTTGGCCTCGAAACATTGGACATGGTAACGCGAGATAAGATATCACAATTACTACTGTGAACCATAGTAACTTGAATAAGATATTCGGTGTTATGTGCTGGCAAAAAAAAAAAAAGATCAGATGTTGGGTAGAAGAACAGTTTATTCTCTACTGCCACGTTTAACTTTGATGGAAATGTGACATTGCCAATTTGCTTTTGTGCTCATAATTTACTGGTGTAACTGAATTAGAGTAACTTGAATCAGATAATGGGTGTTATACAGTGGCCAAAAAGATGACTAATAAGATATTACTATTGAGTAGAAGAACAGTCCCCTCCCCCGGGGGGCTTAACTTTCATGGAAGATTACAAAAAATTGCTTTTTTATTTGTTTGTTAGGTATGATATATGTTGAAATAGAAAAAAAGGTGTCTAAAGTAGCCATTAGATATCACTTAAACTTTTATTCCATCTATCTTGATCTTAAATACTATATTTGGCTCTCTATCTCTATAAAACAATAGCAGGACTTGCCAATAAACTTTCCGTCCTCATATGAGAATGGAAAACTGGAGCATTTTCTGCATCGGTGGATGAAGAATCGCGAACATAATAATTTCTGAGAATCTGCCTGTTTGTCGCTTGCAGCCTAGGCTTCAGCCTCTATCCTGACTGCAACTCTTCTCCTCTGTAATCTTCTCTTCTGACAGATCAGCAAACTTCTTCGTTTATTCATTTGCTGGGAGCTCTGGATTGCTAGAAAAAAATTGAAATATGATGAGGAATCTGTCAATGCTCAATCTGTCTAACGCAGTCCTTAGGCCGAAAAAGTCATTCCATTACCAGTCGTAAGGCCAACAGAAGGCATATTCGAGTACCAGTCGCCGATAACTAACTCCCTTTCAGAACCTATTCGTCGATTCCTAACCTAGACTTTTCAGTTCATCGCTATCCTTTTAGTGCTTTCCATTCCAAGCCCAGCCGTACAGCAAGGTTTTTATTCCATACGAGGGAAAAACATTCTAATTTATGAAACTATTTCTATATCTCTAATATATGTTCTCGTTGACCTCTAAAGGTACTCTCCCTTCGCAGCCTGCTGGCTAGCTTGCCATCCTTGCTTTCTAAATGGTAATGAAATGGTTGATAAGAATGGCATTTTGTTCAGTATTACTCTTGTCAATGACAGTCTCTGCTGAGCTCTAAGCTTGTCAATACAACTAACGCAGGACCTGAGAAAAGGATTTCATAATAATATGTTCTCTTTCATAGGTTCTCTTTAATGATAATAATCTAATTCTCCATAGGAATCTGTATACATGTATAAGATGTTATCATGTTTAGTGCAGCATAATAGTTTGGGTAGAAGTCACGATTTAATGGTGCTTTTATTGCTGGCACTAGTTAATTTCATGCCGATTGTTATGCACCAAAAGCATAAATTAATGGTAATAACAAATAAGAGTACACAGCTTTACTTATAATCATATAAAAAGCATAATGAAATAGTAAGTGAAAACACATTATTGTTCAGAATTGTATACTATGGTAATTATGGTCTCACATTTCACTGCATTTTCTTTTGAATTGTATACTGAAAATTTGTCCTTCATTTTTCTTTTGCCTTCTTTTTTCCTTGTAAGGAATCACCTAAAAGCCAACCATGCACATCAGAAAAGCAATTACAAGACACAAAATCTTTATGGAGAGATTTTCGATTGTTGCTGCATGTTGCAATACGAGATTATATAAAAATATTTACAAGAAGGAGAGAAAAAGGTATACTCACTTGCTTTTGCAATAGAAGGGGCTGAATAGGATGACTTAACCTTGACATGAATTAGAATCACTTCCTTTATCTTTGTCTGTTGCCACTGGCACATTTCCACTGATAGCACTCTTCGTTCCCGATTGATTGTTTACGAAGCCACACTCCTCCTTTTTTTGCTTATTTATTTCACAAGTTTTATCTCTGCTTTTAGAGCAAAGAGACCAAGCAAACCCAGAAATGAGGGGGAGGGAGTTGGGGAAGTTGTCTCCTATCTGAATTTTTGCGTTTGATCCTTATTATTCCCTAACCACAAGCCCTTGAGAGTTATGCTATAGGTTATTGGATTGAGAAAGCATGCCACACTCTTTCCAAAAAGGAGGAAAAAAAACCAAATAAAATCCTTTTCAAGGACAGAGTAAGCTGTTCTTCTTTTCTTGAATCTTCTCTGTCCCCTAATAATTAGTTAAAAGAGATAAAAATGGATTTAAGGTTTGCCTTTCATATATTTCATTTATTGCTAATTTCTTCAGCTGTTGAAGGGGCAGATGAAGAATTAGCATCCTTTCTTGATTTGTTTTTCACTATTTTAATGATTTCCTATTCACACTAACACATAGATTACTCCCTGCTTTTAGGAAGCCACGAGAGAATAGGTAAAATTTGCATCCTCCCTTTGACTTTGTCTTTTTACACTGTTGGTTGGCCATTTTAGAAAACTTAGGAACAGTCATTGGGAAGAAATTTATGAAAGCAAATGGAAGTGAGGTTTAGAAAGCCTTTAGGAGCCATATTTTTCTTTCTTTCCTAAGTAATAAGATTAGCAAGTTTGAAATTCATGTGTAAGGGAAATTTTCCTTTTTTATTAGTTCCCTTTAATTTGCATTTTTTGTTGTCTTTGGAACATTTAATATGTATAGAAACACTAGTTCCAATAGGGGTTGGTTACCTGTATTGAATGTCCTCCAACTTGAGATCCTGTCAATTAGATCTTGTTTCTTTCTATTTCTTTCTGTTAGTTTTTTATGAATTTCAAATAAATATAGATATAATGTCTATACTAGAGTTCATTACTTTCTTAAGTAATAAACATAGTTTCATGTAAAAAAAACTTGAACTTTTTTTTTAAGTTTGCCTCATCCAATTTTTAATAAATAGAGACAATTTGTTAATATGAATTTCTCTTTGGTTTCTACTATACGAATAAAGTGCTAATTACTTATGAGGTGACCTCCTTATAATCAGGTTGAAAGCTAAAGTTTCCAGGGTTTGATCCTTTCTCATACATGAGGTTAGAAGGCCAAATCCCTTTTTCAATCTCACTTTTCCATTTATATCAAAATTAATTCTACCTATCTAATTCCATATTTTATAAAACTCCTTCAAATTAGATTTAAGCTCCAACCTGAATGTACCAATATCTTTATATTTATTCAACTAACTATGTATATAATTTCACATGTCTGTGTATATAAATATTCAAGATTCAGTACATCTCAATTTCCTAAAATATCCTTAACAATTTACATATTTACAAATGAAAATCAACTACCACAATAGTTTTATTTTATAATTTTTGCACTCTCACTTCTATTTCTACTAATGAATTCTATGTATATATTTTAGGAACATCTCATTAAAACATTATAGTATTCTAATCAATCCTAATTTAAATACTCCTTTCTTACCTTGGCATGATTAAGTATAATCTAATTATGCTCATCAATTAAAAAAAATATGTAAGGTATTTAAATAATAAAATTTTAAATATTACTTTAGGGTGTTACAATTGTCAACAATATAGACTATCTTTTCTATAGTGAGCTATTTACTGTTAAAACTCTATTATTTGCTTGTTTTTTAAACAAATGAGTAGAAAGAAAAATTGAAAAAAATAATAGAAGTGGAAATCGAAAACAAGAATTCTAGCCTATTTTCCTAATAAGAAAGAGGAATGATGCATCACCACTACATGCTAGGATATTGTGGAATGACTCGATGCTTCAATCTTCCAATGGTATCCAACGAAGCGGGTAGTATACGTTGGACGAAGTTTTTAAATTTTTTTCTAAGTTTAATATTTATTGGCTCTTATTAAAAATGGTATATCTTAACGAAAGGTAAATCCCTATTGACTTTTTTAAAATTCCATATTAAATTATCCACTAATGAAAGCATAGATAATTTGTGGCCAATTACCTTGATTGATTTGAAATAGATGGAAAAAAAATCAATATTCAGTAGTTAGCTTCTATATCCATTTGACCGGAAGGACTATTAAATTTAAGTTATAATATAAAAGGCCTGGTTGATTGCTTAGAAACTAAACTCAAGCTGATAGACTCACACTAGCATAGTTAGTATTTGAGTCCCTCTTAATCTGTCAAGTGGTCCCCTTTTTCAGCTTAATTGTTCCACTAGTTTTAGTACATTATTTAACTATTTAATTAGGCTAATAGAGTATGATAATTATCTGTTACCAGAACAATTACATATTTGCTTATACAGTACGCTGTCATCCTTCTTGTAGGTTGAAGATGGAGATTGATGACAGTGAATGGAACAAAATGGAGCATGAAACACTGCATGCTGAGGTGGGAGGCATGCTTGATGCTTCAGGCAGTGGAGGTACTGGGAAGGACCGCACAGATGCTAATAGAAATGAAGGGAATAGCGAAGCTCACCTGACTAACAATGACATAATGCAACTACAGTTTGATTCACATGAGGCAGCGTTAGAAAAATATATGAAATATGCAAAGTGTATCGGATTTGGGGTGAGAAAGGATGACTGTGGACATGACAGTAAGGGTGACATAATATGGCGATAATTTGTTTGTAATAGAGAGGGAAAAAGAGCACGAAGACATATAGAAAGGGTTGATAGGCAGCGAGAGCCCCGACCGGATATAAGAACTAATTGTAGGGCTTGTATTAGAGTCAAGATCAACAAAGATATGAAGAAGTGGTTAGTCACAAAGGTATTTATAGATCATAATCATGATCTAACTCCCACCAAGCATGTCCATTTGATTCCTTGCCATCGATCGTTGAATGATGCAGATAGGGCACAAGTAGACAGCATGCGTTCATATGGCATAAAGACTGCACACATAATGGGTTTCATGTGTGGGTAATCTGGAGGTCCTTCGGGAGTTGGTTTTTGTAGGAAGGATTTATACAATCATTTAGACAAGCAAAAACGTTTGCTAATAGCTGATGGTGATGCCTTTGCCACCCTTAGTTACTTACAAGCGAAAGCCAATAGTAATCCCATGATGTTTATTAGGTTCACAACTGATAGTGACGACCGACTTCAGAACATGTTCTGGTGCGATGGCATGAGCCGGTTGGATTATGAGGTTTTTGGTGATGTTGTGGCATTCGACACTACATATAGGAAGAATAGATATAACAAACCATTAGTCATATTCTCTGGAGTAAATCACCATTTTATGACAATCGTGTTTGGGTATGCATTGCTGTGTGATGAAACAGTTGATACATACAAGTGGGTGTTGGAGGCTCTATTGGAAGCTATGGAAGGTAAAGAGTCAAATGCTGTTGTAACAGATGAAGATAAAGCTATGAGGAAGGCCATAAAAGAAGTGTTTCCTGGGTCCACTCATAGGTTATGCGCGTGGCACCTACAGAGGAATGCAAAATCCAACATAAAGAACAAAGGTTTTTCTGAGGATATGAAGAAATGCTTGTATGCCAATTTGAGCATAGAGCAGTGGGAGAGGGAATGGGAGAGTTTAGTGGCAAAGTACGATGTTCATGAGCACAAATGGGTGAAGAAGATGTATAGGAGACGAGCAATATGGGCTACTGCATGGTTGAAAGGAAAGTTCTTCACGGGTATACGAACAACATCTCTATGTGAGGGCATAAACTCTTTCATCAAGATCTATGTGGAGTCCAAACACAACTTGATCGAGTTCCTCCATCACTTTGATCGAGCAATTTGTCATTATCGCAACAATGAATTGAATGCTGACTTTGCATCATCGTATGGAGCCCCCGTGTTGAATTCACCCCTATGTGGTATTGAGAGTAGTGCTGCAAAGGTATATACCAAAGAAATATTTGTCAGGTTCAAGAAGCAATTAAATCACATAGTTGCTTTGATGGGTAGAGTCCACGACATAGTGAACACAACTGTCACATATGCTGTGAGTGACTACTGTCAACCAGAGAGGGAATGGCTTGTGCAATGCGATAGAAATGGAAAGCTCCTTCAATGCTCGTGCTTCCTATTTGAATCGTGTGGGATACCATGCTCACACATCCTTTGTGTGATGAAACATGAGCATATGGAGTCAATTCCTTCAAGTTTAATTTGTAATAGGTGGACAAAGGAGTGCAAGTCCATCGACGTTGGCCCCTGCCCAAGCAGTTCTGGAGGCGGGGAAAGGTTAATCCGTCTGAGATATGCATCCTTAGTGGGCAGTGCAAACCGTATGTGTTACTTAGCTGCACAATCTAGCCAATCTTTCAAAGAGGCAAGGGAAAGGTTATCTGTGCTGACAGCCAAGTTTGAGGGATTGCTGGAGCGTGGTTCAATGGACTTTTAGTCTGAGAAGGCTAATTTCCATGTTGTGGTGGAGGACCCTAAGCAAGTGAAGACTAAGGGTGGGCCTAAGAAAGGTGGAAAGACGAAGAAGTGCACTAAATGTAGAGGTATCGGGCACAATATTAGAAGATGTCCTCAGCTAGTTGACCATTTATGCAATGAAGCTTAAGTGACATCATCCGATTCTGAGCATGATGAATCTGCAGAGGCTAAATTGGCAAACCCTGAGGTATAATTCATACATAAAATAAATTTTAACAAAAATTTTGTGGGCATCATAAGTAATAGTCTTACATTGGCCATTATAGATGTGATCCAATTGCGTGAACTGCCATTTGTTATTTGCAGCTTTCCCAGTGTTTCAATTTTAGGGAGAAGGATCATGCATCAGTGGCAGATGAAATCAAGAAGGAACATGTGAGGGCCTACTTCCTCCAATTTTTCCTCATTTATTTGTTTGCTGTCTTCCGTTACTTAGTCAAAATTTTGCCATGGTTTAAAACAGCTCCATTTATTCTCTGCAGTCTTTGTTCTCGACCCAGGAGTCAGGCAATTGTGGATCCTGTTCAGAATGGTTCAACGCTTGATGTGTTATGGAGTTGGAAGTCGACAATGCCACTGGGGATGGATATGGCAAGTGTTGCACTGGTGAGCATCATACCATTCCCCCTTAACCGTTGCAATTATATTATTGTTGGACAGTAATTTACTTAGTCTTTTTGTGCACCTGTTGATGAATTCAAACCTAGGCATGCTTTGAATGTTCCATCACACATAGGAATGTAATTCGATGGAAGATTGCTGGATTTTATTGATAAAAGTACACCAGTTCCTATGCCTCTAATTTCTGTGGTGTGTCACTAGTCCGTTGGCTGTCAATTTTGCTTCCGGGGTCCTATTGGGCATCACTCACTGTGCGGCGATCTTAGCAATCAATACCCATGGATATGTAGTGTGTGAGGAATTCTGGTTGAAAGAATTGAGCCAGGATAGATTGCCAAATATCCGCATCACAAATCCAGTAAAAGCCTGCGAGCCAGTTAAGGCTGTGTTGGACTATGTTAGCCTTGTAACTGTGAATCGTAACGGTGCCCACAAGTTAGGTTTCTAATCTTCGCACCATTTTCATAGTATAGAATTCTGCTCCCAGTACTCAGTGGCTCCCGTCTGAGTGTGTCAGTGCCTAAAATATTTGTATGGAAATCCAGAGTGAGTATGTAAGTTGAACTTTGTTGTTCGGAGAGCCAAGTCAATAATTAGTTTTGTTTCATGCACTATGCGGTGCAAGATGAGTTTCTATCTGCCTTTGTTTGACGTGTTGATCAATCAACAGATATATTGTCCCCGTGTAATAAGTGGGCAAACTTGGCTCCACTAAAGCCACAGGACAGTGCATGCGTGTCATAATGTAAATATAGCTCTGCTTAAGTTTCAGGACAGCTAGTGAAAAATGGCAAACCACAGGACATGAAAATGGCTTACCGCAGGACACGCGCAAAAGGCTCCAATTGAATGCATTTCACTCACCGTTTATTCACAAGTATACTACTTGACCATGTTAGACTTGGAACCCCTGTAATCAACTTTACGTTCAATGGAATTTCCTACTTTTTACTATATCCGAAGATAGCGATGCGCACAAAATTTTTTTATTAATGATACAATCTAAATAAATTACATATTTTATTAAATTTTTGTAGTTGAGGGTACAATATGTTAAATTTTCCTCACCTAACGCATCTGAGTCAAGCAATATTTTTCTTCCTCCTATTTACTGTGATAGGAAAGTGTTTTATCGTGGACATTATTCACTAGTAATGACTGGATTTCAAATGCTAATAAATGTGGGTTGTCCAACTGTATCGTTCTATATCTGTACTGTACAAATGTGAAGTTTAAATGAGGAATTTCAGATAATTAATCTACTCATAATCATGATCAGTAGTAGGACTGAAAATATTAGCGTCCATATTACGCCCTTCGTGTTTAGAAGACGTGTGAATTTTATTGGCAAAATTCATTCGCCGTCCTAAGTATTTCAGGGCTGCACGATATATTATTGTACACATTGCAATATTTGTGATTTGATTTGTAAAGAAAATAAGCTTTCAAGTTGGTCCCACTAACAAGAATTTTGGCATTTCTTAATTGAAATCTCAAATTTGAATCTTGTAACTAGATAAAATAAATGTAAAAAGAGCTTCTTTCTAGCATAGTGGTCTGATCCAGCTTGATTTAAATTATTTAATTGACAACAAAAAATTAAGAATTCATAGAAATTAATTTTTCATATTTTATTTAGTTTGGTTTTGAGAGTTTGAGGAAATATAATTAAAATAATTATGTACCCTTTAAAACTATAATAGAATGAATTAGAAATAAAAATGTCAATGAATTTCAATTTAACATATTTTTTAAATTGTTATTTATTATAAAAAAATAGAACTATATAAAAAATTAGAATTATCAATTTTCTTTCTTTGAAAGCATGTCTTTATTCTCCTTTTTCTATCATATATTTTTTGAAATTTATAATTTCTTAATTTCAAATTTAGTATCAAAAATTAAAATTGATTTACATAAAAAATTAAAATGGCATATATATATATATATATATATATATATATATATATATATATATATATTTTCAAATTCATGGGAAGGATAAGATGGTGTGGAAGTCATTAATTAATGGAGTAGATGCTGGAAATTTTTGATAATATAAGCTCAGATGTTTGACACATCATAATTCATAAATATAATTTAGCAAACCTAAAAGTATACATGAAGAGCAAAGGTTAGAGCACAATTGGCACTTCAACTTTGAAAGTTCTACAAAATATAATTAAAATCATTATTTTACCCTTTAAAATTATAATTGAATAGATTAGAAATAGAAATGTCAATGAATTTCAATTTAACATGATTTTTTTCCAAAGTTGTAATTTATTATAAAAATTAGAACTACATGCAAAAAAATTAATTTCTAATTTAGTACAAAAATTAAAATTGACTAACATAAAAAAATTAAAATGACTATATATAAATATATATTCAAATTCATGAGAAGGAAAATTTTGATATTATAAACTCGGATATTTGGCATATCATAATTCATAAATATAATAAAAAAAATTAGAAGCACACAATTGAGAACAGGGTTAGAACATAATTGATACTTGAGCTTGTGATGAGTGGAAAGAGTAACTAAAAGCCCTTTATATAAAACTTTAATTGATTACACCCATTAGAAAGTCATGTCTCTTTAACTTTCTTAATTAGTTTAAGAAGTGCTTGTTTAATATAATAATTAGAAATCACAATTAATAATTATAAATTAAATAATTGATTAATGCCTTTTGAAAGGTATTTGATTACATGCACTTTTAAAAGTTTTCAATAATCAATGATAGAAAATATTCCTAATTAGAATATAAGATACTTTAAGTAGCTCATTTTTCAATCATGATTATAGTTAAAAAAATTATAAATTTTATATCTAAGCTAACCTCATTTTTTTATTCTTTTAACTTTACTACCCTTCTTCTAACACTAGACTTTAAATTTTATACTTATATTATACCCTTATTTTTATTTTAAATTTATAAATGACTCTTAATATTTTATAATTTAATTATTTATAATTTTTTAAGTTAGTGAATATCCAAATAAGTATAAATTCTGTTTTGATTATAAAATATTAAAATTTCTTATGTATGAAAATAATTTAAATAAATGAGACTATATATTAAATAAGAATATACATAAATTAAATAATATATATTATTTATTTGAATCTTGAATATATATTAATTAATATTATATATTTTTCTTTTATAAAAATATTATCAAAAAGATGAGAAAATTAATAATTTTGATGTAATCATGTGTATTTTATTATTTTTCTAGTAATTTAACACTAAAAGTGGTTATTTTATACATAATCCAAATAAGAACAAATTACGTATAATTTTGATATTATCAAATATATAATAGATTATGTATAATCGATTATTTTAAAATCAAATATTATTATTAATTATCTTAATAATTAATTATTTTTATCATTATACCAAACAAGCTCAAAATTTCATTCATTTATTAATTTTAATAGTAAGAGTAGTTTTGTATTTTTTATTCATTTCTATAGAGTGTGAGTAAATAACTTCTCATATTTTAATATAAATAATTGAAAGACAACATTTATTTTCTTTTTCTCAAAAAATTATACTTCGCACCTTTCTGACAATTAAACGAGTTCTAAATAGGTCTCTGATTTCATGTTAATGATGTTTAAATTTTTAATTTTTCCTTAAAATATCTTTATTCCATTATTACAGATAGGTGGCCTCTTATTTTACTTTCTTCCCCCCCCCCCCCCCCCCCGGCGCCTATTTGACTAAGCCAGTGCAGCTTGCTATTGATATACCATGATTCGCCTAGTGGGTTATAAAGTAACTACAAGGTGACCAGAAATTGAGGACGAAAAATCTTCATAGAATAATAACAGGAAAATGGTCACCTAATCATCATTGTCTGTAACCCAATTAAAGCATATAAAAATTGTATCTTGTTCTTAAGGCCATTTGGAATTATTGATACATGATGACATCAAGAGGTCATGGCCCCACTCGGCACGCAATTCAATCATTCATGTGGCGTTTTCTTCTTCATAAAGGGACCATAGCCAGTTCAAGAAAGACTTGACCTACCTGGGCACTCCAAACAGCCACATATTGCATGGCTCTTCTCACAAGTAACATACAGCAACTTCAAAACCCTAAAGAATCAGCATTTCCTATATTAAAAACACGAATCGTATGGGATTTTAATTTGCCTAATTAATCCTCATTATCTGTTGCTCTGTCGTTCACGGGTTCATATCTTCTCTCCTATATATAGGGGCTCCATTTGTCCAACATATGCTTTAACCCAAGCAATCCAAAACTTCTGGCCTCTTAGTTTAACAATTAAGATGGCTCTGAGATGGCTTCTTCATTCTGCTTGCCATGTTATGGGGCACTCAAAGGAAGGTGCAGAAGTGCAGTATAACAAGGTTGTTGGCTACCCAAATGGAGAAGCACAAGATCATGCGGAGGTCAAGAGCTTGAAGGGGCTGTCTCAGAAGAACCCTGACAACATTGCTAAGGATGTGGAGGATTACCCTTCAGGGTTTCAAATGCCTCTTCACTATCCTCGCTACAGAAAAGCTGATTACGAGAAGATGGAAGAGTGGAAGGTTGACTTGCTTCTCAAGGAATATGGCGTCAGCTTTGAGGGGACCCTCGATGAGAAGAGGGCTTTTGCTATGGGAGCATTCTTGTGGCCTGATCAGTATTAATCAGCATGCAGTGGCGATGGCTTTGTGATGGCTTTCAACGTGGGAAATTGTTAGTCGCACAACTCAACTTTTCCATAATTTGAACATATGGTACGGTTTGTTTAAAATCAATTCTGCTAGTTTAAAGCAGGGATAATTTTAGACAGATTGTACCGTACGTGCAAAGTGTGAGGAGTTATGAAAAGAACAGTTATATTAATGAAATAAATCTATATTATATGCTAAATAAAATGCTCAATTTTCCAAATGTTTCAAGTTTTAAACTTGACTATTGTATAATATGGTATGTGAGGATGTATTTATTATAAGGTTATATATGCTTTGATATTCACCATATAATGCTCTACAGTTTTATTTTTTTTTAAAAGTAATAGTAAGAGTGATTAAATTATTAAATATATATACAAAAAATAATACCTTCAAATTAACATCATATATTATTTAAGTTAAAAACACTACTTTTTGTAGATTATATGTATGTATTATAACTAGTCTTGCAATTCTCCATAGAAGATTTGCTTCATAGCTTCCCAGTAACTTTTATTCTGGTTGATAAAGATTCTGTCTCCCTCAGAAAGCGTTGTTAGTGGCTTGACGCAAAGCGTGTGGATAGTAGAAAGTTGTGGGAATTGGGTTGATAACTTTTTTTTTTTGGATTAACTCAAGCGAATGATTACAAATTTTCTTGTTTCAATTATGCCACATATTTATTATTAGCTATGATTAATAATTAAAACATATTTATTAATTTTATAAATTCATATTTTATTAATAATATATATCTTATAATTTTTAAAATATATTTAGGGTTTAGGATTTAATATCTTCTAATATTTTAATAATTTTTATTAATTTTTAAAATATATATCTTCTAATTATTAATTTTTATGATTTTTAATATTTTAAACATTAAAAGATATATATTATTAATAAAATATAAATTTATAAAAATATGAATTTTGTAGTTCACAGGTGGGGAGTATCATATATTAATTACATCAGTGTATTAATAATTTAAGTTATTAAATCTTACTTGTTTATATAATAAGATATAGTATAAACGAAATGTATTAATCAAATTTTATCCATGTATTAATTTAATTGAGACATTGTTATCTCTTTTTCATAAGAGGATGACGAGAGCATATACATATAAAAATTGAATGGAAAATGTCATTTGCACCATAGTTAGATCCTAAAAGTCCCAATACAATATTAATGGGTTAATCTTCAATTTTCATATAAGGCCCTCACAGTACTCTTCCCTTTTTCTTACAGCTTTTTCGCTTGTAATATAACATTCAATGGAAAAATGATCCAACTATAATCGTTTCGCTCAAATTGTAATGCATGTACTAACCAGGGTCTAATTTCTTTCTAATATTCTTAAATTGGACTGAATACACCACACAAAATGGTCCCATTTAGCAACTTATGAAATACTTCGGCCACTACCGTTTACATTATTGCTAGTAAAGCAATTTTGGCATCCTGCAGTGGTGGATTTCTGTGCTGTGGTGTAGTTGTCCCTTGAACATGAATAACTTGTAAAACCAACTGGGTTCGCTGGATAACATCTAACATATATCCAGCCACTCCCATCCTAATTGATGGGTCACAATGCGCAGCTCATTTCATACAAAAAGATTTCGTGGCAGTGCATTCAAAAGGCTACACCTATTTGGGAATGTTGTCCAATTTAACTACAAATAAACAAGCAAGCAATACATGCTTACCAGAATACGACTAGCATATCAAAACCACCCCACACTAAAGTGGAAAACTGTGGAGCTTCTGACCCCACCTTCAAAAAATGATGCCCCCACCGTACAGTCTTAGTTTGGGGAGTACGGGTGACGCCTTTTGGCCTCTTGCATGAAATGCACGGCTCGAGACGTAATTTGTTCATGCTTCCCATTGTATGGGTGGCAAATTACGTCAACCAACAGCCTCACCCGTGCATAATCGTCAACCGGCTGCACAGACATTAAGGATAGTTCTCAAAGCCTCATGTCAACGTGTCTAGGCAATAATAGAATTTAGGCTAACCAAGGTTTATATTACTTACACCAAGTTTGAAAGACCTCCAATTCTCCGACAACTGCATCCACCTACATACATATATGCCGTAATCAACCCTGCAGTAGAGGAACAACCGTTAGCACTCGCTGTTGCAGTCTAGGGTGATTACAATAAACCTACAGCAACAAATCCTACCCATTTGATTGCTCTTCCATGCCATCCGGAGATACGACTGGATAAGAGGACACAAGTGGCACTCTACAATAAGCCTTTTTGCAGTACACCTTCTCCTCTAGCATCTCTTCCAAAAACACACTAACCCTTTGAATTTGTCATTCTTGGATTATTCTCCTATTCTTGGATGGCATTGAGTCAAGATACACCAACTCCATCCGCAATAAATCTACCACTAGTAGAAACCAGTGCTTCACTTCGTAATCAAACATTGGTACGAACACCTGAAATATAATATACAGTTAATCGATCCTGTTCAATTTAGTCTACTAGTAAAGAAGTTCGGTTTGGATAGTATGGAACACTCTGAAACCTTTAAAAGTGAGTTGACATGTCCCATAAAGCCACTCCGGTAGTATCCTCCAACTGTCACAGGGTCCTTCTGCCATTTTAGTGCATATTCCTGCATAAACATTCATTAAATCTTAGCACCACTGTGATGGGATGTTCCTCATCTATTGATATCTTATTCTCAACAGTCCTCTACTTCATAGTCTTCGTGGGTTATATTTGACTACTTTAAAAAAGAAAATATTTAGGATAGTGATAGTTTTGTGCCTACTGAAAAGGCTGGAGGTAGCCACCATCTGAGGGCTGCACCTGGGAGTGATCGTTCTCCCGTAGTCATCATACATGCCACCATGGTAATAATGTCCGCACTTAGCAATCCTCCCGGAGCAATGCACTATAACCTTTCTCGAGTTCCATCGACAAATGTGTTGTGGACAAGAACCTCACTAACACCACACACTCAGACATAAGGACACAACATCAACACTCGACACAGCAATCATGCTTTACGAAATTAATGAGGGAGTGCACAATACCTTGGATAAAGCTTCATTTGCTCTACTGACAGAGCATAAGCGACAACAGCGACCTCCTCTTCCCGGAGATTCATTCGTTTTGGTGGGTTAAAGGTTACCAATATCCACTTCTCGTACAAAATCAGAGATAACAATTTAGGAGTTATTGTCTTATGCTATATGTGCCAATAACTTAACCCCTCGTATTACATTATTGTTCCAGACTTTATGTGCGTTATTCGTAAAAGTATAAAAAATAGACATGCATGAGGTTGACGGTACTTACTGTTGGAATTTCTAGACGGCTTCCATCCCCTGTTTCACCGTTGGCCTGTTCAGTTTGTCTGTGAGAGAAAAGCCGTCTTTGTCCCGTCCTCACTCGACTTTGGCCACTACTATGTAGTCACAACAAAGAAAACAGAGGATAACGTTAGACTTGGTGTTGCAAGGTTCACACAACAATACAACTTTCAGGTTTGTCATTGGCATATGAACCCACATTTCCAGGTGTCTTAGGCCCACGCAGTTGCCGTTTACATGTAACAGCCATTGACCCTCCTTCTCCAGAGACTTCCATCAACAAATCTCTTGTCATGCAATCCCTGTCCGGTTGTCCCAGTGGGGTGCCTTTATCTCCTCTGCACGGGGTTTTCCAACTATTACTTGGCTCTATCTTCTGTGTGTGGCTGGACCTTGGTGCTAGTATCTTCAGCATCTCATCCATCCGTGCCTTCAGTCTAATCTCCATGCAAGTTACTTGGGCCATTACTTGGTCTGGCAGAGCAGTGATCTTTTCCTGTAGAATATCCACAATTGCTTCGAGTTTTGTGATCTTCAATGTCAGATTCTACAACAGCATGCCAAGTCAGTGTTTTCGTGATACGCCTTTAATGAATTAAAGCAAATTTAATGTTTGACCTTCTCAGATGCGCTTCCCCCACTCCAAGCACCTGTTGATGGGTCGTCTTGCATTTGCGCAATCTTTTTAAGGCTAACAGAAAGATATCAATAGCAAAAGTTAGTGGTGCAACATTAATGAAGTATACAAATGTGTACAATCAGGTAGTAATAGAAATGAAATGTGTCCCAAGCAACCGATTAGGACATCAGCAGGTCAACGTTGTAATCCATTGAAACTTTGGTTTCATTAACTCTCATATCCTCATCCAAACACAATTTGGCAGAGCCCGGCATGTTGTCTACTGAGGTGGACAAGTACAACGTAGTTACATGTAGTGACCAACATTGGGGAAGGAACCTCACCTCGAAGAAATATCTATAATGCGTGGAATCTCCTCTCTGGCGCATGGCATCCTTGTCGCATCCCTTGTGCCAGATACACAATCTGCCATAAGGGGTTCAACCTCTTGATCTGGTCCGGTGCGGTGGGCATCGTCACCAGTGGTAGGAGTTGTTATAGCATTATTAGTCATTTCATCCCTATTTGATGGTCACAACGTGCCCACGCTAACGAGGACGGGTGAGTTTTAAGGTCACTGCTATATGGAAGCTTCCGTGGCACTAGCATCTAACGGTCATCAAATGTTTAACTGTCGAGATCTAACGGTGTCTAGTGACGTTCTGATACTACTAACCCTCACCCCCGAGAATGGCCTGCTGATAGTACCAACTGGCCTGATGGGGCAAATTTCGATAGGTTGATTAATTTCATTAAATGCAAATGGTACGAATACTGCTTCTCCTAAGTAAAATGTGAAGAAAGGGTGGGTTACAACGATGAAGGCCGGGTCACCATCGCCAGTACAACGAACTAGGACTGGCTCCACACCTTTGTCTGCAACACATACAATGCAATGTAGGGGGTGTGGTTATTCCTGTCTAGTTATGCCTTCACTTGTTCAGCAACATCGAACACTTGTTAAGGTTTAACTGTAACCAGATCGTACCATTTCGGTGACGTCCTTCATGAAGTAATTGTTGCTTGTTCATCCTTCTATCTTGAGAATGAGATCTTAAGGGAAAATCAGGGCATCCATCCATCGCCTGTTATACCGTAATGTTCATACTGGAGACGTGTTCATTTAGAGACCACGATGCTATTCCAAAAAACCATGGTGTGAGCTAAGAGATACATGTCGCCATACCATGGACAGTCGTTACAAAATTAGAAGAAATCACGTAACAGCCTACGCGTAATGATATTTAACCATGTACACTGGGTTCTTATGTTTAGGCCCACTATGTTAAATAGAGGAATGCATTTTCTAGTATTTCACACTCATACCAATGTATGATGTAAATTTTGTAACCAGAAAATCTTCCGAGGTTCCAAGATTCAACTAATTGCCCTGAACAATTTTAAGGCGGTACGTTGGTTTTGATATATTTATATGAGAGTGACGCCAGACTTTTCGGGGAACGGGAGTGAAGGCGAATGGACTGAAGGAGAGGGGGTCAACGAAAGCCTTGGACAAATCGAGGAAAAAACAAAGAGCGGTAGCGCTTGTTATGCGCTTACATATCAATCAAGCGTGCGCACGAATCAAAAAAATTGAAATGCCCGCTAGTTTTTTATGTCAGAGTTCCTGTGGGAAGCGGGAAAAAAATATGAACCCCTCACCCAAATTGTGTATACGAAGGGAGCTCGTGACCCTCTTTTAAATGTAGCGCTAAAAAGAAGAAAATGTAGTATATACTAAAATCCAAACAAAGGATCGCACCACCTGCTAAATATTAGGGTCTGCTAATAGTGGGAGGTGAACACAATATGGACCAGCTACCCATAGTGAGTTTAGTTGGCTAATTTCGATCTTTTATGCTGAATCATTTTTTTATAAGCACAACTCGCAAGCAAAGGAATTATTATGTGATAAAGTTATCTCATTCAGCTGAGTCATGAACAGTACTCGTGTAACTTTCATGAAGCAAAAAGCCAAAAAAAATCCTTACTCCATATGATTCTAAAATCTAAATATATATAATATGTGATTTTATGTATATGCCACTCAACAATATCGGAATAGGGCTTAGAACTAACAAAAGTGCAGACTATAAAAAACACCGTCTCATCTTGGAGTAGATTAAATAATGCGTAAAGAAATACGATTATGGTCACAGAACAATCAAAGTTGATGCCCAGGTGTGTGAGGGATTAATTTAATTGAATACCATCAACATTAAAAACTCTGAGACAGTTTTTACAAAGAGATGGAAATTTGCCATCACCGCACCACACTGTCCAGTGCTGGATAAAGTGTAAACAGTGTAAGATATCAACACAAAGAAATTTTTTTTGCAGTAGTGCATGGGCATGTATAGACCGTTGAAAAAGACTTGGGTAATGTATATTCGAGATGGTTTGAAGTAGTTACAATTTAGCTATATCAGATAGACACGTGATTTTATATAAGGTACTTCTACCCTAAAAAGATCATACAATGTTAAGTTTATATTATGACATAGTTCCCACATTAGAGATTTCCCATAATTCTTGCATTAAAAGGAGATTCAAATGAGAAGTTTATTTTATGACAATGTGGCAACATTCCCACCGTCTTCCTCACATTGCACACAAATTTTTGGTTAGGTCAGATTCGAGAAGGGAAGAAGGAGTGCGATGCAGCGTCCTGGAAAAAAAGAAAATATCACCACCGCAGTGTAACGCAGAAAAAAAAATTCGGATTATCTCACAACTTTAGATCCATCTTACTCAAACTAGGGAAGTACGGACCTCCGCCAGATACCTTCCCGCCTTGCAGAATACATACAATATAAAGGAAACAACAACATCCCTAAAGCTATGGTGCAAGCTGTTACCCCAAACTTGGGCAGCATATTCTATCATCATAATTTTAGTACAAACTGTGGAAACTAACTTAACGTAATCGTTATAGCTGTGAATGGACGTCCTGGGAGAACCAATCCAACACGTGTGTCTCTGAGCCCCGCGTCAGATCCATTCATTCAATGCATTTTGCAATGCATACTGTCCGTGCCCTCTTCGTTGTGGCCCTTAGGCGCTCACATGACCAAGCAAGGCATCCTTTGCAGCCCACTTCGTCGTTGGCGGGCAGGTCCTGGGGAGGGTATCGTCTGAATGCAGTCTCCGCTTCAGAGACCATCGGATATGACCTATACCTTTCACCTTCAAATCCACGAACTTGTGAAATGCAAGCTGGCTAATTCATGTACACACCTGGTACACGGCCGACGAACACAACATACACTTTATTCTGCATAGTTCCCTCACGTGGACAAGTTGAAAGCGTAATCTTTAGTATCCAATGCCCAGAGCTCCCTCCCCTGCTTATATGCACATGGAGGCAACAGATGACCGTTGCCCCTTGTGTCCAAAGAAGCCAAATAAAATAGGCTTCACCCGGGAAGAGGAACTGGTTGAAAGCGACGTGGGACTGCATGCTCGTAAGTCAGATATGAAGTACGGACATGTGACTAAACGACTGCCACTCAGGAAATCGTCCAAAGCGAATAATGTACTCCCTTGTGCTCAAGTATTGTTGACCGTAGTTTTCCGATGCACTCTTCATTCAGAGTGCGCTCCATAGATATCTCACATAAACATCCCATTCGTGTACCCACAAGCACCCATGAGAGGACGTTCAAATTATGCAAGGCTCCCCATTCCTAGGAAGGACAGCCATCGTCACCCCTTTTGCACGTTTTCTGTTGCCATACGCCCTTGGTTTCAAACCTATGGAAATCCACCCCATTCGTGATTTCGCTAAGTGCACATTGTAGAATGCCTGCATTAGTTGAACCTTCTGAAAAAAAACATAGCTCTTGACGTTGGCATGGAAAGAAGACTCAGATGCATATCACTGGTATAATAATAAGCAAAAAATATAAAGCAGACGTGTGGTCTAACCGAGCAGTTCGCCTCCCCCATTTCGCCTGTTCCAAACGATCTGTGAGATGCGACAGTTTAACACTCCCCAACACTAGTTTTTCTATCAGCTCGGGCGAGCCAGTAACCGAACCTTACGTGGTCTACTCATTATTATCATTTTAATGCCATTACCACTCACATATCAGATGAAATTATATCAGTTTCAAATGAACCTGCATAATTCAACTTATCTTGACACATCCACACGTAAGGTGGAGCCCACGACCTGGAAACCCGCACTGATAGGGGGATGACAATACAATGCATGGCAGGGAGCTGTACGCAGAAGATCAATATTTCTTGGCACAGTTTGACAAGGGTGGTATGTTTGACGAAGGTACATGCTTTGAGAACACTAGTGGTGTAGAAGCTAAAAGAAGGGAAGTAAATGACCCAAGACGTCACAATCTGTGGAAATGAATATTTTTAGTTAGCTGTAATATTTAATAATATACAATAGTTAGGAGTAAATTGATGTATTATTGTAGGGAGAACTGAATATTTAATAATAAATAATAACTTTTTTTTTTGAGTGGACCATAATCTTTATCTGAAACTACAACTTTGGTATGACGTCAATATCTATAACTCTATAGCAGCTAACCTTTCCTAAAATTGTTCTAATAATCCTTACTATATTATATATAATAAATTGTTAATATTCCTCTTGACTGTAACACAACCCCAAACCCTAAATAAAAATTGGTAATAAAAATAAAATATTTCATGTTATATTTGCTTCATTTAGCAATCTTAATATTAACTTTAGAAATAACATGAGTGAATTCAAATAATAAAACAAATCAGATTTACAAACGAGGTATAATTAATGTGCAATGTTATAATAAGAGTTGAAATTGTAATATATAATAAATCAATTCAATTATGTAGCAATAATTACACGTGAAAAGTTTTTGACGGTTATCTAATAAAATAAACTGCATTATATCTATAGTATTCAATTCAATATACCACATTTGAATTTCAAATAGTAGGGGTGAACATGAAAGGAGAAGAAATACATGCTATAGATTTGATGAAATGAGGGAAAAAAAATGTGTAAACTAAAAATCGTTAACAGAATACTAACCAACTTATTTAGGTAAAAAGCTTGGCCACACTCATGACTAATAAACTTTTGTATCTATATATGTAAATACATTTTTTTTTGAAACAACAACATATATAATTTAAATTCAAAAGTGATGATTTAGGTCAAATATTTTGATAAATTTTCTTGCTCCTTTATCATATAATTTTTTTTCACTTTTATATTGATGAATTCATATATCCCCTCTGTAAAGGCAAAATAATGTCAGGTTATTAATAATGCTTTTCTGATAAAGGTATGTACGCATCATGTTTAGATTCATAATAAAAGCAAATCTCATACAAGATTGAATGACTCCCGTCTTATAAGATATAAGTTGGTCACTTAAGGTATTTATTACATCTCAATATACGTGATTTAAAATAATGACTAAAAGACCCTTAAGGTTAATTCAGTTGGGTTTTTTTGTTCAAATCAATACCTTATAAATAAACTTATCTATTATGTTACACGAAATATTGCTAATGTGTAAATTATTTTTGGTAGGATAAGGCGGAGTTGCAAGGCTGTCTAAAATTTTAACTAACTTAGGAGTATTTTATAGTAGAAATGAAATATGTTGTAATATCTATGGTAATCAATAAGACCAGTTTCTTAAAAGACAATGCTAGGACTAGAATTGAAAAAAATAAAATAAAAAACAATCTGATTTGTAAACCTTACATTCCTCCTAATCAAAATTTTTAATCCAAGTTCGTAGATAAGCAGCCTCACAGAATTTTATAAGAAAGTCACCGTGCTCGCATTGGTATGCATCGCTTCCAACGAAAAGTCAAACACAACACTTTATTCTGTGGGGAAATCCTGGTTGAAATTTCTTTCCGTACTCATAGTACCAATAGATATTAAGTGGAGTGACAAGTGGGCATATTAGTACCAACAGTAGGTCATCGTAACTGAAAAATTATCTGCTAATTAGTCACCGAATGACTGAACGAATATGTAAAGATCGATTAACAAGGGAAACATCTCGCCCATCCATTTGACAGAACATGATTAAAGTCTGGCGCAGGTCGAGGGTTAGACTGCTAGTTAATTTTGCACGTAACCCGTAAACCATGCAAGGAAACCTTGTTCAATACTATTTACACATCATCAGCACCAACGTGTACATTTATATACCCCCCATATATGTATATATGTTAAAATATTAGAAAGAGTTTGATGGGAAAATATAACCTAAATAAAGAAAGTATGAATCATTTAATTAAAATAAAGTAGATATTTTATCTAAATGTTATGCTTTAGATTATAGTGAATTGTACTTTTTAATACTCGTTGCACATTGACGTGTCCATTATTTTTAGGCTCCAATTGAATTTTTTTCTGTAATTAAGACTTAGTTCACGCGTAATATTCACATTTTAAATTCCAACATTTATAGGAATTCTGAAAGTAGCACAATTTATACCTCACATAATTAACGAAGAATTTTATTCAACCGATGTACTTGTTGTATATTCTATCACAACTTCAGTTATGCCATGTACATTAAGACGGTGAAATGCTTAACTGTTCTGCTGCATAGCTATATCACACATTATACTTTATATTATGAAAATATTAAAAGTAGGTTTAAAACTTTAGTGTAACTAATTAAGCTATCAGCTGTTTTCCTACAGTTCACATCATGCCTTGGATATTTTTATCATCTTCATGGTCATTCTAACATTTTATTTTCTCTTTCCATACACACTCATATTGTCAGTGGTGTAGATATCAATATCTCTAAAGAGTATAAATATACTTTGTCCCATTTATTTTTATCTTGTGTAACTATTTTAAACGAATCAAAGTTTTGAAGTAAAAAATATGATATGATTTCTTCATTGTACTTTCACTAATTTTAATTTAAATTAAAAGTTAACTTATATTTTAGGTGGAGTTATTTGGTCAAATAGTTAGATAGTGTTGAGGTCAAACGTTGCAAATAAGTTCGTCCCATTATCCGCATGGAGTCTGAAGTCATTTGGTCAGGTATTTACATATTGACTGGGAGCATTCTACTGGGGTAACTAATTTAGGATTTCAGAAGAAAGAATTACAACGGACACACCCTAAAAGTGTGCTGGTATCCAGAACTAATTTTGGGGTTTTTTTAAATTGCATGGTTTTGATATAGGCTCCAATATACATTTTGGTAGGTATCTTACGACGAGGGTTCAGTGTAGAACCTGCTGGACCTAAAACACATGGTATTACTAACTCACTCACCCGTCGGTGCGATGAGCCACATGGTTATAGGACCACGCAAGCCAACCAGTATGCAACATACACATGCTATTATTACATGATTACTGCTGAAGAGACAGCACTAAAGCGTCCTTACTACGAATGCTACACATTCAACCAAAATGCATTACAGACCGGGCAAGGCCTAGCAGACGGTGTTACACCATGGAATACAATACAACAAACTCATAATCAGAAGCAAACAGGGGGATAGGCACTGCATGGGCCCTTAGTTCCCTTCATCTGAATTCACAGCCTCCAGAGATGCTGACAGTAGCACAGCGCCGAGACCAACTAACAACCCGTGCAATCAGTCTGGTTCGCTTGCCGGTGCCGGATGATCAGAAGCATGCCTGCCCGTGTAAGACGATGCATCGGATGCGTCAGAGACACTGCATCCACCCATGTCGGTCGGAGATGAGAGGTCATCAAGGGAGGACATACTGAACTTGGGCTGGCCGCCTTTATGGCTGCTTCCCTCTGCCTATTGCTAACGTCGGAACGCATCAACAGCCAGATCGCGGTTCATGTAAGCGCGATAGACAGCACCGCTGTACTGATGAATATGAGAATGACACTCAGGCCATGACTGGTACACTCCAGGCCTGCGACCGATGAATACTACATAGTGCTTGTCCAAATTGCATGGGGGCCGTCCGTAACTTGGGCACCTCCCATCGACGAGCCACGATGCATATGCCACTTGTGCCTCAGCCCATGAGCCAAATGATTTGTAAACAGCACCACTGAAGCTAGTTACCTGTGCCTTGCAGTGAAGCCATGAACTATAAACCCCAGGTCGGCGTCCAACAAATACAGCATACCACCTCCTACCGCTGGGAAGTTTGCCTGTGTCGCCCTTAGTCATTCTTGTTTTGCTTCTGCTGCAAACAGAGCAGGAGTGGGTATGAGTCATATACAGCCACCCATGTTAATTGCAGTAGTTGGACTTTAATACGGTCGTACCTGGGCGTTTTGAGGGAGGGCATAAAAACCGCTACAAGAGATTCGACTATGTTAATTAGAAGATGAGTATTTAAATGGTCACATAAGCCGATCATTGTTGTCTACATTACGGCCGTCCGATGAAATGAATCCACTTAAAACCCTCATGGACATGGCCAACCACTCGGAGTGAGGTTGTGTCCAGGGGAATATGACACGCAATGTCACGAACGACGATTGCGTGAAGTTACCGACTTGCCTTTTTCTTTATGCGTTGGGTGGATTATTTGGCCGACCATGGTATATGCTAGCAATAATCGTGCTTCATCTATGAATGATCAGAGTGCACAGTAGAGTCTTTGCAAGTTATACGATTAGTGAAGAAAGAGAATGATTCACGGGGGAGAGCAATCAGACATACACGCATGCTAAAGAAATAATTAATGTGTCCGATTAAAACATCTAGCATATATTTAATGATTTGGAGCGAACATATACTGCATCACACTCTACATGCTGGTTGAAGAAATCTATATGCATCCCGCAATAATTGAACATGGCGGAGGATTATCGGAAGCCGTAGTAGGGAGAAAAAAATAAATAAAATACAATGAAAAACCATGGAGGTGGGACACATGTTTGTGAATGCGACCTCCTTCTATTACACTGGTATCACACTATCTTAAATAGTGAAATAAAGATTGTGGCAGTAATAACCCAGTCGAAGAGCCAATGTACTAACGTCTCTTTAAACCGGCATGAAAAAACTAACATGCTAACGTTTCATATTCAAATGTGACGAACGCAAGATCACCCATCACTGCAGTGAACTGGGGTTGATGATATGTCACAGACGACTTGATATTCATGTAGATTGAACTACTTATAGGAAAGTCAGAAGCATTGGGTATATTTAATATTGTAGAAGGTAAATTGAGGTTATAATTGTCTTAAATATTAAATGCGTAACTTAGACAAACTAAGAAAGTGTTACGGGGGATACGATGATACCAGGAGAAAGCTTGAACCTGTTACTAGGTATTTGTAAGAATGTGTTACTAAGTTAACTACAATATGCTTGGAATACCAAAACAAGACGGTATAACCGAAGGGAGGAACGTAACACTTATGATTACGATTAATGGAACAGATCCACGTGAGGGAGACAAAGTATATACACTAGATTTTTTTGACAATATGTTAAGTAATGTATTTTTTAAATTACAATATGATGCTTAAAATTATTATCAATATAAACTGATAAAATTTAAATAAATGTTTAAATACTGTCCCTAGAAATGAAATAGCCAATTATTCAATTTGGTGAACAATTTTGATATTAAACTTTTAGATTATGTAAAATTTCTTTATTCTAAAAACTTATTACATTGTTTTTTTCATTTTTTAAAATATATAATAATATAAATAAATAATAATAATAATAATAAATTATAAAATGAAAAACCTAGACAGTCCTGGCAGCCGTAATTTTTTCTCATAACCTAACATGTGTCTGATGAACAAAGGGCCATAAAAACCTTTCCTTGTTATTGGAGTGTATATAAAGGACCTGTTGGAAGAAAATTTATAAACTTTGTATTTAGTTCCAAATTGTTATAGATATATTTATTTTTAAATATATACGATTAGTCAGGAGTAAAGCAAGTGAGGGAGGAGGAAATAACAGACATGCATAATAGGTCCTCTATAAATTTTTTGTATTCAACAATAATTAGAATGATCTACTGTGGTATTGATGTGAAAATATACACTTGAAAATGTGAAATGGAACGCTACAACCAAAATCAGAAGTTTAAAATTTTGATAAATAATTGGCCATCAAAAGACAATTTTTAAGTACATGATTACCTATTTGACTTTTTGTTTACACTAATTACTCTAATAGTCCAGGATTGGCAGATGGATTATAACTCTATCACATGAGCTAGCAAGAGTGCCAGTACTTGCCACACGTATCAGGTACAGGGATCAGTGTTTTGGTAAAGACACTGTATTCTGCACCTTTTTCCAAGCAGTGGATATCGGCTCGCGGTGTGCACGGAATAATATTTTATACAAAATAATAATATTTTTGTAGTTTTAAGAAGAATTTTATAAGATATAATAATATTTTCAACAAAAGATATAAGCTTTATATTATAATATAATTGTGGTATCCACCAAATATTCTTTGAAATAGTACCACCTAAGCTATTTGATTATTGACACTAGTAATTTTCATCACAATATTAAGAAGGAGAATGTTAATGTTATTCTATTTTTACATATACACTTGAAAATATTACATAACAAAAACAACGGCCATCGCCTTATATTTGCACTATTTAACAGTCTCAACTTTTTAAATTACATATATAATATGAATTGAATTTAAAAAAAAATTAAACAATACTAAACCAAAAAAGATGGACAATCTATGTGTAGCAAAATAAAAAGTGTAAAATATGAAATGTAGAGGAAATTATTAAAGCATATGTCGGGTGTAAGGCTTATCAAAATTTTTTTTCAATGAAAGAACATAAATTGTATCATGTCTACAGTACTCCATTAAATATAATACTTTTTAATTTAGATAGTAAGGTTGATTATAAAAAATGAAGGAATACGTATAACAGAATAGATGGAACAACGAAAGAAATGGTATGTAGACTGAAAGTTTTTCATGAAATCTTAATTAATGTATGTGGAAAAATTGAGGACGATAGTTAGAAGTATTGTAAAAAAAAAGTAACAAAATTTAGATAAATAAATTGTAATGTACGTGCTGAATATTACCGTAAATATAAAATATCCAAAACACCAATCTCGTTAGTAATTTCAGTAATAAAGTTTTAAACAAAATGAAAATATTTTTTTTTACAAACGGATGTTCTGTTGAATTTAAAGTAAAAACATAATCTATAGTGAAGTGACAAGAGCTAAAATAAAATAAATATATTAAGCGGAGAAAACAATTTTCACAAGCCACTGAACTAAACTCTTTCGGAATAATATTCCAATAGAAAACTTGTACTGTGCTATAACTATACTAGTCTATAATATATTGGGTCGTAAAAAGTGAAAGAATTGGCCAAAAAAAATACTAACATGCACAGTATACATTTGATATTGTAGGATTCTATGGTATTCTACGAAGCTTCTAACGTAAGCCAACCCATAATAGAGCCATTTATTGAGTTACAAAATTTTACACCCTAAAGGAAGCTTATAGGCAAAGATGTAAAATTCAAACTTGGCACCAAAATTCCATTTTGGAATCAAAAGCCAACTTGAAGCCTATCGTGAATCTCCTTGTCTATAGGTTACATGCATATAAAGATGTGATAAGTGACAAACTTACAAGACATAGAAGTTTTTCAATTCAAATTGCATATTACGTGGCTCTAATTTTAAAAAAAGCTTAATTCTATTCTTCTTCTTATTCTAGACTGGGAACTTGTATGTCCACTATGAGAGTATTTATGAGTGAAAATGTGTTATGATGAAAATCCTTATTGTATCTTGAAATCCCAGTGCAAATTATTTGCATATTATAAAGTTAGGCGGTGATTGAAAGAGTAGTGACGATTATATGGATCTTATCATTATTTTTTTATGGTACTTAGTGATCTGTCCGTTGTCCTTTTATTATTGATATTATTGCTATCATATTGATTTATTCTTATATTGGATTTGTTCAATGCAATACTATCACCCCTTCTTCTTGTTCATCACATTCTTATTATTATTGTTATTATTATTATTATTACTGCTACCAAATCTACTACTTTCAAAAAAATAAGGGAAAAATGCTTTCACCTCCTGTGAGGTTTAAGGTAAGTACGCTTCTTGGCCCATAATTTTTAGTTCTAGTTATCATCCCGCTTGTTCTGTTTTGAGACTCGGCCCGGTCGTCGTTCCGGCACAGTGACCAAGTCACGGTCGGACCGATTCAACCAACCGGACCGAGTGGTTCAATCGGTGGTTATATTTCTATATATAATAGATTATATATTACATACATGTCTGTCTAACTAAATTTATTCAATTAATACAAGTTTATTACTATATTTGTAAAACATAAATAAACTATGATTTTATTAAAATTATGAATAACATAGAAATAAAAGGAATAATTAATATAGAAGTTGATATGAAAAACCTTTAAAATAATTGAAGCGTAATGTTTTGTATTCAAGTGGCAATAATATCATTTGCAAGAAATTTATATTTTTGTGAGTTTACATATATTGGTAAGATATTATTTTTGATACATACTGTAATATAAAGTAAAAAATAATAGCAAAATACGATTCTAATAAGTAGATGATAAAGTTGCAAATCCCAAGATATAAAAAATATAAGCTAATTAAGATAATTTAAAAGGTAGTTAGGTTTTGAAATGTTTCATGATTGCTTATTAAAAGGCTTGTTCAAAGACTATTTCAAACACTACTAATATTTTTAAAGTATTTTAAATAATATAATAGTAATAATCAATATAATTCAAAAATTAAAAGAAAAACATTGAATGTATCGGCTCATCGGGCCAATTAGGTTTGCAGTCCAATCGATTTTTACCGGATTTGTTCGGGCCAACCCTGAGTTTTCCCTAAGTTCGGGTTTATGGGTCCATCCGGACCATTTTCTCACCATAATGACTCAGACCAATTAAACTATCCGATCTCGATCCAAGTTTGAAAAAATTGCCTCTGAATTTGACGAGAAGGACTAACCTTTTTTTATCAGAAACGTACTCTTACGGACTACAAGTTAATGAAGACCTCTTTTTTTATTACTTCCATGTCCCGAGGTTTACGAGTTCAACATGGGAACCCTTTCCCGATCGGTGAGTATTAATTCTCATTCGCACTCTTTCCATTTTATATAGAACAATATAAAATTAATTTATATTAATAGTAAATTAAATTCGTATTTATTTGAGATAGATATGTAATTAAAATTTAATCGTCACTAGTCAGTACTCAAAATCATCGGTGCGAGTGAATGGAGGGGAAGAGAACCGCCTTTCAAGTCATCTTATTATATCAGGAAGCTAACGAAACTACTAAGACAATGTTTTCCATTTTATTTGAAAATAAAAAAATACTACTAACGGAAATACAGATGTTTTGAACGTTTAAATATATTCGGTATACTAGCATTCAATTTATTGATAGATAGAATACAATTCATTGTTAAAAGAATCGTTAATTTTTTTTTAATGTTGTAAGTAACTTTTTATCATTTTTTACGATACACCAACGTATGAACAAGTAATAATACAAAATTAAATTACACTGATTATAAATAAAAATTAAAACTTTGCCTAATATAAATAAGCAATATAGATGATTTATTTATTAATTTAATTATTTGTGAAGTTGAGAATCAAGAACTAAGCTGTGAAATTTAGGATTGTTTTTTTAAGACATTAACCATAACAGTGTTTTCCAATATATAATAGTATGTCAACTGTGCTAACCAAGAAAACACCCTATTATAAATTACCGATTGGTAGTTATTAAAAACAATTTTCAAATGAATCTATTATGATTAAATTGAAGCATTTTACAATACAATATCGAAAAAATGTATAGTAAGGCAAACTTTTTATCTAAATTAATCATAACATAAAAGTAAAACTCATATGAACAAATTCAATTTATATTTACTCGAATTGCTATCGTCTTCTTCTTTTTCCTCTTCTCATCATCATTAGCATTGTCTTCATTACCATCAGTGGTGCTCCTATTACTCTATTAGCAGTTAAGGATATTAAATTTTTTTTACAACCTTACTATTCAATCAGTATTTACATATAATTATCGTTATTACTATTCAATAAGTATGTACATACATATATCTGTATTGTGATAGTTAGTTATTTGACTTTATTCGAAGGTAAATTGGGCATCCTTTTCCCTTGCTTGATCTGTACCAAATATAATACACAATTTCTCAAAACAAGGAAGGCTTTTATTTCTAAAAAAAAGTTGTCTTCTTATGATACTACATAGACATAAATGAAAAGAAAAAGGTTGTCTAGAGGTAAATAATGTATATAAGGAAAATAAAGTATGGCTCAAAGGAAAATTATTACCTGTACATAGGTATCCCACACTTTATTCTCAAATGTAACACATTTGTTTGCATTGTCTCATTCAAATCTATAAGTATTTGTCCCATACACCATGTCATAAACTATTTGCATTGTCTCATTCAAATCTATAAGTATTTGAAGAAAATACTGTGGATTCCTGCATATATTTTAAGGTCAATGGGAGTAGATTCCTGTTCTTGGTATTGTATATAGATGACATTTTACTTGCTAGTAATGATTTGAGCATGATTGTGGAAGTGAAAAGGATGTTTTCCAGAAATTTTGACATGAAAGACATAAGAGAGGAAAATTTTATTATGGGAATAGAAATTCATAGAGATAGAAGTAGAAAGATGTTGGGACTCTCTCAAAAGGCTTATATTGATCATGTTTTGGAGTGTTTTGGAATGAAAGATTGTAAACCAAGGTTAATTCCTATCATTAAAGGAGATAAGTTTAGTAAAGATCATTGTCCTAAGAATGACATTGAGAAAGAATTTATGAAAAACATTCCTTATAAATAAAATAATATGGGCAGTTTGATGTACTCAATAGTATGCACTACACTACATATAGCTTTTACAGCTAGTGTTCTTGGGAGATATTTGACTAATCCTAACCATGATCATTAGGATGCAGTAGAGAAAGCTTTAAGGTATTTGCATAAAACTAAAGATTACATGCTTGTCTATAAGCATGTGGATATTTTAAAAGTAGTTGGATTTACAGATGCTGATCTACCTGGATACATAAATGATAGAAAATCCACTACTGGTTTTATCTTTATGCTTGCTGGAGGCGCAATATCTTCAAAAAGTTCTAAGTAATCTTTAATGGCTATTTCTATAATGGAAATTGAAATTGTTGCTTGTTTTAAAACTAGGGCTCATGCTAAATGGTTAAGAAATTTTATTTCTGGTATCAGGATAGTAAATACTATCTCAAAACCTTTAAGGATTTTCTCTGATAACTTTTCTGTTGTTTCATATGCTAAAAGTACATATACCAACCAGAAAATGTCAATGCAAAATACATCACATAATCCCACTAACTTAATACATCAAAAGAAGGCAAGAGGTAATGCTGTTCACAATTTTGATAGTAAACTAGAGAGTTTGCATGCACGTGCACGTGCACATACACACACATATGAGGTTATGGAAAATAAAGAAGGTGTAAAGAACAAGATGAATAGAAAGAGTATAATGTTTTTTTTAAAAAAAGTAAAACAACACTAGTTATTTAATATTATGGATGTAATATGTACTATATTCCATGTTGGGTGTCAATAAAAATTGACATTGAAGTCTAATTTTAAAAAATGTGTTTAACTAGTGCCAACAATTAAGTTATATGTTTATGAAGAAATAATGATAGTTTAATCAATATAAATATCAAATTTATTTTATTATTTCACGTTGATTATATAATTGATAATTTAATATATTTGTGATGACATTAATTGTATTCTACCATATAATTTGCTTAATCGCCCACATTAACCAAGTATTTTATATTAGTTTGCACTCTAATATTAATACCTTTGACATTTTAAAATCTAATCTAACCATAAGTAGAAACTAATTAGAAAGAGAGGGAGAGAAAAAAGAGAAATGAGATGATGAGGTCTACCATCATAACTCTTCCAATGGGATTAAAGGGCATCTGAACAATGGGTTCGGCTTGCTTGTAAATAAAAGCATCGTATCTATTGAATATCCCAACCAATTACATAACGTCTGTTAAAGGCAATTGTTGACTTTTATATTTTCTTTGTATGTGTTGACTTTGTTGATTTCTTTTATAAAACAGGAACACGGTAAGTTTTTATTCTTTGGCTACAAATTAAAATATCTGTCCAGAAGTCATTATGGGCACAAGGATTATAGGTAACAATATGACTAAAGGATGTACATCATCTCATAAAAAAAAAGGGTATTCTTATATTCCAAGTTTTTGTGAGATTTATATCTTTGAACTCTTTGAAGAAGCGTATGTAAGGCATTTGTGTGAGAGTCTTATTCACCATATTCTATATTGAAAAATAAGGAGTAAACTACAAAATTATATAATTTTGGAATGATTAGTTAATTTTTTTAAATAAAATTTTTAAGACATTAAATAAAAAAGTAATTATTAATTTTATTTATTAAATAAAACTAAAAATAAATGTTGTAGTTAGATGATGAAAATAATTTGATGCGGATACCATTGAGTAAAGTGCTGATTTTACCAGTTAATTTTGTTTTGTTTATGTGTGTGTACATATATAAGAGTAATTAAATTACTATATATATATATATATATATATAAATTAGAAATTAAATTTTAATTGCAAAGATATAAGATTTTTAAAAAAATATTAATAACTATTTAAAATTCTAACCTTACATGCTATCTTTTACACGTCGCCCGGACTCCCTCCAAAACATGGGGACATAATATCTGGTATGGAGTTTACTTCTTGGATGGCAAACCGATGCTCCGTACAAAAATGCATACTGTACCTGTTCAAGCTCGGAACCAGGCTCGCTTGTGCACTGATGGGTACACTGGAGGCCCATGACCCAATTTTAGCCTTAGTGACATGACGTCATGCCATGCCTTGAACTTGTGATTAAGATGGAAGTACAGCAATTTTATAATTGCGTTTGGTACAATAAAAAATGTAATTGGTATTTTATTCTATTTTTATATTTGATACAATAAATTTTAATAAAATAAAATAAAATAAATAATTACAAATAATAATACTCTTATTATAAAAATAATAAATATATTATTAAATAATTTAATATTATTAAGTTATATGATATAATTAAAAATAAAATAGTCATGATTTAAAATTTTTCATTAAAATTATAATTAACAAAAAACTTCTTATGATAAAATTATAAAATTTCTAATTTACTAAAATTTTATATTAAATATTTTTTTGTAAAGAATATAAAAATATCGTACTCTAAATTTTATTATTAAAAGTATAATTATTAAAATATTGTAATAGAGAAATATTCAAAAATAAATAATTTTTAACTTATATTAACAAAGGGTAATGTTAGAATATATAACAAGTATAATAGAAATATGTGTAAAAAAGTCAATTCATGAATAAGCAAACTATCCATTCTACCACTTTAACTATGAAATAAATATTCCATCATTTGATAAAATAGTCATTTCTTAAGAAATGAACATTTATATTTCATAGTATATATTAAAGAAATTTTTTGATTATTTTTATTTTTATTCTCTTTCAATTTATTTTATTTAATTAAATGCACTCGTAAACTTTGTCTAAAATAGATCAAATTTATTTAAAAAAAATTTCTAACCTAGTTTATAACTATAGTAAGCTTAAAATTGGCTTGATCAGCCATATTTTTTTCAAATCCTAGCATGAGCATTAATAATTAATAAATATTTTTAAAAAATATTATTAGAAGCAAAATTATGTTGAATCAACGCAAGTTTTGATATTATCAAATATAACTAATATAGAATGTTGCTCGAGTTCTAACTAATGATAATATTCTAATTTGAACTTATCGTGACTAATTAAAATTTGTAAAGTTCCAAATTTGTTTCAATTAGAATCTGATTCAATCCTAAAATAAACCTAAATTGACAAAAAAAAGGAGTGAGTTCAAGCTACAGAACATCAACATGAAACTTAGGAATGAAGTTTAGATAATATTTTTTAAAAGAACCCTCCCTAACATGCTGGAATTCAGTAATGTCATGCCACTTTTTTTTTTCCAAATACACATGATACGCTAACCAATATATCTCTACCTTTTTAACAATTCTTCTGACTTCGAGGTTCTCACATGGCATTATTTCCAGAGATCAAGCTTCACCAAATAATGGCTTAGTGACCTTTTTAACCCCCTTCTAATCGCTTGCACATTTTGTGCTGAAAATTTGTTTTGTCAAACATGCACCACAATTAGTGTATCACCTACGAATGGGAATGAAGATTGAACGAGTTATTGTACCATGCAAACAGTTAGGAATGAAATAATGCATGACATGCATTAATTTAAGATGCTCCACCTATATATATGTGCTTTAAATCACAACACCAGTAACTTGATATTGGAAGACACAAGACAATGAGTGAGTGGAATCTGATTCCAAGCCAAGATCAAAAATAAAACACGTACCAATACATGCGTCACCACCTAAAAGCTTTGTGGCATTCACTAACAATTATGTGCCTCTAAGTGCAATTGTATCTCCTTAACACCTGGTTGTTTACGTAGACCATTGCACCAACTCACCGATACTTGTTCTAGCCTAGCATTCTTAACTTGCAAAAGGCCCATTGGGGAATCATTTAATTGATTAGAATTTTACTGAGACTTCTATACAAAAGCGTGAAATTACTTTTAATTAGCATTTCCTATGACAAAGGTTACAACCTTTGATAAAGGAATATAAACTATTAATATAATTCATTCTTCTAACAAAAAGATTTTATTCGGGATTAATTAGTAATTCACTTCATTCTTAAATACAAAAGATTAACTTAAGTACAAGCAAAATAAAATAAAGTTCAGCATTATATGTTGCCTTAATTTTCACTGAATTTCATATAGATTTTCACTTAATTAGGTGCATATTGAATTAATTAACCAAATTTTTAACCCCTTTAATTTAATATTATGTGTCTACCATGGTGCCTATCCATTAGCCAACATTGGTAGATTCCACCTCAAGTCGACAAATGGACTAACATTGCCCCAATTTTAACATTGGGGGGGGGTTAAAAATTATTTTTTAGTTCAGACAAATTAAATTTGCTCAACTTCAAGACCAAGGATTGAAAGTAAAACTAAACCTTTTTATTTTCCTTTTCTTTGTTTATCCACAATAAATTTTGTTACAGAGGCTTGCCTTTCCGCCAAGTGCTAGGCTTTTATCCAACAAAAAAAACAGGCAAGCAAGTGGAACACAACCGATCTAGGTAGAAAAAATCATTCAATTCAAGCCAGGAAAATAAAGAATACATTTCACGTGTTACTTATGAAATGTTAAACCCGTACATGCAATCCTTTTATAGAAAATAACACTGAAATCAAATCTCAGAATACAAGTTGAGGGACATCGGAGCTTCAATGGATTAACACTACCTGAAGGGACTTCCGAAGCCTTCGCCATTTTTGTTCAGCAACATCTTCATTCACGCCATGTGTAGTTATTTTTGTACTAAATATGAATCCAGTGCTTCAAACCAGGTCAAATAACAGCAAAGTTCCAGTAGGATTAACAATAATACCAATAAAGGGGGAGGCTGCATGTACAACTAATACAAGATATATAGAAGCAGTTAAGTTAAATGAACAGAACAATACTATAGCAGTCAGCTAGATAGTATAATAGGGGACGAACTTCCAAGCCTTCCATGAATCCTATAATTCTTAGGAGCATAAAAGCCTGTTCCTGAATGTAAACAGGATAGAAGAATCAATATATGGAAGCAACAGTAGCCCGACACCCAAGGTTGCAGGCTCTGTAGATGAGTTCTACATGGTCTTGCATTGAATCTTAGGCAACCTTCTCTATTCCTCTCTGCAAAATTTCCAGATTAAGTGCTAATTACAAGCGTTTACTCCATAAAACAGGAGGCCTCACTCCCAAAACAGTAAGAAAAACTAGCCAAGTATCTCGCTAACTGCCTTGTTTTCACACCTAGGAATTAGATGAATGCCATGAAACCAAAGCTCTGCACCTTCTAATCCACATAATCAGTATTCAAACATACCAAACTTTCATAATTGAGCAAAAATTATTCATTGTGAGCTAAGCCAAAGCATTGGCTATTCGTAACACTAGAAAATCAAATGCAAACCTTTCCTAATTATGCATAGAACTTCCATTTGACAGAACTTCCCAAAAAACCCAAATGCCTAGTAGAAGGGAGATTTTATCAAAACTTCCATTTATGCATTATATTTGTCATCAAGACTGCTTAATGATCCTTGTAGAAACAAACCATTCAGCTTAGGATTAGACATGACAAGCATAGCAACCATTACATTTTATCAAAACAAGTTCTCACATTGCCAGAATCACATGAGTTAAATTCCAATAAAAAAATGGATGACAAAAGAAGCATTTTTATATGTGTATAGAATAGCTATCCTAGAAGGTAAGTACTCTCCTCTTTTAGGACACCAACACCAATACTAACATAAGTTGCCAAGGAGAACGTGGAACTTAACCTCCTTGATCTAAAAATTGAAAAATCAGAGAATCTTATAACCAACTTGTATAAGCTGACTTGAGCTAATAGAGATTCCCTTTCTATTGATGTTTAACTAAATTTCCTCAATCAGAATTCATTCCTCTAATGTCATGTGGGGTTTCCTCAAGTAAATCTACTCTTACTTATTGATGATCTATGCATTCAGACACAAGCTCACTGCTTCACTCTATCATACACTCCAGACCAAAGTCAAACAACAAAGAGCTTCTAAATCTTATATACAGCCACAACCTGGAAGTTCACACCTGTGTTAATTAACTGCCAATCAAGGATTTCCTTCACTTCTTGCTTTACTATGCATCCATCAGCAATATCAAATTGAAAATATCACCATCCCTTGGCCCTCCCATGTTGGAATGAGCTGTCGCTCTCCACTTAATCTCCTCACAAACACACATAGGATATCATATTCACAAATAGTTACCCCAACATACGAAGGAGAATCTCATTTTCCAAAGAATACATTATCAAACACAAGGTGAACAAGGGATTTATGGTTTTACCTTTCAGTTGAAAAATGAAACTTATGGGGAAATCATCAATCCCTGCGACTTTCATAGACTGAACCGGATAGATAAATTGTGGGACAGTGGGACTTTACGATATTGGGATTGTTTGTTAGTCAACCAAATGGCGATATAACACATGGCAAGAATTACTTGGACTCATATATCATGGCCTCTCATAGATGATTTTCATTTTCTATTACTATTCCTGTCGTATATACTCATACTAAAATTATGACTACAAGTAATGCCATATTCACCAACAAATCGAATGACAAAGCAAAATCTAATCGAAATCCCCAAATAGCAAGAATTAATGGAATATACCAAAAGTTTTTTTGCTGTGCATTATATCTCCCCAAATGTGATCTCCAATATATAGAACCTACACCAATAAATAATATAAACTATTAGAAGAAACATAAAAATTGAAACAAATCCCAAATACTAGCATTTTTAATCTATAAACTTTGAAGTTTTGTATTAATATTAGTTGCCTTTCATACCAGAGCCATAGTTCACAATTATGTAAATCACAACTAGTTAATCATGCTTCCTATGCATTACATACTATCATTAGAGGAAGAGGGTCCTCCCTAAGCTTGATTCAATTGAGAGTAATTTATGCAGATGGGTAACATAACCTCCCTGAAATGAAAGATCACAATGAGGCTAAATATTTAGCATTAACCATTGACCATTATAGGATATAAATCAAGTATTAAAATAATACAAAATTCTTCCGGATTAATTTCATTCAACAAAGAACCCAGTTCATCTAGTTGGAAAACTTAGCAAGCACGATCTTTATCTTTTGCCAATATTTGTGATGAGATATCACCCATATTATCCATAAGAACAGAACAAGTTCCACAACCGGATCTTCAACCTAAGAAAACTACTATAGTACTATGCTACTTGGGGCAGGGAAGAGCCATTATCTGAACTAAGTAGCATTCTGGTCTCCTATGTTACCTTAAATAACTCAGCATCACTTTCCTTAAGAAAAATCCCTGGCTTTGTGCTACTAGGAGGATGGCCCTGAACAGATTAGTAGGGAAATTTACAGATTACATTACTTCATGCATGCTGTAGGAAACCCAGAAGTTAATTTATCAGATCCGTAAACCAAATGTTACATAAAGCATCGCTACGGGAGGATAACAACCTATTTATCATGGATCCTATCTACATCAGGTGCAGAAGTGATAGTAAAAACATCATCAATGAAAATTTGGAGGGATGAAATGCCATATATAGATCTTATGCTTCAGAACAGAGACCCAATTAATTATACAGATGTGATAAAAAAAATTTCATCAATGCAATTTTAGAGGTAAATTCCTACTGAACTTTCGATTGCAAATAAAACTTAAACGAAATGGTGAATCCCTCCCCTTTCCCAGAATGCTCCGAAAGACTAATTATAGGAGAAGACGAGTTTGCCCTGCTAGTATCTGTTCTAGATTGATAAACTAGCCATAGGATTCACAGATAAAGGATTGATTAAATACCGGTAGCATGACCCTCTACCGTTGGTGCGATTGATGGCGTTTCAGTCTCCATTTGCACAAAAATCCTATTCTAGTGTGGGTTGCTTCATTGGCAGCGAAATTTGCCGATTTGAGGTGCTCCAGTGACGATCGGTTGAACACAACAGCCCATTTGACCTGGAATTAACCCTAAACAATTGCCATCCCTCTTGCCCCGTCATCAATGACATGGAACACACTCATTTTGCATTTTACGCTGTATCTGCAATTTTCATTTCTTTATACTCCCGTTCATAAATTTACTCTATCTTTTGAATTTATTATTTTAAAGGACGGCTGCGACTACTTAACCAAAATCAGACGCATATGTTTACGCCACGTCACCCTGGGTTCATAAACCCCCAGGGTGCCATAGAATTCACCTCTATTTTGTCTATACTTTTCATATCTTGTTGTGTTTGAATAAAAATTTATATTTTATGTTTAATACAATGTTTTTGATTTAATATTGAAATTGCTTCTTATTATAATTATTTACTAATGAACAATGGTAGAGGGAGAAATATTAAGACAGGGAGGCTAAAAGAAAATATTACAAAATTTAGAGGGAGTCATGTAACTTTTTATATTATATATTATATAAAAATTTAGAAAACGGGAGGCCGGGGCCCAGTCTAACCTTCTATCTCTGCTATTGCTAATAAAATCATGGTTATGTTTTAAGTCTAATTTTGGCCATTAAATTTATAATGAAATACGACATTGTAATATCATAAATTTTTTTAGATTTTAATTCATCATCGACAGACCTTAATCAGCTGAAATCAAATTAACTAGTTAAGTTTTAGTTAAGCATCGGATCGGCCGGTTTTGATTATAAAAAAGATAATAATAATTAAAATTGATTGATCAAGAAAGTAGTTTAGACTTTAAGACTTTATATTTAAGGTTTAAGATAATCACTCTTAATTAATTTCCAGAGCCTTCCCCGGGCAAACGGATATGTTTACACGACAGTAATGAAAGTGAAATTTATCATTCTACGTATTAGAAATTCCATCAGTCAAGCAACTTTGAGGAATAAGAATAACCAGAAAGAAAATGCATAGAAATTGATCCATCGATCACTGTCCACACTTGGTGATGGCCCGGTGGATGTGCGGTTCGGAAAAGAATATGTGGCAAATCCTCAACTTTATTATCCCTTCCTTTTCTTCTTTTGACTTTTTTTAATTCTTCCAGCATTTTTTCTTCAGAATTTTTTTTTACAAATTTATAAAATCAATTACAAACTTACACGTAAGTCTTTTAACCAGTAATACTTCGGTGCAGTGGAACCTGTTGCCCTCGGATTTCTATTGAATTTTAATATCAAGTGTTCATTTTATACTCCGCTGATAGTCTGATATATTGAACCCAAAAAAGATAATAATAATAATAATAACAATAATAAAAAAAAAAAAAAAGAAGAAGAAGAAGACTAAACCGATCAACTCAAAAGAAAACTTGCACAGAATTATAGATGGAGTTTAGAAAAGTAAAGTAGATATTTGTGGAGGGGTATAAAACTCATGAAATCTCTGGAACAAGTCTAGGGTATGATTACTCAGCCAACACTTACACATAATTTCAACTTGTCAATTAAAATTAATTCAATGACTTTACCGAAGCTTGCACTAAAGATTTAGAGCCATAATCAAGCTGAATTCTTTTAAAGCCCCTGTCCCACGCAGCTTGAAGTTTCCAGAGATCATATCCCAACATTTAATGTTGAAACGGAGAGCAACGCCCAAGAAGTTTAGCGTAACCAAATAATGAATGGCTTTCGATATTCACTTATTAGATACGTAATTTTTTACAATTTATTTTATTTTATTTTAGTAGAAATAATTTCAATTCATTGATAGATAAATTTTATCATTTAAAAATTTTATCAAAAATAATAATTTTAATTTATTAATAAATAAATTATTTTATTTGAAATGTATTGAGAAATACTTAAAATTCAATTCAAAAATAAATTTTTATAGTATTATGATAATTGCAATGTTAGAAAGAAATTAAATATTTTATATAATATATTTTTTAAGTCAAATGAAATAAATTCTAATGAAATCCTTATTAAATTTAACAAGTTTCATAATAATACAAATGTAATTAAAATAAAATAAAGTCTCTTTTTATTTAAACTCATTTGTTTTTGACGAAAAATATTTTTCATAAAATATAATTATAAAATATCAAAATAAGAAAAATATTATATTTATTTAATATTAATTATAAAAAATTTGAGAAAAATAACTTTCTTCATTTAAAAAAAGAACTTGTTTTTCTTTATTACCATACTTTTAAATATTATTTTTTAATTATTAATATAAATAATATCACTCTTTCATTAATATATATAAATAATATTTATTATGAAAAATGCTTTCAAACAAAATAAATGAAGTTTCAATGTCAAACATTATTTTAAAAGAAATTTCATTTGAAAATAAATAAAATTTTATTTTTGATTATCGAGTAATCCATCAAAACCTTCTCTAGCACTATCTGATTCTATCTGAATTAATTTTAATCCACCTAAAAAAAGGGAGCTAGAAGCCAACAAATATCTAACTTCCCTATAATTTTGTCTCCCACTTTACCGATGAATCGTTTGGTTCGCATATGAAATAATTTTTTATAAAAGTTTAACTTTTTAATAAATAACTTCCTATGTAAGTTTCCTGATTAATACTCAAAGTTGTTTGATTGACATATAAAAAGTGATACTTTCTGAAAAGTAACTTCCTATATTTTGTTTAGTTCAACATTAAATATCCTATAAATTATTAATAAAATGATTACTATATTTTTAATATTATTATAATATAAAGTAATAAATTTTAGTTATCATTAATTAAATTTAATGAGAATAATTTTATCATTATATCTATAAATAATATAGGAAATAGAACTTACTTAAGAGAAAATGAGTAAGTAACTTCTTATATTTTGTGGGAAGTATATTTTCTTAGGAAGTTCTATTTCTCCCAATTTATGAGATAATTATCAATCCAACAACTCACTAATTTTCAATTTCCTAAGAAATAGAACTTTTCATGCTATTAAGGTGAATCAAACAATCTCTGATTCTTCAAACTTATGGCCATTTTCATAGTATATGCCAAAATGGTTCCTACGGGAGCACAAGGATTAAACCTTATGTATATCTTGCTAGGATAACTTTATTCTTGCTTTTTCATATTTATTTTATATTTACTTTTTTTTATAAATTATAAGATTCACAATCAATCTTATTATTTATTTAAAAAAAGGAAGAAAAAGAATGAAAGAATGCTCACTCTTTAAAAAAAATTTAAAAAGCATTTTCGTTCTAATTATAGCCCGTCCAAACTCTTCGATAATATAAGCTTAGTTGTATCTATAAAACACCAAGCCATACATCTAATCGACTACATTGAAATGACAGGAAAACCAAAAAGAAATATAATAAAATAAAGAGGTGCTTGCTACGGTACTCCGGGGGGTTTCAAACCCGGGGTGACGTGGCACAATACAAGCCATTGGATGAGATTACTAAGAATTTTGGTAATCCCATCCAATGGTCCACAATGCACCACATTACCCCGGGTTTAAAACCCTAGGGGTACCGTAGAATTCCCCAAATAAAGATAATTAAGGTAGATTAATTAACTAATTTAAAATAAGGGACAAGTGAGGAATCCCAAGCCATGTACCTAACTCGTTTCTTTTTCTTTCTTTGTTAAAGATGGTCCCTAATATGATATAAAAACAAAAACAGAAAAAGCATAAGAATCCCGACTACAAAAGCCAACTCACAAGGCGTTTTTGTTTACAATGATATTTTATTAGTACCTATAAGGATGTGCCAAAATGCATTGGTACCCATAGAATTCACCTACTTTATTTATAAATTTAATGCTAACTCTTACCCTCACTACTCATTAGTATATTTTAGTAACCAAACAGGATAAGGAAGCAGCAGTCATAAGGAAATCGATGACAATGCAAGTGTTAATTAATAATATGAAACTTTTTAAATTATATCTCTTTAATTAATATGTGAAATTTAAGAGTCATCATTAATAATTTATCAATTATAAAATTAGAATTATTATTAATTATTCATCAACTATTGAATTTAAGAATCTTTCTTAAAAAACTTGTCTCTTTAATGATTTATTAACTAGAGTTTTCTCTTAAATATTCTTCTTCCGCCATCAGCTAGGTCATGAGATGGAGAATTGTTTTTATATTTTCTGGGTTAGTGGATGGATTTGAAGGTTCACGAAGCTTACATATAGCTACAAGTGTTTGCTAAAATTAAGGATCAAATGCGGCCTTATCTAACCCAAAGGTCACGTCGTTTGTCATTATCCATTTTTCAACCCTAAGATTGATAAAATGATACATACCTAATACGCCCAAAAGGTTCTTTAAAAAATTATTATTTTGTGTTGCAAATTCAGCAATGTTGTTCTGCAACAATCGAAAAGGATTCTGGGTTTTACTTTGGAAAGGGAAAAATATAGCACTTTTTTTTTAAGAAACAAAGAAGAGAAAATGAAAATTGACTAATTAGGATATGCTCATAATATAGAAAAACAAACACCATAAGTACATGGAAATAAATAAAGAGCATCAAAGGGATATACAAAATACACCCATGAACTAGCATGAAAATAAGCATGTTCATCTACATTTCATATGGTCCCTTTGGTTTTTTTTTTTTTTGGCTCTTTCCTCTAAGCTCAAAGGAAGAGGAAAAGACTAAAAACAAAGGGACCCCAGGCAGACTCGCACTCCTCAAATCATATGTGAAATGTTATTCTTTGGGGAAACACAAGGGGGCTTTTTGGGGAATTCACAATTTATTATTAACTTAAGGGTTGCTCCTGAAGGATCCAAGTGCTTTAATGGCTGCTGCTCTCAGGATGTATTGGTGGTAGAATGCAGCCGCGGCAGCTCCAATCAATGGTCCAACCCAGAAAATCCACTGTACCAAAAAAATCATGCAAAAATTGTAAGATTCAAGTTTCAATTTTCTTTGTAATTAAACTTAGAATACTTAAACATTTTGTTATATAAAAATGATAGTAATTAATGAAAAATCAGAGAGGACTTATCCAGTTACTTGGTCATCCCAGATTTTGTCCTTGTTGTAAATCACAGCAGCTCCAAAACTCCTTGCTGGGTTAATGCCGGTACCGGTAACGGGGATGGTAGCCAAGTGTACCATGAATACAGCAAATCCAATGGGTAGTGGTGCCAACACCTTTTTTTATTAAAAAAATAATAAAATTAATTTAAAATAACCAATTTAATTTTAAATTTTTAATTAAAAAGGAAGTTTTACTCAGATACATACAGGAACATGGGAGTCTCTGGCATTCCTCTTAGGATCAGTGGCTGAGAAGACAGTATAAACCAAAACAAAGGTACCGATGATCTCGGCACCCAAAGCAGTACCCTTGTTGTACCCGGGCTGTACGAAGTTAGCCCCACCACCGTACCTGTCGTAGTATGCCTTCTGGAAGCCCTTGGCCAATCCGGTGCCGCAGATGGCACCGGCGCACTGTGCTACTATGTACAGAAACGCCCTTATTAAGGACACCTTCCTGCCCAAGAATAGCCCGAAGGTCACTGCAGGGTTGATGTGTCCTCCTGTTCACAGTAGCAAACAACATCGCTATTCCAACATTAGAGCGCCTTTAATGTGAACTGAAATTATTAGTATTCGCATATATTCTAAACCCATTAATTAAGGGTTAGGTAACTTGACCTAAATTACTATGACAAACTGCATAAGAAAGGAAAATGCTAGAAATACGGATGAAAATACATCTTATACACACCGTTGAAATTTTTTTTTAAATTGATATAATAACTCAAAAAAATTTAAATAATAACAAATTACAAGACGTGATTTAAACATATTTCTCCGAACATGTTGTTAGTAATACTCCTAAATGTATGTTTTTTACATTAGAAGTAAATGATTCAGTAAATTCACATATACAGATTGAATTCAAGATGCAAAAAATACTAAAATCTTTCAAGCATCATTGAATATAAGTTAAAGTGCCCAAGCTTTGATAACTTGTCATCTTTACTCTTTTGTTAAGTTAGTTCGGTTTGAATATTACTAGCGGGCTAGTTATATGAGTGTCCAAGTTCATGGTAGTGATTATAGTGAATTAAATGATTGGAATTTGGAAGTATAATTACAGTTTCTGTTTGACAGAAAGTAAAATGCTTTCGTCACGAGATAAAATTGCAAAAATTTATATGGTTCAGACTTGAGAACACATGGTAGGAAGGGAAGTGAACTAAGAGAGAAAGAAAAGCAAGCTTACCAGAGATACCGGCGGTGCAGTAAACAAGGATGAAGATCATGCCACCGAAAGCCCAAGCAATGCCCAAAATGCCAACCCCATCACACTGATGGAACCCTGGCTTGTTCACGTCAGTCTCTTGGCTGTATCCAATTATAGTCAACACCGTGATGTACAAGAAGAGCAGCGTTGCTATGAACTCCGCGATGAGGGCTCTGTAAAATGACCACTTTGTCAGCTCCTCCTCGTCGTATAACGCCGCCGGAGGAGGGTCATGGTAGTCTTTCGCCGAGAACTCTCCCTGCTCTTGAACCTCAAAGTCTTTCGCCATATTCTTTGCTTCTCTTCCGCCGGTTTAGTCTTCTGTGTTTCTGTTTTATGTGCGAAGAAGAAGAAAGGAGTGAGGAGTAATGGTTTGTGGGTTGAGGGGTGTGTAGAAATAGGGGTATTTAAGGAAATGGTGGAAAGAGAGACTGCTCTAATTAGCCAAATAATTAATGATTTTAGGGTTTCTGTATGTATTTGTGTCGCAACGATGACATAATGAACGTAATTTTTTTTGCCGTCCATTTTTAGCTTGATGATTTCGCTTGCATGGCCCCACTCCAATCCTTTGTGAATGGCTCTTGATTAGATTATTTTGTTTGCATGGCCCATCTTATGACGTAAAAGGGTTCGATGTATGATGGCTAAGTGTACAAAATTGTAACACTGACAATGGAGAGCCAAGGAAGAGGGTGAGCCAGACAACGGCCCCATGATGCTCTGTCCATCACGGATTTGGGGTTGGCAAAGGCATTCCCCACTTTTCTTTTTCTTGTACAGATTTTTCCAGGATTAATTTCTTTTAAATTAGTTTAGGGGAGGGTCTAGGACCCTTAATGATTCATACGCTATATTTAAGGGTGAGGTGTTCCATATAAAAAAATATATAATGAGAATTATCCGTATGCAAAAAAAAAAAAATTACAAGTTGAGAATCATGATATGATTGGATAGAGGAAATTGAAAGGAAAAGGAGAAAGAATGGAATATTATAACGTTTATTAGTTTGAGAGTTTAATTTGATTAAAAAATGAGAACAAGAGAAGGGAAGTTTGGGAAGTTTAAATTCTAAAATCTTTTAGTAGTTTGCATTATTCTCTTTTGCTGAATTCCTCTAATTTGGAAAGTTTTAAAAGAATTTTAAACATTTAAATGAGGTAGGGAAAAAATCATGATTTAAATGTACATTCTTTTTTGTTCAGCTATACTCTCATTTTATTATTCTGTTCTCTTTCCTTTTCTTCGTAAATTCCAAACACATTCTTGATAGTCCAACATTACCTTGCTATAAATAAACTTAACCTTAAATTTATGATTCTGCATGTGTTGAGTGATTATTATGTTCTCTCTTTCCTTTGAATTTATAATTCTGCGTGTGTTGAGTGAGTTCCACTCTTGCTATTAAACAAATTTATTAACCTTAAATACAAGCAAATTAACATGCATATTATAATAATAAACCTAAGTTATTTACTTTAAAGCGGCACTTTCATAAATGAATAAATATGTATTTGCAGAAAAAGGGCTAGAGAGATTAGCAAATTAAATATGTAATCCTCTGGGAAATGAAATGAAAATTATCAGGCATAATTTCCCGTATCATGTAATTATTAATGTGATAATTATAATAAAAGTGAAGGTAGTTGCCACCTTTGATGGGTGATGAATGATTGCTAGATGAACTTATCTGACTGCACCTAATTTCAAATGGATTTAAGTGTTTCGGAGTATCCTCACCTCACCCCGATTATGTGACCACCCATTGGACTTTAAAATTAATTAGGCAATGAGGCAGGTTAAATCATCACAGTTAGTTTAATATGATACGGGAATCTTGTCCTAATATTTTATTAATTTTGTTGATGATAAAACCTAATCTTGATTTTTTTTTTTTTTTAAAATGCTATCTTATTTAAAGCTGTACATGTCATATAACATGTTTATTTAGCAAATTCTTAAAGGGGGAACTATATCTGAATATTTGGATCTTCTCTCCTATCATGTGTATTTCGTCTGGAATTTCTGCATAGCGTCAATTTATGGTTTTACATTTCTTCCTTAGGCAAGAATAAGATAATAATTAACGTAAATTTATTACCATGGCTAGTTGGTTTAATAAAGGCCACATAAACTTTAAGACACTTCTGTAGGTACCATATTCTTTACGATTTTTATAAAGCAAGATTTATGCTATCCAAACTGTCATTTGAATTTACATATGTCACCAACATTTAAGTTAATTCCCTCATCTTATTTTTCACTTTCGTTTTTATATTTTACCATAAAATATTGATTTTTAGTGTGAATTCACACTTCTTCTTTTTTTTTATAATTTCTACCAATCTAATAAGTTAGATTTAATTTAACACGTCAATTTAATTCATTTATTATTCCCAGTTGAGTAAGTAGGACTCAAACTAATTGGGCCTTGACTAACAAGACTAATTTCAATTGATTCGTTTCTCTAGACACTCCGAATCAGATTTATTCCTAATTACTAATAATTAACATCACAAAAAACTCATCATGTCTTATAATCTCGAATATGATTTGCATTTGATCACCAAAAGTCAACACTCTAAGGAGCTTATGACACTTTCCAACCTCAATCATTCTTTTATCCCAGCTAGCTTTATACAAAGTTCAAGATATATTCATTTCAACCCAAGCAAGAAATCTCACTATTTTCTGGCTAAAATTCTTTATTAATTTAAATATTGAAATGCATCTGACAGACTATTTTGATTGCTTATTTTTAACTTTTCTTTTTTGCGCGAGTGATTTGATCAATTGAATCTCTTGCAGAACAGCCTGGATCTTTCAGAAATTATTATCACTTTCTAAGAAACGTGATTTTCTCAAATTCATCAATAGATGGGGGAATCATTCTATATAAAGACTTTCGCAATGGAACTATATATTAACTCTTAAACGTCTTAAACCTGCTTTGGCCCTCAGGTATAAACAAATTTATCAGCCTAAGTAAAAGGTGAGAGGCTTGATCCGAATAATGGTAAAGGTAAAGAACAGAAGTCTCGAGTCTTCATTAATTATGTTATGAAGTGATAGATGACAGGTTGATAGAGTGAATAAGTGAAATAAATTTTCATCGGTCAATTTACATCAACTCGTACAGAAAAATTCTAGATGTCAATATATATAGAAGATATAAGATTAAATTAATTTACATGTATCACTCAAAATCGAAAGAAAAAGGGAAAAAAAAAAAAGGAACTTTGTCCACTTTTGAAAATTTTGAAGCTTTTTATTTATGTTGCATTTTTCTCGGCAGATAAGTTGTAGGGACTCGATTTTTACAGCGAAGGTGATGGTTCCACCAAAATTACTCCAATAATTAAGTCAACAAGAAAAGCATAATTTCAATAAGATAATGAATTTAAAAAATGGAATATTTGAACATTATTGAATATTTATAGGAATTGATAGTAACTGATGATCTGGTGAACCTTTGAGAACTTATTATGTGATTCACACAAGAGATCATGTCGATTTACGGAGGATAATATGGTCCTTCGATAATAATTAAGTAATGTTGTTCCGTGTCATAAAATTCAAGATATGGGGCGGAGCATGACTGAAATTTTTGGAGGGCAAAAAAATATTTCCAATATGTAAAAAATTATTGCTCTATAAAAATGTTATATCACTTTTAGTATTTTAAATATCAGTAAATATTTCAAACATATTTTTATAAATAATCATTGCTAAAAAATTTACGAAGTGAATAAACTATTGAATTAGAATATATTAGAATCTTCTTTCATTTAAAGCGTATTTTTTTCTCTCTTTCAAAGATAATCATTAATGATGGAGAAAATTAAAATTTTTAACTATTTTTATTAAATGTAAATTACCATATTTTCTAAAAATTTTCAGTTAAGTTATTCTTTTTTTTATCACTAATTTTTCTCTTAAAATATCTATTAATTATTTTATTCTTATTAAATTAAAAATTATTAGTTATATCTAAACCAAATTAACTCTAATAAACATTAAAGTAAAAAGTAATAGTATAATAAGGTAATGCAAATAAAAAATTTAAATATTACTATTTATTATGAGTGTGCATAATAGAAAGTATATTTAAGTTATTTAAAATAATTATGATTGTTTTATGTTTAACTTCTTGAGAAAAGATAATTTAAGGCAAAAAATTTAATATACATACAAATCTTTTATTTATTTACTATTATTTTTCACTTAGTTAGTTCGTGCAAAATAGTAAAATTATTTTATATTCTTTGTACCGCATCTTGTTGAATTAACAAATTATTATAGATATATGTTTTAAATTCTATAAATTTTAAATATGCAAAAAAAATAAATTCATATTGAAAACCGTATATCATATATAAAATTTTTTCACATATATTATATAATATTATTACAAAATTACAAAAAATTTTGGGGCCATAGCCCCGTGCCTCGACGGTCCTTCGCCATCGTAACAGATCGTGTTGTGAAACGACCTTCTACCCCAGCATATTGATCGGACGGTCTGTTAAGTGTAAGCTGTACCATGTCTGATTCCAATCATTTACCGACTTCCAATATATACAGAGTAATTAATCCCAATATTTATCATTTTTCTATTGAAATGGAAACTTTTGAATATGAAAATTTTATTTCTTTTTCGTAAGTGTAATCTCTTCACTCTAACGAAATAATTCAAACTTTTTTGTCTAATACACGAATTAAATACTATTTATTTGCAGGGCCTTAATCTCCAACAACCTTTATGGCATTACGTTATATTAATAGTGAGAATCTTTGCAATTGCAATATAAAAGAAAACAAACAAAGGATGATGTTGGTGATGATGATACGAGAGTTAACATATTAACATTTATTGCCGCCCATCATAATTGGAATGCTTGCAACTTAAATTCTGTTCTTACGTTCTTGCGTCATTCGTGAAAGTAGGAAATGTCAGGTGAATTTAAAAAAATATATATCAAGTGAATTTGGGTTTTCAATTGTGGCGGAGAACGCACCACGTGTTAACACTAAGTCTTGATAATTAGTTAAATGCATAAATCTTGTGGTCATGGCAGCCAGCCACCTTTAATATTTTTTAATCAAAAGGTGGAATTGCAATATTGTATTATTATTTATTGTCATCATAATATAGTTTGGCTTATCTTGGCAGCTTCAGCAAGATTGTCATTGCATATTACAATTCTGCATGCATTTTGACTTGACTCTCAAGAGGGGCACTGGACAAATAGCTCAGTTAGTATTGTGTTTGGATCGAGAGGAAAAAAATGAACGAAAAAGATAAAAAGGAAAGTAATGTTATAATCTACAATACTATTATTTGCATTATTTCTACAGCCCCGTTATATTTTATTCCTATTCTCAGTGCATCTGAGGATCCAGGTCCTTCATTAAGGCACGCTTCCTAACTCCTAAACCAGCACATTTCTATACCTCCGTTATCTTTTATTTATGCACTTAGTGCATATGACAATTCAGAACCTTCATTAGGGCGCATTGCCTGACTCCTAAACCAGCACAGTTCTGTTTGTCTTTCACCAGCAAGACTTTCGTCTCATTTGATTGGTGTTTTCATCCATTGAAACGGATCTATTTGTGCGTCAAAGGTGCAACTTTTGTTACATTTGTCCTTTATACATTCCAACGTACTTGAGGTGTATCGTTTCCTCATTTGTATATTTGAGTACGAGGTGTATCTTTTCCAAAGTGCTTTTGCTTTGATTTTTTTTTTGTATATTTGCAGATTTGTAGAGTGATTAGATGGAATTAACTATCAATTTGAAAGGAGTTTCTTATGAAACATTCAATACACCCAAAAGTAATCTGTCTACAAAATTAATGCAAAGCCCTAAATCAATATGCAAAATCAAAAACAATTGCATCGTTCAAGTTTATCTTTCCTCATTTGTGTATCTAATTGGTTTTATCTCTTATTGATGTTAAAGTACTTTTGTTTTCATCTATTTTGGTTTTTATACGGAGGTTTCTAGCCTTTTTGTTTAAAGTTTGCTTTCATTTTATGACTGTAAGGTTTTTAGCCTTTTCTTTCAAAGTTTGCTTTCATCTACAATTTTTCTACCTACAACTTTTGTGTTTCATTGCATTGTCAGTGTTGTTCAGGTAACTCCTAGAACTGATTCTTGATTCTCTCCACTTTTGTATTCAATTCAATCTTTATTATTCCTTGTAATGGTTGAATATTTTTCATGGATGAAAATTTCTATGTCATGAATTTCTTTGTCATGAATGAAAATTATTTTCTTTGTCATGGATGAAAATTATAATACAGTTCGATATAAAACATATCTAAAGAAGTTTGTTTATTTCTCTACATATTCTATGTTACACATTGTCTCATTTTCCCAAGGGCAAACAATTTCTAGGGGCAAACAATATGTTCTTTTCTTTCTTGTTGTTATCTTGTTGTTATTAGCATATGCCTGCAAAATGAGAAAGAAAATATGTTTGCACTTAGGATTTCTGAGCACTTAGGTGCTGCAAAATTTAAGCTTGCAATTCTTTCTTTCAAATCTATAAGGTAATCCTTGGAACAAGTTGAATTGGCATTAGATTTATCGTAAAATAAAGAGTTATTTTTCACCTTTGTTTTGCAATGATTGAAAGTCTTGCCACAATTAACTCACAGAAGAGCTCAATGAACTCATTTGCAATCAAAATGTTTTGCTCTCTCATCACATGCTCAACCTACAGAGCCACAATATCTTCAACTTCTTATCAAAATAAACTTTTGTTTAGACAGCAAGAACAAATCTTTTGAACTGCAACCAAATATGATTCCCAACTAGCCCTCTAAATGTGGTACCTTGTCTTGCAAGAGACCACATAGAACCAATACACTAATTTATAATATCATACCATACATGGTTTTCTATGTCACCTAATTTTTAGATACCAAGAACAAATCTTATGAACTACTTGAATGTGATCTCGAGCTAGCCCCTTCAATGCTGTACCATCTCATGCAAGAGATCATATAGAACTAATGTACCGATTTATATTATCATACCCAATATAAGGTTTTAATTTATTTGTTTATTTCTTTGTATATCTATGTTGCGCATTGTCTCATTTTTCTAGGTGCAAATACTATGTTCTTTTCTTTCTTGTTGTTATTTTACTATTATTAACTAATGCCTGCAAAATGATAATTCATGCTAGTAATGTTCTTATATATTTGGGTTAGATATACGTTATTCTTGATTATCCTATTTCATTTCTTTACTCTTTCTTCATTTTATATCTTAACATCAACGTTCAATGAATATTTCTCATTACCCATACTTAATAGAGTTGAATAATGTCAAGATTTTCTATTAGTTTGTTATAGTTATGGAATCTATTACTGTTTATCAGAAAGGATCTTCTAGCAATGTCATGGAAAACGAGACATTATTATTTCTAAATATTATCCTTTGTTTCATATTGTTATTTGAAGTTCTCTATTTGGTTACTTTTTCTGCCTTGTTAAGGTATTTCAGAAGTTTTGTTGTTTGTTTAATGAATGTTCTATAACTTAGAGTATAATTAGACTATAAAGTTTTCTATATAGTATCCTCTATTTAATATTATTTATTTCAAGTTCCCTATTTGGACTTCTGATTTTATAGATGATAATGCAAGTAAAGCTACTCTTCAATAAGTATAGATGGATTATACAACAGATCCATTTCATTTAATTAACGAATCAAGGTATTCATGGTGACAATACGTATGTGCTATAAAATTTGTAAAATAAAATCCATAGAATGCTTTGCACATGTTCATTAGCTATCCACATTTATTTCTCTATCAAGGTAATTTTGTTAATGCATTAAGGCAGTCATATTTTGCTATCAATTGGGTTAAAATGCACTAATAAATAAGGTTGGGGAAGAATTGAGTATAATGTAATAAAAATGAATAACACCTAAAGTTAAGACATACTAAGGTAAAATAGTTAATGTAATAAAAATGAATAGCACCTGAAGTACAAGTCACACTTTTTTTATTTTTATAAGACATACTAAGGTAAAATAAAGGTAAGACATACTATTCATAGCACATGGGGCCTTCTGATTAGTAGGTTTAGGCACACACTCTTTTTGTGTTATTCTTTCTCTATGGAGTAAGATTTTTATTCTTTTTTAGTATGATATTATATTACTACGTCTGAGTTTGTGTCCCTGAGATGCATTGGCCTAAAGAGGAAAACTAATATATTCAAAAGTAGGAGTGATATTATTATTTCAAGTTTTCTATTTAGTTTTTTCTTCTGGTCTGTTGAGAGGATTCAAAAGTTTTGTTGTTTGTTTAATGAATGTTTTATAACTTAGACTATAATTATTAAGTTTTATTATTTTTGTTTGATATTATTATTGTTTGTTTATTTTTTTATGATTTTATGTTTTAAAAATTTCTACTGTAGTATCTCAAAGAGTGTCTTGCTATATATGTTTATATATATTACTCTTATTATAAGAGTGAGCAGTGTGATATAACTTAGCCTATAACTTAAGGTATATGTACAAAAAGTGTCTTGCCATGTATGTTTATATATATTACTCCTCTTAAAATTCATATAATGTTTTCCATTAAAACATCAATTGTAATTTCTTTGTATAGATGGATTATACAACGGATCTATTTCATTTGATTAATGGATCAAGGTACTTATGGTTGATCATTGGACGTACAATTTGAGTGTGGAATGAAATGGTACCTGGCAATGATAATATCATTAAATCTATTAAGACAGTTTTGATGGACCAAAAGGTACATTTCATGAATGTTATTTTATATGTAATTTTGATTTGATTGTTATTCTTAGAATAATAATAATAACCTCTTCAAATTCTTCAATTTATATGAATTTTTATGTTATTTATAGGAATAAGATTCAAGCTACAATTAGTTCTGATTTAGTTCAATTCTATCAAGGTAATGTGATAAAGGATTGTTATTATCAAATTTATACTTTTAATGTGATTGAAAATGAGAACAATGGTGATTTACGAGTTACTTATCATAGTTATCACATTATCTTTTGTCCATTAACTGAGGTTACCAAAGTCAATGGTGATATCCCTTGGAATGGATTTGATTGTATCTTATTTTTCGAAATACTAAATAGATGTGTCCTACCACACTTTTTGGTTGGTATGTAATTAAACTTTTTTTTGTTTTCAAGGTTTTAAGTACACTTACTATTACTATTCTTATTTGTTGTAACAAAATTCCTATATTCATATTATTAACTGTTTACTTCAATATTGCAGATGTTATTAGAGAAATCATACGAGTCTCCATTATGCAACATACTATGTTGAATGGTAAACCTATTTAGTATGTAAAGGTTATACCAGAAGATAACATGTAAGTTTAACTCATGTATAGTGGAATCCATCTATAGAATAATTGAATTGAAAGTATGAATATATAAATTACATATGTAAGCTGACTTAAAAATTTCATTGTCAATTGATATAGGGGTTACTTGATAAAGTGTACTTTCCAAAAGTTTCAAGCCAAGTATGTTTTAAATCACATGAAGCATAGTCGTGATAAGGATAACTTAATGATTTTCCAATTTGCTAGGATAAAGTCATTTGACAATAAGTTAATGGTATTATGATACTTTTAACTTTACAATTCATATTTGTTAAAAGTACATTCAGTTTATTTATGTCCTTTTTACTTTTGTAGGCACTATTTAGTTAACTTAAGTTGGGAATATATCTCAGGTTGTTTCCAACCTTTTTACCTAACTTCCTGAAAAATTACAAAACTAATTAGTTCTTAAAATTTCTATATAATATGTGAAGTTTTAGTTAGTTCCTAATTATTTTAGGTACTAAGTTACCTAATTGAAATATGATAATAAGTTTATCCTTTTTAGGGTAATCATGTACTTTGCTCCACCCATTGTGTCCTCTTCTATCCGCTCAAATGCTGATTGCTAAGTTTTTAATGAAAAGTCTTTTCTTCATTATTACATGCAAGAAAGTTGTATTCTTAAATTACCACAAAGTTATTTCATATTTTTTTCTTAATTCTCCTTACTATACTTGTTGTAAATTTCTAAATTTTTGGCAACCTTGCCTTTGTATTATTGATGCCACAATTCTAAAAGTAGATATTGATTCTCCTTGGTATTATGATTTTTGTGTTGAATGCAAACGTAAGGTGTAATACCAAAATAGGAGGTTGTATTGTGGGTATTGTGACATTCCCTTGCCATACTTTTTTATCTCAACAAGTAGATAATTTTCAAATACTCATGTTAATATAGAATTGACAATGATATATGAAACAAAGTTTTTTTATTTTATTTATATATAGATTTTATGTCTTAAACAGATGAAATTTTTTAATTCTTTAAAGAAATGAAATTAATTACATAGGAATGTTTTATAGATTCCTTATATTTGTCACTATTGGTGATAAGGAAACAATAGCTCTTTTTCTAATTTTTTATGATTATATTCGTAAGTTAGATGGTATTAGCTGTGATGAATTGAAACAATAAGTGTTTAGTGTAAGTATGGATTTTAAAATTGGTATTTCAACAATTTTATTAGTTGTGTGCCCAATTTTGTATTCAATTCATCATCGTCTATACTTATGTCTTAGTTTTACATAAAACCCTAGAAGATATCCTATGCCACAAGAGTTATTGGATTATCTGTTGAATAGAAAATTTTTGTTCAAGGTGTATATTTTTGCTTTCAATATTGATGATATTTAAAAGAGTTACTTTGTCATCAAGATATGCGGTCCTATTTATGAATTCAACAAGACAAATCTTCAATTCCAAACCATGAAGGTATACTATTTAATCATTTAAATAATTAATGTTTACAATAATTGAATATAGGATTATGCTACTCCTATACATTTTATAGTGTAAAATATTGAATATTCATATTCTGTATGTTCTATATTTACTATAGTGGTTTGTTGCATTTTATAGGATAGGAGTTCTCACCAAATGTCACAATATGGGCTTGATAGCACAATCTCTAGCATTCTACTTATAATTGAAAAGATAATATCTTTTTTTTATTGTCACCAGTAATAATATGTGAATTTGTTTTAGTGACTAATTTAAGTTGTCATTTTCTTCATCACTTAATAAAGCTTAACATAAGCTGAACATAATTGCAGGTTATTGAGTGTGTTACGTCTTGATTTGGTCTGGAATGTCATTCAACATGCTGATTAGGGACTTTGAAGTAGTAATATATGATTTACACCCCCTTAATTTATTTTATTAAACTTAATGAATTTGGTTTTCTATTTGCTATATGATTTCTTCCATTCATGAGATTTCATTCATAGCTTTCCTTATGTTATAATTTGTGACTCGTAATTTCCAAATTTTTAGATGTAATTGTACACTCTCTTAAAAGTTTTACCTATATATAGAATTCCAAATTTTCTTATATATGTATATTACACAATTTATTATAACTTTTTATTTTTATATTATTTATTCTTTATTTGAGTGCATTACTGCTATTCAAACCTTAATTTTGTGGTAACAAATTATCATTTATCTTTAATATTAAAGAATTTCTATTAAACTATGCCATGCTAGGCTTGATAACAATATTAGCATGACTCATTTGGGTTTCATTCTCTTTTTTGTAAGATTGATAACCTATGGAAACTATTATATATTATTTTTAGTTGAATATTAATGGTTAAGTGATCTAATTGGACCATGGTGTTTGTCATAATTGAGGATCCAAATTAATGGAAAAGAAATTTTATTATAACGTGAATTTATTTCCATTATTTTTTATTTTTTATTTGAAATGAGCGATCAATGAAATGGTTGACATATATGTATATATATATAAATGTGACTTCCAACAGAAAAAAAAGGTTACATTTTTCATGTTTCCATGTATTAAAAGGTTAAAGTATAGTCCTGATTCATTCTCATAAGATATATTTTACTATAGCATGGTAAAGAGGATAACTTGAATTATAGCAACTTTTTGTCTAAACCTCTATCTAATTGTCCAATGTAGCTTCATTTACTATGTAATTAATTGATGTACTGTATTTTCCTCTCATTTAAGGCATGGTGGAGAAATTGATAAATAGGAAAGTAGATAAATAGAAATACTAGTAGTTTATGTTTACAGTTGCCATTTTCATTTTGTTGGGATATGACTTAGGTAAATGGATTACTTAACAATAAGCAAATATTAAAACTAGATAATACAATGCATCTCTAAAGCCTTCAAAGTAAAGTACTTTCCAAAGATTTGATTATGCATTAAAACTAAGAACGAGTTATGTTTATATGTTGCATCTAATTAATACTAAGAGAATTTTATATAATGATTCTAAATATCATGTTTAGATTTGATAAATTGCACCATTATGATTATAGAGGTTTCTGGTGGATGTACGTGAGAGCCAATTGTTGAGCATATTGCCAAAACCATCATATTGTATCACCATAATGTGCTTATAAAGGAAAAATTCCTTTGATAGATTTTGTTTATGAGTAGAGTAAATCCAAACAAGTAAAGACCTTTTTAATAAATGTCTAACATTGCTAGAATTCACAAATAGATTTTACTTACTATGTTAGTTTTTATTTCCCTTGAGGAATAACATACATATGGTATCATATTTCCTGTGAAAGTTTCTTTATGTCAATATAATACCAATTTGTGATATTCAGTTTTTACTAGAATGAAGTTGCCATCATATTACTAGAATTAATTACAGACATATTTCAATTAAATAGTATAGCATGAAAAGTTTTTTTGAAACAGATCTTAAATGAAACCTGTGGTATCCTTTTGTGCTGAATATTTTTTCACTACTAATTTCCATTAAAAATGTGTGTAATGTTATATTTGAATGCTATAAAATTGTATTTGAATAGTTTACAAAATAATAAGAGAAGAGTAGCTTATAGGATAAGGGAAAGCTTAGATGTAAGTTATTGTGTATAATACAAAAAAACACTTTTATAAAATGCTTTTTGTATTAAAATTATCATTAAATTTTATAAAAATCAAATGACATAAAAATTACTCTTTTCTGCACTATCACTTTCAAGTTGATCCTCTCAAGAGCTATCATTTTTTATGCTTATTATGTTCTTTCAATATTGTAGTTGTTCTTATTTTCTGTCATCTAAATATTTTTTTGCTTTAATTAGTTAAACAATATATGTACTTTGTGCTTCATTAGTGAAACCTTGTTACCCTATTTAGATGGCCTTTCTTAGTCATGTAAGTAACAAAACTAAAAAGTGATTCACTATGCAAAAGTATAACTTCTCTATTCGTCTTACCTTTCATTTAAAAAAATATGAATATTTTGTTTGCTAATGCTAAATTCTTACCTAATGCTAAATTATTATAGTCCATTCTATTACTATGATCTATTGCTATTGACATGGTTAACACAATTACAGGGACATACATAGGTATTTTTTCTAGCTTCACTTTCTTAAATGAGTTTTTCCATCTATATAATTCACAAAAAAATTAATCCAATGGAGGGAAGTTAATTGTATTTTATTTTAAACATATTTACTTATTACAACATAACATCTATATATATTTGTATTATACATTAAGTGTTTTGAAGGGAGAGAAAAGATTTTTTATTCCTATATTATGAAAGGAATCAGTCTCTTTATTATTGTATAGGTTGTTCTATGAATCCAGAAAGATAATGGTCTTAAGGGGCATCATCTTTTAGGCAATTCCATGCATGTTGCATTTTAGCTGTGATTTTCCTTTATTATAAAGATTGGCAATGGCTATCCTTTAGTGTATTGTAAAGATTTTTTTACCTTTAATAGGAAAACAATCTCTAAACTTTGTATATAGAGGTTACTGTAAAATTAATGAAGGGTATTTTACTTGTCTTCCTCATTTATAGTCTCAAGGAAAATAACTCATTATTTTGTCAATCTATCCATCCCTTTTCAATGGTCTATTGTTATTGACATGGCAACACGATTATAACGAGCTCCATAGGTATTCTTTTTGCTTCACTTCCTTAAATGAGCTTTTACATCTATATGATTTAAAGAAGAATCAAACCATTATATTATAATATACTCATTTTTTTAGGGAAGTTGATTAAGTTGATTGTATATTTTTTTTACTTTACTTTTTTATTTATTATAACATTTCATCTATATATTAAGTGTTATGAGTTAAGAGAAAAGAACTTTTATTCCTATTTAATGAAAACACTTAGTATCCTTATTATTGTATAGATTGTGCTATGAAGTTTTGAGATAATGGTCTCAGGTGGTATCATCTTTTGGGTAATTCCGTATATCATACAATTTGGCAGTAGTTCTCCTTTACTATAATTTGTTATTTACTTGTTCTAGGATCCCTTAGATTTTACTTGAATCGTTGGGTTTAGACATTACTTCGGGGATTTTTAATCATTTCAAAAATGGTAGCAACATACCATTTTTTTACCTTTATTAGGAAAACAATCCCTGAACTTTGTATATAAATGGTAGTATATAATGGTATTATACAATTAATGAATCCTATTCTACTTGTCTTTCTCATTGATAATCTCAAAGAAAATAACTCATTTTTTTATCAATTCCCAAAAATAGCAAATCTACAGACTAAAGATGCACCATACTTTTGCGTGAAAATATTCAATCATATTTGGGTAGTGTTGCATAGCTCAAATGAAAAACAAGGAAGGTAAAAAGTTAAGGGTACATGCATTGGTATGACTTCTATATCCTTACTATATTTGGATGAACTTGTCTAAATGAATAATTATCTGAATGAATGAATTATCTGAATAATTATTATATGAATAAATGAATTATAAAAAAATTAAAAATAAATGAATAATAAGTAATATCTTTCAATAAAAAGACTTTTTATCCAATTAAATATTTAATAATCATAATATGGTTGATGCAAAATCATAATGTAGTTGATGTGAAAATATACTTCATACTAAATTGATACTTAATGAATTGATACTAAATTAATAATTAATTATACAGGTCTTTTACTGTTGATATGCCTGACGGGGTTAAAGTTAGTACTATTTAGTACTTAATCATCAAACATTAGAAACCATTAAATATGTTAATAATTAACTAATCTATTAAATATATTAAATGATAATATATTAAATAGAAATTATTAAATATATATTAATTCATTAATATTAATATATTAATATATTAAATAGTAATTAGGACATATATTAACTTAGTATATTATTACATATATTTATATTTATTTATCAATTTAAATGATAACCATAATATTAGTTTATTTTGTTATATATTTATTTGTTTACTTATTAGTTGTATATTTTTATAATTTTTTATAATTTATTCTATTTATTTATTTGTTATTCATTTATTCATTATTAATTATTAGTTTATTTTGTTGTTTATTCATTTATTTTTATTTTTTATTTTCATAAATTATTTAAATATTTATAACTATAATTTTTATTTTTAGTTTTTATTTTTTTATTATTTGAAATCACTCTAATTTGAATTCAAAATTCAATTATTATATTCAATTATTTATCAATTATTATATTTAGTATTTATCTATAAAAATTTTAATTTTATTGATATTTTATTATTTTAATAATAATCTCACATTACTTATATTATTTATTTATTCATGTATTTTTTATCATATTCAAATCTAATTAATCATTTAGTTATTTTATCATTTTACCAATTTTATTACTCTATTTAATTATTCTATGAAATTCTATTAAATTAATTATTTCATTTAAATATTATTTATTTTTATTCGTTTAATTATTAAATTATTAATTAAATTATTAAATGTCTTATAGTATGAAGAGGAATTTTTGCTTTATATATTGAGTGTTTGGCATTAGAAGTCAACTACTTTCATCCTATTCCTGTTCTACTTAGTTCTATTTTTCTTATTTCAAGTTTTGAAATACCAGCAAAAATAAAAGACTTAAGTTAAAAAACAAGAAATTGGATTCCTATCACTGTTAGAAGAAATAACATTTGAAGTACCAGGAAGAGTTAGGGTAATGGTTTATTCTAACTATCTACTCATTATTTTATTAATTTATTAATTATTAATTTATTATTTTATTAATTAAATAATTAAATGTCATATAGTATGAAGAAGGATTTTTGCTTTATATATTGAGTGTTTTGTGTTGGAAGTCAATGACTTTCATCCTATTCCTATTCTACTCAATTCTCTTTTTCTTATTTCAAGTTTTGAAGTACTAGCAATAGTAAAAGACTCAAGTTAAAAAGAAAAAAAGAAATTGGATTCCTATTATTGTTAAAGTAAGTAATGTTGAAAGTATGGGAAAGATTTGAGGTAATGATTTGTTTTAATTATTTGCTTATTTACTCATTTGCATTATACAAATTATTTGCTTTATATATTGACTACTTTAAGTTAGAAGACAAGAACTTTCATCCTCTTCTTGTTCTATTCAGTCTTCTTTTTCTTATTATAGGTTTTGAAATGGTAGCAATAGTAAAAGACTCAAGTTAAAACATAAGAAACTGGAAAATTTGAGATTTTAAAGTGCTAGGAAGATTTGAGGTAATGGTTTCCTCTAATTCCTTGTAATCGAATTTTAAGGATAGTAAAGTTTGTTGATGCAGTGGATTACCTTATATGTGTTTTCTACATTATTATGATGGTTTTATCATAAATATAGATCATGTATTTATCAGGTCATAGTCATTTTCTACTATATAATATCACGTAAACTAGATTTCACATCCTCAATAAACAACACGAAAGAGACTTGGAAGATTATTGGTCGTGTTATATGAGTATAGAGTTTAAAGAGAGGTGATCAAGATGATATGACAAACACCATTAAAGCCATATTTGTCGATGAAAAGGTATAAATATATATGATTAACATATATTTTTTTCCTGATTAATGTACTTAAATTGAAATATGACTAAGTAATGTTACATTGTTATGTTGTTATAATTGTTATAAATGTAATGAATATGTACCATATTAAATAGAATACTCAACAGATTAAAAATCTCTCAAAAGAGTGAAATTTCAAACAAATAATTTTCTATTTATCCATTTTTCACTAGTCAAATGACTTATCAAATAAATCTTACCTTCAATTACTATAAGGTGATCGAATCTATGGCATTGCCAGGCAATTTCTTATAAATAAATTTAAGGAAGTATTAATTGAAGGGAAATGTTTCTTAGTTCAACCTTTTCATGTTGATGAAAAGCTAGGAAAGTATTGATGCACCAAGCATCCATTCCATACTATCTTTAATAAGTCTACTATCATCTAATCAAGGGAAGGTGATCTTCCGGAATATGGCTTCAATTTCACACCTTTTTAAGACATCCTACAATATAATGCTACATTTCATTATTTGACCGATATGGCACAAATCCTTTTTCTATTTTTTATATCAAAACACTAATTTATTCATTTTCTAAATAATTTATTCATTTTCTAAATACCTATAAAAATATATTGTCCATGTATTACTATATTTCATACATCAAATAAGTAATATTTTCTAAATAGCTAAAAGATAATATATATGCTAATAATTTCTTATCAATTCAATTGTTAATTATTTTATATTAATTAATTAAATATAGTGCTATATATTGTTTCAACATTTTGACTTTTTATTAGATGTTATTAGTGAGATAACAAATGTAAATGATGTGAAAAAGTACGACTCTAAAGGTGTTAAAAGTCAGAGATCAGAAGTTATTTTGCTTGACCTTCAGTGAGTTTTTATTTTAATTAGGCTTGAATTACAATCTATTTTATTAAATAAGTAACTAAATTCTTGAAGTGAGCTGAAGGTTTTTGCTTTATTTTGAAGGGGTTGTTAGCTGCAGTATATATTATGGGGTGATTATGCTGAGATGGTGACAGATTTCATGAAAGATAATAAGAATTTTCTTAATATTATGGTGTTCTAATTGGAAAGAATTGACACCTTTGGAGATAAGTAATCGAGATAAATAAAATTTCAATAACACAATTCCATCACTAAGGCTAATATGCATAATCTGAAGACTAAGTATTATGTGTTTATTATGTTTGAAGTCATTAGATTAACACTAATGTTTTAAATGTCGCTTACATTACTGTGACAAATTCCTTGCACTTCTCCAAGATCATTTTCAATCCTAATATTCCAGAGATTAAAGAATTTAAGAAAATGTTTGATGTTCCTATCTCTAAATATCAATAACTATAACATAATATGTCTATACATATAGTGTGATCTTGGATTGAGTGCTTACTATTCATATTCATTTTAGGATTAGCTTAAAGGAGGATACTTTGTCTCAAAGATATAGTCAAGTTTCATCCTTTACTTCATACAATTTGAAAGATGATTTCTTATATCATACTCCAAGAAAGATGTTGGCTGAGATTACATTAGTTAACTAGGTGATTTGTGAAAATATTTTATTTGATGATTTTTAAAACAATTCAAGATAAATTAGTTCATTTACATAATTCACCTTTTCATAGTTGTTGAATGCAATATATAAGTTTGTTATATATTATGGCAAATTCATTACTATTAGCACAATACAAATGATGCAGACTGATCAACTTCAGTACTATGAAGCATGTAGCACTTGTAAAAAGAAGGTGAACATTTTAGATGGGCCGTCAAATTGTCTTACCTATAATAGGCCTCCACCTATGATAATTCCAAAATATGAAATGAGATAAAGTAAAGTTAGTTTAGATTTATGTCCATTAGGTGTTCTAAGGTGCATATTTTTCTTGCTTTTGTCAATTAATTCATTAACATAGTCATACAGATGTGTTTTTTGTATAGCAAATCCCTTAAAGACTATGGGAAATACATGGAAGATATTGAATATTTTAATATTCTACAAATTCAGAATTTAGATATTAGTAAAGAAGAAAAACACTAAGTTATCCTTTGTTTTGTTTGAACCTGATGCATCAACTATGGTTAAGAAAAAAGCTATTAAGATTGGGGAAATATTAATAAAGGTAATTCCTAAATGCCTAAAATACTTAAATTTATTACAATGGTATTCATATTTGATTGTACAATTATTAGTAAGAAACTATTAAAGTGTCCTCCATATTTAGATGAAATCATAAAAAGCAATTCGTATTGCTTATTTAGTTCTTATTTGTGATTAGCTATTCATTGTCATTTAGATCCAAAATCAATCACCGATGAATTCTTTAGACAATTAGATTCAAAGCAAATTATTAAGTTATATGATAGTTATTTCATTCTCAGTATTAATCTAAATGAAAGTCATTTACAATGAACATTGTAAATGATAATTATGCACTCATTATGAATGATTTATTCATCATGAACATTAGATTATTATATAATAAATTATACAATTCAGCTTCATATGGCATATAATTTATCATAAACAGAAGTAATTTCATATCAAATAAGATTAGAAGACTGGATTTGAATTTGAAAGATAATTTGATATTGAATTAAAATAAAAAATATTTTATGAATTTATTATTTTATGTATCATGTTTCAGGAAGAAGATTGCTATGATTATCCATAGGGGATTGAAGATGCATTCCTGAACCAGACCTTCCTATGGAAGTGTGAGGTTGCAAGTAATAATATAAACAAACTTTGGCAAAGTTACACAATAGCAAAATTAACTAATGATGAAGAAATTATAAAGGAGTAGATTAAATTGGGTGAAGTTCAAAAGGTAAAGATCAATAATGCTATTTTAAAATTCTAATTTAAGTATAGTATACTACAAACTGCAAACTGCAAACTACAAATTTCTTTATAACTTTAGATGACTTTGACTAATTATCTGTGTGTAAATAATTTATGTTTTTAGGATAAGGTTGCAAGTCAAGAAGTTATGGATGTAAATGATAAGCATATTACTCATAATTTAGCTGTAAAGGTAATTTTATTATGGATTCCAATTCTAACATTTGCTATATGATGAATATATGAATTGCAAAATCCCAAGCTTACATATATTCTTTGATTTGATTTAGTAACAAATGAGAATTATAATTTATAATTATAATTAATGACAATATATTTGAATTAATTTATTTGATTTAAAACTTCATAATACTATTTTTGAAATTTATGAAAACGAGAATGAAGATCCTTCCATAACCATTAATACTTTATGGAAGAGGAGCACAATTAATCTTGATGATTATTTTTTTGCTTCACTCATCTCCCTCAAATGTCTACAACTAAAAACTTGTAAAACATGAAATATGAGAAAGCAGATTAAGGGGTTTTTAATTGTTAAATGCAATGTACCACTTAATGGAAAGAGGAGTAGAATGTCTGCAAGAACAAGACATTGAGAACTGAGGTTTGATAAAGAGGATTATAGGGATTATTTCATGGAAAACTTCATTTGTAAAGGGAAACTTTGCCATCGTATGAGATATTCTATGAAACATTACCAGTTTTATTTGACATTAACCAAAAGTGTTGTGACTTTATTTTTAGAAATAGAGATCTAGTTTCTACAATTGCTTACATTTTAAGTTTTCTAATTCATAAATATGTAGTGTGTTTAAATTTTAAATCTTAGCTATATCATATTTTAAGATTTCAAGTAAACTATCATTATCATCAACTGAATTTCTTTACTGCATTTTATAGGAAATGAACTTGGCGAATAATGTCACATATCTTAATCTTAAATATAAGTATTACAGCTACCTCATTGTCATAGCAACAATCATGTTCATTTGCTACTATCTTGAGTATCACATTTTACTAAGAGATATGCATTAGTAATCTTTTGATGATGATTAATTAATCACAAGCTAAAATTACTTTTATATATTCACATCAACTGCTAGGAAATATCTCAAATTAGATAGTGAAATGACATCTAGGTTTAGGATTTTCAAAGAAAAGTATTATATGTCATTAAAGATGTTTGTAAAGAATTAGGCCTTCTTAGTTGCATCTATAGGGCAAATATGACATGTTCTTATCCTTCAGGAAGAGGAATAAAGGACCAAACCCCATTTCATTTGGGCATTAATTATTTAATGAAAGAACTGTTCAACAACCGACTTATGTTTCATCACTTTAACCTTAGTCCCACATTGCACCATGCATTGATTGGTGATCAATTCACAATGACAATCTCTACAAGTGAAATACAATGAGATAATGCAACATAAAAATAATATGCGATGATAAAATGAAAGACGAAAGTATTTTCGATAAGTTAAATGGAAAAATGTAATTTGAAGAAAAATATTAACCACAAGCCAAAATTTTCTTTATATATATATGATATATTTCATTTTTGTATGAAAATATTTTTGATAAATTAAAGATTTATTTTAATATATTTACTTAGTTATATTTATTATTTTTTACTTTAAAATAATTAGTTTATAACTCATGCTATTTCTCCTTTTTTTATTTACCCAATTACATGTTTTTCTTCTTTTTCATTTGTTATTTTTACTTTTATTATTTATAACTTAATGGTGAATATAAATAAGAAGTATATATATATATATATATATATATATATATATATATATATATATATATATATATATATATATATATATATATATGATAGGATGTGGTATATTCTATTTTTACTATACACATATATTAAATAAGTTACAAATTTTAAAACAACCAATATATTTAACTATATATGTATATCATATTTTTAAGGTTTATATTATTTTAAAATTCACCTACTACTTATCTTTTTAATATACTTTATTATATGTTTTAAATTTAGTTCATCTGCTACAAACCTAAGCATCATCTATATTAATAAGGAGAAATGCATTAGTAAGAAAACCAATTGTTACACTCGAAATTTTGAACATTCGAACATTCAATATATACAAATTTTCTAAATTTCATAAATGGTATATAAAAAAAATCAAGCACAGACAAAATATAAAAAGGACTTTAGATTGCATGACTAGAAGATGAAATAACTGAGATCTTCACTGAGATCTATAAGAGAGAAACAAAGTATACTTTATGTATTAAAAAAATATTACATTATAAATAGAAAAAATTAAGGATAGTTACAAATGAAAAATCTATATGGGTGACTAACTCGGTAGCTGACAATATGAAGCAATAATCCTTGGGCCTAATAATATCTTTAAACGATGACATATCTCAGAAACAGAACACTTTTAACAAGACATAGAAATGGCAATAACAATGCTCAAACATGCTATCTTGCACATTATTGATTTTGTTGTAGTGGTTTTTTTTTCATTTTCTACTTTCTTTCTTACAAAATTTATAAAAAAAGAATAACAAATATCTATCAATTAGTGGAAAATGATTTGTTGTGATTAATAGTTTGTAGTGTGTGATTTCTTTACTGCAATTTTTTTCTCAAAATTTTTATTCCAATCACCATAATCCTACAATAGGCTAGATGATAGATAAAATTTAGATGACGGCTTCAATTCTTTAACAAATATTCATGTTGATCAGAAAAGTGATAAGTAGTTCCTTTTTTTTTTTTTTTTTGAAGCTTTACATTCAAGCTGACTACAAAATGGTTTGCCAAAAATTCAAGGTGGCATCCTAGCTTCTACTTTCAATTACTTATCACATATATATATATATGAAATGCCATATTATAAGTTAGGAAGTTCCTAAACTTGCCAGGAGATGCATTACATCAATTTGATACATGCTTAATTTGAACAACGAATTCTCATGCTAAGTTGAACAATGATGTATAGGTCTCTATTGTCTTCCAAGCTTAATTTGAAGTTATCTGAAAAATGGTATTTTGCTTTAGATTTAATGAATGTCCATATACAAACTTTATGAAATCTTCTCAACTATGAAATGCCATATTATAAGCTAGCCATTTGTTCAAATTATTATTGAAGCAAAAGTTACAATTTTAATATTAACCAAACATCTAAGTAAAATCAAAGTGTAAAATTTCCTCACCAAATTGTAATATTTTTTCAGAGCTAAATGAGAAAGAAATAGAATTCCCTTACTTTTATAATTGGTAAATTCTTTTTTTTGTAACATACTTTAACATAAGACAAGTGTAGGTTAATGAGTACTACTACTTCATGAACTTGAATCCTTTTTCATAATTATGGCATTAATGAATATCATTCTATAAATATACATTTTAGCAATAGAAATTAGTGAGAAGATGAGTGTCATTATGCTTTTCATATATTTTCTCCAATCCTCTATTGTTTTGTTTTCTTTTCTCTAACAGCAAAAAGATAGGTTACCAACTATGTTTTTTCTTCAATGCCAAGTGATAAGTGAATGTAATTCTTCCTATATTTTTGACATTGTTCATTTTATTATCTATAATGTTAACATTTTTCATTATTCATGTTATTCACTATGTTCCAGTTGAATGTGCTTGATTCAAGTTGTTGTTTTTTGAATTTTGAATGCAAATTGAGATGTGAGTGTAACCATTCCTAAATTTTTTACATTAGTTGTTCATATATTCTAATGATGACACATTCATTGTTGACATTTTCACTAAAAGGTACATTGAATGTACTTCATCAAAGTCTTTGCTTTAATACATTTCAAATATACCTAATCATTTTTTTGGTTTGTTTTTACGATTACAAAACATAATATGATTGGCTTCATTTTTTATAAGATAAGATTGTATTTTGAAAATATGGCATGCATTGTGTACAAAAAAAATTGATCATATTGTGTTGTTGAAACATTAATCTTATACAAGTCAGACAAATATGATACGCTAAATGCATTATTTTTCAACAATTAAAATACACACTGTTCTAACTTTATCACAATACAAGCTTGGTTTTGAAATATCATTTCATTTATTACCTATTTTAATTGTTTATAAATTTTAATTGTAAGCTTTAAAGATATCATTTTTTCTTGGGAGCTTAAATAAGTTTATTACACATATTATACATAAAGGAGTAAGAAAATAATTTACTTTTTAATTGTAGTGTAATATCAACTTTCAATACTATCTATATTAAAATCATTTTATGAAATGCTTTACAATATATCTCACAAGTCCCCTTATATTTTTAAATTATTACCTAGTTCAACTGTGTTTGAATCTTAATTCTAAGCTTCGAAGACGTCGTTCTTTCTTATGAGCTTTAATATAATTTTATTATTATACATAGAGGACCAAATTTGTAAATTTACTTCTTATTATTTGTAACATAATACCATCCTTCAATTCTAACTATATTAAATTCATTTTATGAAGGTCTTTATAATATATCTCACAAATCACCTTTCGTTTTTAAATTACAGAACATGTCCTATAATAGCTTTCTACTATCATCATTATAATTAATCTTATTATAGCATAGACATAATGATAATTTTTTGTATAGTTCAACCTCACAAATGGAATATGAATATCTAACTTTAAGATATCTACAATGTGTATATTTAATGGCAGAACTCATAACATGAAAGACATTGATCATGAAAGTAACAACATATTATGGCAAGGCCATTATTTTTTTTTTGAAATATAATCATTGTATGTATATGCATATAGTTTATATTAGTTGTAACAGTTATCTATTTCTGAAGTCCACTAGCTAACATATGCTATGAATGTAAAATAGGTATTATAATGCAGATTGAAATTATATGCATTGGATAAATGAATTTGATTAGTTACTTTATTAAAATGTAATGCAAAGACTATAATAATATTCTCTAATAATAGGTACGCAAGAGAAAAAAAGTGTAATTGTTGCCAAACCTTGAAAATTCATTATTGTAGAAGGATGCTAGATATTTTCGTATGCAAAATATACAAGATAAAAGGAATCCAGTAAATGGTTTAACTCTAGTAGATAATAGCTTATTTTATAATAATTGCAATTGTGAATGGTAAGTATTATGATATTTATAAATTTTAAGATTAGTAAATGGGTATTTCTTGATATATAATCAGGATAAGAGAATAGTATAAACACATGTATTTTTTTTATTTCTATTTCTATTTCAAGCATTAAACAACAATATATTATTGAAGGAAATAAATGACATTTACTTTTATAAATGGTTAAATTACCTTATAGAAAAATGCTTCTTCCAATTAAATAAGTATCTTGAATTATTTCATAATTCTTATCAAAACTAAGAGAAAGAAGATCATAATACGTATATATCTTAATGATCAATTATGCACTTTCATTATTCAATACATGTATTAACTAATTATATATTTATTCAATGTACATGTATAACTATCCATGAGGATTTATATTGTAACATTATAGAGATTAGGACATTACATATATGTAACCATCAATATCAAAATGAGGCTTTCACTACAAACTATGAAATGTCTTCTTACATCACTAAATCAAATAAAGAAGTACATTAAGTTAGGAAGAACACTTCAAAAGTATCAATATGCTAAAATGTAAGACCTATCCATCGTCCACCTAGGGATATATCTTCTATCATAGACAATCTTGAAAATTGATTTAATGCAATTAAAGGTAAATACTACATTTCTACATATGTTTAGTTAGAAATAATAAAAATAAATTAACACACAATGTTTAATAAATAGTAAATAAAATTGTTATGTATCTAAGTCATATTTTTTTCTTCAAATATTCTCATGTAAGAATACAATGACATTATAGCTGGTATGACTCAACAACCTGCATGCTAACTATCCAATCATCGAATGGAGGAATTAGCAAGTAGAAAGAAATTTGCATTTCAAGAGTTAACAATTGGAGTTAATGATACTTCTTGCATAATGGAATTAACAACTTCAAGCAATCCATCAACAAGTCCCCATCTTTGTAAAGAAGATTTAAATTACAGTAATTTCATTATTCAAATTTTTATGATTTAAGTGCTTATTGGCTTATTATTTACTTGATATTTTCAAATATATTTACTTTATATATTAAAAAATAACATTATAATTTATACTATTTATTCTCTTCATACTATATATAGTAGATGAAGAATTGCTAACATTTGATTCTACTATAGAAGGTGGCATTGTGTTGAATATGATGGTAAGCTTCATATGAATAAAAAATATTTACTATTTATTTTACATATTCTAAGGTTTGTAGTTATTGAATGTCTTCATATTTTTTTAGGTTACCTAGATATTGGAGATAGGAAAAAGACATATGAACTTTGCAATACTTAGATGTGGTACAAAGAATCCTCAAGAAAGACAATTAGAATGGCAAATTCAAAATTTTGACAATGCTGTTATCAAGGAAAATTTGAACTCCTTTTCATGAAAGAACCTCCTCATATTCTCAAGGAACTAATTACTAACAAGGAATAAATTAAGGCTAATTGATTTAGAGATAATGTAACTCCCTTACTTATTAACACCTTAATCCTCATTTAATAGATAATTATTGCATACTAATTTGCCTTCTATTCTAGGCTAACTCACAATACCACAAATTTCTGTATCTTATACACTTTAGGCAAGGGTCATGTAATTATACAACAAGTTCAACTTACAAAACATACATCCATCACTTACAATATCACCAACTATACAATCATTTTTAATATACAATTTCAAAACTTTACTCTCCTTTGCCAAGAGGGCCTTTCGAAACATCACCTGGAATGGTTAGTAACAATATAAAACATAAGAAACAAAGTTTCCCAGTAGCTAGCTATCACTGTAAAAACATATCAAGCCATTCCAGATCCTTAAGCAAATAAAACATACGTTTCAAAATCAACTACTCATTTGTCATCATATTCAATATCATACCATTGTAAGAAATATGCACTGCACACAGCAATCATCAAGCCCATTCAAGGACTTATATCAATATCTAGATGGCCATCATAGATAATCGTACCTAGGCCTCACACAGCAATTCACTGTCTTCCCGGGGTTCTCGAGCCAAAGGCCTAACACAGTATCACACTGTCTTCCCGAGATTTCTGGCCATAGGTACCGCACACAATAATTGCACTATTATCCCTGAGGATCTCGAGCCATAGGCCAAAACATAGTATTTTACTGTCTTCCCGGGTTGTGCCACAACAATTGCATTATCATTCCGGGGATCTCGAGCCATAGGCCAAACACAGTATTCTACTGTCTTCCCGGAATGCGTGCACAACAATTTCATACACATTCCATACAATGGCATATAATACAGAAAATCATGTAAATAGAAAACAGCTTAAGGATAAAGCTAGCTACCTTTTATAAGCTTCCAATGGTGATGTCTCTTTTACCCTCACTTAAAACTTCTTTACAATTTCCCCTTGCCTTTCCAACTTGTTACTTTTTAGTCTATACAAATACACATCATAGTTCTTATTAGAACATCATCACTTTCCTTAAACTTCATGTATTCTTTACTTCCTCCACTTAAATAAATGCATACTTAGACGCTCTATATCTTGCTTTCAAGCCTTGAAATGACACATATGAACATTAGAAAAGGATCCAGAAGTAAAACCATGCAAAACGTGAAGAATTAAAGCCAAAATGTTCACTTGACAAAGAATACGGGGGTGAACATGGGCCGTGTTCTACCTCGTGTTCAGAACATAGGGTACAACATGGGCCGTGTTCTACCCCGTGTACATTACTGATCTGCCTTCGTTGAAGAACACGGGGGTGAACATGGGCCGTGTTCTACCCCGTGTTCAGAACATGGGGTACAACATGGGCCGTGTTCTACCCCGTGTACATTACTGATCTTCCAAAAACACAATTTACATGGCTAAACCTCCTTCTCCCCTTGGCTTCTCAAAAGGGAAGTTTCATACACACTTTCATAACTCAAAATTTCATCTTCCATAGGCTTGATAACTCATAAGAATCATCCTAATTTCATCATTTTAACTAAATTCCAAACAAATCATGCCAAAACCACACATGCACCATTATGCCTCTAAAACCCAAGTGTGTACATCATGGTTTCTTGTTGTTTTCACACCAAACCAAAGCCATAGATCAACATAACAACATCTAAAACACCATTAAACATGTTCAAATCATCCAAAACTCCATGATTAACCACCTTTGACCACACCAACATCAAGATCTCAAGAAACTAAAAAGAGTACTTTAAAGAGCTTTTAGAGGAGAACAATTTTACCTCTTGCTGCAACTTGAAAAATCCTCACTTAGAGCTCCCCAAACTTGATCAAACTTAAGCTTTTCTTCAATCTAAACACACCAATGGATAGAGTTTGATGAGAAGAGCAACTTTCCCTTCTACCCCCAAGCCTAAATCTCACTATTTTTAGGTGAAAAACTCAAAAGAAACTTTCTCTCTCTTCCTTCTCTCTCCTGCACGCCCAAGCTGGTTTTCATGGAGTCTTCCACGGCTACAAAGTGGAATGGATAAGAAGAAGGAGCTTTCATGAAGCTTCAAGGGCATTCTTGCCATTTTTGATAATTCCAAGGGTAATTTAGTCCTTTTTCACCAAAAGTAAGGCTATTCTTGCCATTTCTTCAAATAAGGACACTTGTCCATAAGTCTATTGGCCACACTTGCCATGTGTCTATTGGCCACACTTGTCATGTGTCTATTGGCCACACTAAATAAAATCATATATTACACCCCAAAATCTTGGTTATTCATATTAGATCCTAATTTCTTAGTTATTTCACTTTAACCACACCCGATTTTGCACTTTTGCAATTTAGTCCTAGGGTCTCTGTCTGTTTAAAATTCCTTACACTGTCAGACTTAGACAACTCCCCTTTTTAGGATTTTCTAACCTCCTCTTATCATCCATACTGTTTAGGAGAATTAATTCTTTTCCTACTATCTTTTTCCTTCAAAATTTCGTTTACCTTACACTTAATTCCTTTCAACTTAAAATTCACCCACCAAGCTAACTCAAACGTGCTCTTCGTTTACGACCTTAGAATTTAGATATTCAAATAATAGAATTAAAAATTCGGGACATTACAGATAACATATGAGTATACAATTCCATTTTCTCCTTTACTTCAATAGGTGGAAAAGTTAATATATCTATCAACAAGTACTCTAACCCCTATATGTATAGAATCTTTAGATAGAATCATCATAACATTGGAGATTTGCTACCAAATGAGGGTGATCGACCACGATTCTCACCATTATATGTATACAACACTAAGAATGAAGTATAAAATCGTTTATCAATAATTGGGTAATTATCTACACTAAAATAATTACATTTGTCTTTATATGATAACTACATTTGTCGTTATATGATAAGTAAGAATAGAAATAATAAAATGTTCGTATTAACTAATGCATATGTCTAAATTTTGTAAATATAATGAAAAAGATGACCACATCATTGACCATTCAATTGTTACAAATTTGAAGAACATGTTAAATTTAGTTAATTCATTAGTGCAATCATTCAGGATGGTGAGAGATAAATTATAAGAGGATAGTGGAAAAAAAAAGGAAACGATTAAAATTATAACATTCCAACTGCAAGTGAAGTTATTGCTCTAATTGTTAATGACATTGATGGTTCACCAAGAGATATAATAGTTAATTCAAAAAGTGGACATGTTAAACTTATTAGTGAGTTGATCCACTTTATTTGCCATTACAATATCCTTTAACTTTTCCTTACACTAAAGATGGATTTAGGCTTAACATTGAGCATCATCAATCTTTACAAAAAGAGAATGGTAATAGAAATACTTATCCATGAGAGAATTTTTCTCATTTAGGTTATAAGATCAATTGAATGAATTCTTACTTCTTATAAATTCATGAAAACTTTTGCATAATTTATTGTTGATGTGTACACAATGATTGAAGGTCATAGAATATGATACATAAGAGAAAACCAAAAGAATCTTCATGTAGAAAAGTATAGTGGATTTGCTAATGCATTGTTACTTGATCAAACTAATGCAAACTCAACAGAAAGAAGAATAATATCACCCACAAATTTCACATGAGGTATTAGATACTTAATGCAAAATTACCATGATGCAATGGCTATTTATAGGTAGGCTGGACATCCATATATTTTTGTCACCTTTACGTGTAATTTAAATTGGCCTGAAATTATTCAAATTGTTGATGTGCTTAGATTGACGCTATCAGATCATATTGATTTAATTTGTAGGGTTTTCAAAATTAAGCTATGGTATATGATGAATGACTTGAAGAAGGGATCATTCTTTAGAAAAGTAAATGCAAGTAAGTATTATACTTCAAATTTGTGAAGAAATTTTTTATATATGTTAATTAAACATTTTGTAATATATTAGATTTCCTTTATGTTTACCATTTGATGATTATATTGCATTAAATATTGTGTAACATGTTTAAATGCTTTCAACTTTTCAGTAATGTACACTGTTGAATTTTAGAAGAGAGGATTACCTCATTCTCATATCATTATTTTCCTTGCCTTCAAGCATAAAATCCAAATTGCATTTGATATTGAGAAGATCATTTCAATTGAGATTCTAGATTCGAACATTGATCTTGCTTTATATAAAATGGTTAAAAAATTTATAGTTCATAGACCATTTAGCAATACGAATAGAAAATCACCTTACATAAAGAATAGTAGATGCATGAAAAAATTTATAAGAAGATTTGTTGATAAGATAAATATTGATGATGATGGATTTTTAGTTTATAAGAGAAGAAATGATAGAAGAACAATTGAGAAAAATCACATTCAAGTAGATAATCGATTCATTATTCCATATAATCTTAAGTTGCTCATTAGATACCAAGCTCATATTAACATGGAAGCATGTAACTAAAGTGCATCTATCAAATACCTTTTCAAATATGTCAACAAGGACTATGATTGAGTGGTAGCTACATTACAACAATATAAAGAATCAAATGCATTAATTGAGCAAGTTAATGAGATTAAAACATATTATGATTATAGATATATATCTACTTGTGAAACATGTTGGCAAATATTTGATTATGATATACATCGTAGAGAACTATCTGTTAAGAGGTTAAAATTTCATCTTCTTAGAGAGTAATATATTGTTGTTACTGATTATGATTTAATTAAAGATACTTTAAACTAAGAAGATTATCATCATAGTATGTTTACTACATAGATGGAAAAAAATGAAGAACAACATGAAGTCAGACAACTCACTTATATAGAATTTCCTTTAAAGTATATATACAAGAAGGATATTTATAGATGGGTGAAGTGAAAATGTAGATTTACTATTAGTAGAATTAACTTTGTTCCACCATTAACTTAAGAGTTATTCTACATGTATCTTACTAAACAAGGTGATAAGTGTGACATGCTATGAAGAAATTTATACTGTTAATGGTATATTGTATCTAACTTTTAAAGAAGCTTGCTAGGCCCTTAGTTTGCATAATGATGATGCAGAATATGTTGCTAAAATAAAGGAAGCTTCATTGTGGGGAATAGACAATTCATTAAGGAAGCTATTTAGCACTGTTTTATTCTATAATTATCTGTCAAGACTTGATATTATCTGGAAAGACATTTGGAAATTGTTATATGAAGATCTATCATATAATTAAAGACAAGCATTACGAAAAGATGATATTTCAATTAGTTTATTTTAAGTAAATTTCTTTTATTATTTTTCATTTGATAAGAAAAATAATTACAATGGATAAAACATCATAAGCATATTGAATGTAATTAATTGTTTAAATTATCTTTGCAGATTTAAATTTTACATATGAACAATTATAACATCTAACTCTTGTAGAGATTGAGAAGATTTTACAAAGTAATGGAAGAAGTTTACAAGATTTTTCACTAATGGAAGTTCTAAATATTATTGAAATGTCTATTCTAGAATAAATTGATTGCTAATGAGCTAAATTATGACAGAGAATTACTAGCAACTAAAGCAGCATTACTTCTAAAAACAATGACAAATGAACAAAGAGAAGTCTTCAAAATAGTGATAAATTATGTACATGCCAAAAAAGAAGGTCTCTTCTTCTTGTATGGATGTTAAGGTATGGGAAAAACTTATATTTGGAGAGCTATTACTTCATTATTACGTCCTAAAGGAAGGATAGTATTGACAGTTGCATCAATTTTATTACCTAGTGGTTGTATTGTACATTCAAGATTTGGTATCCCTTTAGACACTCATGAAGACTTCACTTGTAACATGTTACGTGTAAAATGGTTTATTAATTAGTGTAAGTGTATGCTATCGTAAATAAGTAATAAAGTAATAAGTTGAGTATCATTCCTATAAGGATTGTTTCACTAAGTATCAAAATTAATAACCTTAACACTATTTAGCAAATCGATTAGTTAGAAATGATGTAACTAAATAAAAATTTATGCAAAAGTATTTAAAATAAATATGAATGGAATTGGAGTAAAAAAAATATGAATAAAAGCCCTAGGGATCAGACTTCACTTAATAATTTCGAATTGAATCATTTATCTATTCTAATCTAATTTTAACTCCCTTAATTGATAGTTGAGTTTTCCTAAATTAATTACTAGCCTCTTCTAAGGTCAAGTAATTCTATCATTAATTGCTAATTCATTATATTCTTATGTGAATTAAAATAACTAATCATGTATTAAGATTTATGGAACTCATTAAGACTACATAAACTATATGAATATATTCTTATTTCATATACAGTTTATGAATTTAATTATAGGGTCCACACACATGTATCTGGTTTCGATCTCAACATGTATATTGAGTTCATTCAAAAGGTGATCAATCAATTGAAAGCATTAAGAATAATAATTAAAACTCAATTAAGGAGAAGAGAATTGAAATTAGTTTCAATAGATTAGAATTTAATCTATCATTATTAAGTTACGTCATCACCCTAGAAGAATGAAGATTTAGAACATAATAAAATTAAAAATGAACTTAAAATAAAATAAAAACATCATCACATTCATGATATAAACATAAAGAAATAATTACAAATGCATGAAAATAAAAATACTATCAATCCATATAGGAGGTAAAATCATCCATATAGGAGGACTACCTACCCTTCCATGTAGGAGGTATACAAGAAGAACTAAAAATGTATGAACTAAACTACTTCCTAAGATGAATGCCTAATGATCTCTACTTCTTGCTATTTATAGGTGAATGGGTTAACTAAAAGTCATAAATCTTGACCATTAGCTATCAATTTTAGTCTTTAACTACCAATCTTGGTTCTTACAATAACCATTCTTTTGGATTGTTGGTAACTTTTGACCACTAAAACGATAGATTCACATTTTCTAGTCAACATAAGAGTTGTAAGCTGAATGTTAGCTTAAAACACATTGAAGAACTCCTAATTTTGACATTTGTAGCTCCAGTTATGGTTAAATTAATGAGCAAAGGTCAGGTTCGGACAGAAAGACCATTTTAGATTCTAAGTAAATTTTGAACTCTTTAGAGGCTGAACTGGACTTTGCTTTCAACATAAAATTTAAGGGCTTTCTCTTAACTTTTTATTTGTGTAAAGAACACTTTAATCCAATGTCCAAAGCTCTAGATATAGCTTAAAACTTGAAACAAGATCAAAATATAGCATTATGCAAAAAATCTAATTTCATTTCAAACTCAGACCCATTCACAAAATGCAACTAAATTTATTAAATTAAGCTTATATATCATCCAAAAGTGCATCATATAAGGAAAACTAAATATGTAAATATTTTACGTATCATAACATTAAATAAAGAAGCCCTCAATCGAAATTATTGAAGAAGACTGATCTAATTATTTGGGATGAAGCTCTAATAGTAAATAAATTTTGTTTTGAAGTCTTGGATAGAAGTTTAAGAGATGTCATGCAAGTAGATATCAACAATAACACATTGGCTCCGTTTGGTAGCAAGACAATTGTATTTGGTGGAGATTTTCTTCAAATTTTATCCTTTATACTTAAAGATAATCGAGTAGATATCATTAATGCTTCTCTGAACTTATCATACTTGTGGCAATACTATCATGTTATGAAGTTGACAAAGAAATGTAGCTTCGATATTCTATCTTAAATGAGTTAGATACGATAAAGATTAAACAAATTTTTTGAATAGATGTTAAATATTGGCGATGGAAAAGTTAGGCAATTAAATGACGGTGAAGTTAGCATAGAAATACCTAAGGGACTTATGCTTACTGATTATTCTGATCCTATTGAAGCAATTACTTAAGCCATTTATCCATCTACAATAGGAAGTAATTATAGCAAGAACACCTTAAGAGATTTTGCCATACTGACACCTAAATTAAGCACTGTTGAAAAGGTGAATAATTATATGCATTCATTACTAGATGCAGAAGAAAGAATATCTCAACTCAAATTCAATTTGCAAAATAAATTCGAATAGATCGTACCATGTGGATTTGATTACACCTAAGGCTCTCAATAATCTAAAATGTTCTAGCCTACCTAATCATAACTTGAAGCTTAAGGTTGGAGTGCCAATCATGCTCATTTGTAATATAGACCAATTTGTTAGACTTTGCAATAGTATAAGATTGATTATCACACAATTGGCTGATCATGTCATTGAAGCAAAAATATTAAATGGAACAAATGCTGGAATGAAGACATTTATACCAAGAATGACTCTTAGCCCATCATAATCAAGACAGCCTTTCAAGATTTAAAGGAAACAATTCTCAATCATACTATCTTATGCAATAACTATAAACAAAAGTCAAGGTCAATTGTTACATAATGTTGGTTTTTATTTACCTAAATCAATTTTTAGTTATGGTTAATTTTATATTGCACTATTTAGAGTTAAAAGTAGACAAGGATCGAAAATTCTCATGCATGATACTAAGAAATAAGAAAACAATATCACAACAAATGTTGTACTCAAAGAAGTGTTTCAAAATCTAGACTAACATGTCATTGATGTTAAGTTGAATTATTTTATATATTGAAACATTTCATTGATATAATGCGTAAACTATTCATAAATTCCTTCAATCGATTTTGGTTAATTTTTAATTGTATTCCAATAAAAAAAATATCTTAATGGAATACCTGTGAATCCCACGAGTTTCATTCTAGTTTTTATATTTTGTTATGTATAAAGGAAAAAAATGAAATAAAATGAAATATAATAAAAAGATGGCTTAATAAATATTATAATATGAGAATATTCATTTTTTAGAAAATAATCATATCATTAAATTATAAAATTTTTATTTTATAATAAAAGCAACCAAATGAGCATTTCATCATTTGTAAAATGATTTTTTTACACTTTTATCATTTACATTTTTTGGATATTTCAACTTTATCTTTGATTAACAACTAATAAAATAATATCAATTTTTAATATTTTTACTCAAATATTTTGATAATTATTTTTTAATAATAAATTTTAAAATAAAATATTTTTAATATTCTTTTTAAAAATTATTTAATGTAAAAAATTATATTTTAATTACAAAAATTTGTTTGCTAATTATAATTTTGATAATTAAATTTGAAAAATAGCAATTTTCATTATTAATCCTATATCATATATTTTTTATTTAACATTTTTAATATTTAATATATATATATGCTCAATTATAAATTATAGGCCATTTAGTTTGGTTAAAGAAATTGAGAAAAAAGAATTAATAAAAAGAATTATGAGAAAAGGAAATGAATACCTTATAATTATTCATTTTATTTAGTTTAAACAAGAAAAGGAATTAAATTTTCTATATTCACAATCAGAACAAGGGAAATTATTAATTTTTATGAATATTTATTATTTTAGCATTATTAAATATTAAGATATTATTATCATTTTTGTACTTTTATTATTTATTTATTCTTATTATTTTTATAATCATTTATTATTTTAGTATTGATAATTATTAATATTTTATTAGTATTAATATTTTATTTTTAGTTTCATTATTTATTTATTATTATTGTTATTATTATATTATTAATATTTGATATTTTTATTTTCTTAATATTATTAGTTATTTTATCATTAACTATTTTACTATATTTATTCTTATAATTATTATTTTATTATTTATTATTATTTTATGTTGATATTATTTCATTATTACTTTTACTTTCAATATTTATTTATTATTTTATTGGTGTTATTATTTTTATTATATAATTATTTAATATTATTAAATATTTTATTATTATTATCATTCTCATCATTATTATCATTGGAGATGAGAGTTAAAACCTATAATGAGAGAATTCGATTTCCTAAAATTTTATGAAGAATTATCATTATCCTATTTGAGATGATTCCATTAAAAATGGTGAAAAAAAATCAAAATTTCTAGACTAAATACATATAATAGGATTGAAAACCTTCAATTTTCTTTCCTTTTTTTGATTATTCTAGATCATACTGCTCATATATTCATGTTCAACTGTAAAATCAAAATTTCTAAACTAAATATATATAATAGGATTGAAAACCTTCAATTTTCTTTTCCTTTTATGATTATTCTAGACCATACAACTCCTATATTCATGTTCAACCGTAAATAATTTATAGATGAACAAAAGATGACAATATCATCTTTCATATAAATATAATTTTAAGTTTTTACTTTTATTTTATTTTTAATTAACACCTTTTTTTAATGCTATTCCATTCATATAACATTTGTTGTATCAAATATAATTGTGAAATAGAATATACATTCTAATTTTAATCATACCAAATATAATTATGAATTGATCCTTTCATCTCATTCTATCCCATTTCATCCCATCAAATACAACATTAATTAAAAGCTTTGATTAAAGTGAAAAAGAAATTAAATTAAAAAAATAAAAAATTAGAGTTTAAAGATTGTTTTTTAAAATTTTTTTAAAAAATTTAAATATTGATTATTTTGTTTTCTTTGATTCAAAGAATTTTAGAAAAACCATTTTAAATATCTAAAAAAAATAAAATTTATGATTTGATCATCAATCTTCTTCTCTTTCATTTCTCTCTTTTTTTTATCTCATTTTTGTCTTCCTTGTTTTTCTATCCTATCCAAACTTTCAAATATACTATTAATGAATTCTTCAATATAATTTTTTTCTTAAAAAGCTTCCACACACATTAACATAAATTTTTTGTAATAGTGAGAAAATTCATATATAATATATTCAAGGTATTATTTAAGTTCTTTGTGACTGTATCATATCTAGATAATAGTTTTTATTTATTTGTAAATTGTATTAACACAAATTAGCTTGAATGCAAAACCCATGCACATAATTACTTTTGTACACATTTAGTACTTTGCCTTAATATTTTCCTAAACATGAAATTTTGTTTTATGTAGTATTAGCATGATTTATTTGTATTAGAGATTGAAAATCTATTTTAATTTTTGTAAGATTCAAATTTTTATTAATTTTATCTCTAATTAAAAGTTTGCATCAAGATCCCTTTGAGATTGAAAATTTTTAAATTTTAATCCTTTTGTATTTGAAATAGAATAATGAATTATTGTATAGAAAGATTAAAAATTTATAGAAAGATTAAAAATTAAAAATTTTTAATCATCTTATATGAACTAAATTAATATAAACTTTTAAAAATAAAATTGATAAAATTCAATCTTATAGGATGAAAATAAAATTTTAATTTATATTAAATTAGTACATTTGCATACCTTATGTTGTTATGATTCATAATTTCTCATCCTTTTTTGTAAGGCAACATGGATATGGATGGATAAGTAATAGTACAGTATTTTATATATTGTGGATCAAAATACAATAATATATGAAATACAAATTCTAGTACCAAATGTGGTTTTAGATAAGGAAAATCATGTAGGAGCTTAATACTTTTTAAGCAGGGGAGTAGAGGGAAAGTAGAGGTAAAAAAAGTTCTATATCAAAATCTTTTCCCTATTTAAAAGTTTTAGTTGAGAAGAAAAAGGGATTGATTTATAACTAACTTCTAAAAAATATCTTCTGTTATTCATTATTTTTGTGTTTATCAAATTTTAAAAATTTTAGAGAGTTTTTTTGAAGCATTTAAATAAGGGAAATGTGAAATTATCCCTTAATCATTCAACTCCCTTTCTTTTCTTTTTCTTTGATTTTTTTTATATTGCCTTCTATTCCCTTCTTAGCTCCTTAGCATACCACAATTCTCTAACTCAATCACATTCATCCTAAGATAATATCACTAGATTTTGCACAAGAAGGACTACAACAAATAATAAATACACTAGTGAGTAATTTTTATAATATATTTAAGAATTACGAAGTATGGGAAATATAATAAGAGAAAATGGAGAAAGATGAATGGTTAATTAGAAACTTCCTTTTCCCTAATTGGAATATTTTGAAAATTCTTACAAAAACCTCAAAATTGAAAAAGTAAAAAGAAAAAAATTAATATTAAAGGATGTTGACGGGTTTTGAGAGGCTAATCATAATCCTTCGTTCCATTCCCCCACTTCCATTAAAACTTCTAAACTAAGAAAAAAGTTATACAATAAGCTTTTCTTCCCTTTCCTTCTCTTCTATTTTCCTTTGTCTAAACATAATGTTATGAAATGTTTGAAAGTTAGGAAGAGAAGTAAATGAAAAACAATGGCAGAAAATAAAAAAGAAAAGAGAAAAAAAAGAATGATTACATTATGACTTTTCCTATTTTCATTTAAATGTGTAGAATATCTTTTTAAAATTTTCAAATTGAAGGAATATAAAATAACTAATTAATAGTAAAGGATGTTAGAAAATTTTATTACTTAGATCTTAATCATGTTAGAAATTTTCATATTAAAAATTTTATTACTTTGATCTTGGATATGATTATAATTACAAATAAGTTATAATGTTTAAACAACTTAAGCATAACAAAATGCGAAAGTAAAAAAAAGATAGAGGAAATACTTTGGGCCATAATAAATTTGACAGTTACAACAAATAAAATAAAATATAAAATTAGATAATACGTTAACCTTCTCTCTTTTTACTCAAATAGTACTATAATATTTATGAGATGATGAGAGTCACACAAACTTGTGTGCATGAGTGAAGAGAGGGACCAAAAGCCCTATTTATAACCTTTTTAACTTAACCCATCAAAGAGTTTTAACTTTTTACTTTTCTTTAACATTTATGAATCCAATTAACTCAAGTAATTAAGTAGAAAACCTTTCATATGTAAAACCATCAAATGCATTCAAAGGTACATTAATCTTACATAATATATATTTAATTTAAGGCTTTGGCTAAATATCTAAATCTAATTTATGATGATATTATTTCATATTATGCAATGTTTATGTAAGCTTTAACTAATAACCTTTAAACCATGTCCTTTTAAATGTTTATAATTATTCTATAATATAAGTTTATCACAAAAATCTATTATAAATTTAACATTCTCTCACTTGGTCGAATAAGCGCATAAGCTTAATAAACTATAATGGATTCGTAAAAATCATGGCCACTATAAAAACTATAATGATCAATTACCTTTTTCTTAAACTTATCATAAATATGGATCATTGTAGTTTTACACTTATAAATGATATAATTCCAATTATGCATTACAATATTTGCACGCCTCTAAGAAAAGCTTAATAAGGAAAGATATGAACAAATTCAAATCATCATAAACTAATATTGAATGTTCATATTAATGGTCCACTTTAATTACAAAACACAAGAGTCATCCCTTTTTCTATAATATGCATATATATAAAGGAGACAAGTTGAAATATGTAAATCATATTAATTACACAAGATCAATTCTATCAATTAGTCCTATGGATAATACACGATCTTTATAAACCTTAGGCACTAGTGCTTTAGTCATGGGATTTGTTACCATTATTTTAGTACTAATGTGTTTAATTAGACACTTTCTTATTCTGTATACCTTCACGAATAACAAGGTATTGTAACTCAATATGTTTTGATTTGCTTAAACACCTATTGTTCTTATAGAAGAAAATAACAATTGAATTGTCACAAAAATTATAAAAGGCCTTGAAATAAAATCTATAATTTTTAGTCTAACTATAAAATTCTTTAACCAAATAACTCGAGAAATGGCTTCATGGTATGCCACAAATTCAGCTTCCATTGTTAAAGAAGCTATCAGAGTTTGCTTTACACTTTTCCAAGAAATAGCTCCTTTAAGTAATAAGAAGATATACCTAAATATGGATTTCAACGTGTCCACACAACTTATAAAATTTGAGTCACAATAACTAACCACCTCAAGCAAATTACAGTATTAATAAGTGAGCATATAATTCTTAATACCCTGAATATAATGTAACACCTTCTTTATTGCCTTCTAGTTATCTACTTTAGGATTACTTTGATATCTTTCTAGTATTTCAATTGCATAGCTAAGATCTGGGCGAGTGTATATTTGAGCATATATTAAACTTCCAATAGCAGAGGTATATGGAATAGATTCCATTTCCTTTTGCTTAAGTTCATTTTGTGATCCTTGGCTTTAACTTAATTTATCACATTTTACAATAGGAGTTAGACTTGGTGAACAATTTTGCATATTAAATTTTTCAAGAATTTTGTTAAAATAAGTTTTTTGAGATAAATCAAGTAATCTTTTAAACTTATTTTGGTAAATTGCAATACCAATAACATAAGAGACATTTCCCATATCCTTCATTTCAAAATTCCTAAAAAGAAAAGTTTTAGTTTCATGTAACATAGCATGATCTTTACTAGCAATTAACATGTCATCTACGTATAGAATGACGAAGACAAAGTTACTCCTATTGACTTTCAGATATATACAATCATCAAATTTATTAGCTTTAAATCTAAAGGTCATTGTGGTATTATGAAATTTTAGATACCATTGATGGGAAGCTTATTTAAGTTCATATATGGATTTTCTTCATTTACATACTAAATGCTTATTCCTCACTTCCTTTAATCCTTCAGATGTCACATATATATTTCTTCATCTAGATTCCTATTCAAAAAAGTCATTTTCATATCCATTTGATGTAATTCAAAATTAAAATGAGCTACTAATGCTATAAAAATTCTAAAAGAATATTTCTTTAATACTAGAGAAAAGGTTCTATTATAATCTATTCCTTCTCTTTGAGTGAAACTTTTAGCAACAAGTCCAACCTTATATTGATCAATATTGCCTTTAGAGTCCTTTTTTATTTTGAAAACCCACTTATATTGAATTGTAATAACCCTATCAGGCAAATTAACCAATTCCCAGAGTTAATTTCCCTGCATTAAGGCCATTTCATCCTTCATAGCATCTAACCACTTATTCGATTCTTCACTTCTTATAGCTTGTGAAAATGTCATTGGATCATCTTTATTTCCAATGTTAAAATTTTGTTCCTGTAGGTACACAATAAAATTATTTGGAATAGCTTCTTTCCTTATCCTTTGAGAATGCCTTAATGATTCTGAATGAATTATATTTTCTCCATCATGTGTACTTTCTTTAACAAAATGTATAATAGGGTTATTATTTTCCTTTATAAGTGATATCTCCAAATTAGTTTGAAAGCTAGTTGATTCCTCAATTGGAGATAACACCACCTTTCTTGATTCATAAATCCTATTATCAATTCCATTTTTAAGGAACTTTGCCTTACTTATTTCAATAATTTTAGTGTAATGATTAGGATAATAAAACTTATATCCTTTGAACTTTTCATGATAACCAATAAAATAATAACTTATTGTCTTAGAATCTAATTTTTTTCATGGAAATTAAAAAGTTTTGCTTCAATAGGACAACCCCAAATATGAAGATGATTTAAACTCGATTTCCTACCTACCCACAATTCATAAGGAGTTTTAGGGATAACTTTTGTAAGAACATGGTTTAAAATATACATTACCATTTTAATTGCCTCCCCCCATAAGAACATTGGTAGAGTAGAATTACCTATCATACACCTTTTCATAACTAATAAGGTATGGTTACATCTCTCAGCCACACCATTCTACTAAGGTGTATCAAGTATTGCATACTATGCTACAATGCCATTTCTTGAAAGAATATAGCAAATGAACCTAAATTACAACCAATTTTGTTGTATTTCCCATAATATTCACCACCCTTATTAGATCTCACAACCTTTATCTTCTTTTCTAGTTAATTTTCAACATTTCCCTTAAAAATTTTAAACATTTCCAAGGTATCAAATTTTTCTTTAATAGGATAAAGGTAGCTATAACATGAGAAGTCATCAATAAAAGTGATAAAATATTTTTCCCTCCTATACGAGGTGGAAATGGTCCACATATATCTGTATGTATCATTTTAAGTAATATGGAATTTCTTGTGGCACTTTTCTTAGTATTTTTAGTTTATTTTCCTTTAATGCAATCAATACATGTGCCAAAATTTGAGAAATTGAGATTTGCTCTGACACCATCATTAACTAATCATTCTAATCTTTCCTTAAAAATGTGACTTGGCCTTTTATGCCACAAAAAAGATGAAGTTTCATTTTAATAAATTCTTTTAGTGCCAACACATGTATTTAAATTCAAAGTAAAATTAGTTTGAGAAAAGGAAGGATTAAGATGAGTTTTATACAAGCCATTAGAAAAAATGGCAAATCTAATCAAAACATTATTTTTATACATCTCGAAGGTTCTATTGCCAATTTTAAAACAATATCCTTCCAAGTCAAGACAAGGAACATAAATTAAATTATAGAAAAAGAAAGGATATAAAAGGTATTTGACAATATCAAGAAATAACCAGTACTAAGAATAAGTTTATAGGTTTCGATGGTTTTAACATTAGCTTGTCCTTTGTTTCCTATAAAAATGATCTTTTTATGCAGTAGTAAGGTTCAAGTTAAAAGAAAATCCTTGTACAACCACTAAGTATTGGAAGGAATGTCAATTGAATTGATTTCAAAACAAACAGAAGTAAAATAATTACTTTTCTTTTCAAACTAATTCTTATGTTTTAAATTATCCTTCTTCATATGGCCTCTTTTATTGCAAAAGAAGCATTTGATAGAACTTGTATCTGCACTATTATGTACAACAACTTCTTTTCCTTAAGTTAGTGGTTAATTTACACTCTTTTTACCTTTCTTGGGCCTTTTACAATTATGACCTTATGATACCATGTGAACTAATGGAATAGAATACAATCCTTCTCTCTTTAAACTTTCCTTCTCTTGAATACACATGACAATCAATTCAATTATGGTCCATTTTTCCTTACGTGTGTTATAACTTATCTTAAATGGACCAAATTGAAAAAGAAGAGAATTGAGAATAAATTGCACTAAAAAAGGTTAGGAAATGGTCATAAGTTGTTTAACCAAGTTTGTCATTTTCAATATATGTTCATGAATAACATACATTCCATATTATTTTTTAGTAGTCAAATTACTCATGAGTGTGCCTGCTAATGCCTTATCGAAAGATTTGAATTGTTTCTCTATAGCCTCCAAGAATTCTTTAGCATTAGAGCAATCTGCCACAGACATATGAATATTCTTGGTAATCTTACTTTTCATAATCATTAAGCTCAAACAATTAGATCTTTCCTAGTTACTATAATTGGATTGCTGCTCAGAAGAACTTACTTTAGTTAGCTTTTCAGGTTTATCAATTCATAGTCACAAGTCCAAATCCAAGCATCCTAATGTAATTAGTAATTGTTCTTTCCAATCTCCCAAATTAGAGTTATTCAGTTCAAGGATATTTAATAGATGCCTAAAAAGAGAACCTGTCGAGATAGCTTAAGCTATAATCATGATCAATTAGTAAACCATTATATGACATTTTAAGAGTAATCTTAGCACATTATCATACATATCCTTTGGGATAAAATATGACATGCAATTTATTTACTTAAAAGTGATAAACTTCATTCACTTTTATAAATCTTTATTTGAGATGTTAAACACCTTTGGGCATAAAACAACTCAAAACTATAGTGTGATTATAAAATAATTACACCTTTAGGCATAAAAAATTCTATGGTTACATCTTTTCGGATTTGTGTAATATTCTAACCATGGATATATCTTGCTTCACTTTGGTGAAAACAAAACAACCATAAAAAACTTAACATATTACAGAAATGAACATTAACATAATTATAATCATAAGCCACAACTTGCTTTGATATCACATGTTGGAAAATTTTCATGTTAAAAATTTAATTACTTAGATCTTGGATATTATTATAATTTCAAATAAGCTATAATGTTTAAACAACTTAAGTATAACAAAATGTAGAAGTAAGAAAAGATAGATGAAATACCTTAAGTCATAATGAATTTAATAGTTACAACAAATAAAATAAAATATAGAATTAGATAACGCCTTAAGCTTCTCTTTTCTCACTTAAATAGTATTGTAATATTTATAAGATTATAAGAGTTACATAAACTTGTGTTCATGAGTGAAAGGAGGGGCCAAGTGCCCTATTTGTAGCCTTCGTGACTTAACCCATCAAAAAGTCTTGACTCTTCACTTTCCTTTAATATTTATAAATCTAATTAACTCAAGTAATTAAGTGAAAAACCTTTCATATGTAAAACCATCAAATGCATTCAAAGGTACATTAGTCTTGCATAATATATATTTAATTTAGATAAGTGACTTTGGCCAGTTATCTAAATTTAATTTATGATAATATCCTTTCATCCTTTCATATTATGCAATATTTATGTAAGCTTTAACTAATAACTTTTAAATTATATCATTTTAAGTGTCTATAATTATTCTATATTATAAACTATATCTTTTCATTTGATTATAAAGGTCATATTAAGTCTATCATAAAAATCTATCATAAATCCAACAAAGGAGACTTAAGGGACTTCGAAAATAAACCTATAATCTCTTTTCCTTATTAATGAAAATTTCTAAACAATAAGACTATTATGACATAATCACCCATTTTCTCATTATTCTCTTTCACTCCCTCTTATCCAAACAAGCGTAACTAATCGTCATTGCATTGCTATCAACAACACATATTGACCAACAGGCTACATACTTTTCAAATGTAGCAAAGGTATAAAAACTAGAATTTGTTGCTTAAAAATTCTACAAGGCTTTATGAAAATTTAACATGAATATTATAAAGTTGTATTATTTTACGTAAAATTTTGCAATTTTCTAAATTGTGAGTGCATACAAATTTTGAGTGTAATGAGTCCATAAAAAATTTCAACACTATCTTCAAACTTCAAAGCAGTATCAATTTTTTTTCAATTTTATATAAGAAAAATTATAAGTTTTAATTAAAAAAGTTGCAAAAAATATAACAAATTTTCACAAAACTTGAAGAATATGTATCCATACAAAATTTCTCAAAGATATCCTAATATTTTTAAAACTATCTAGATCCCTTCGCATAAGAATTTGAATACCCTCAATTTCTTCTTTATCAATTTTCTTCCATTCAGAACATATATAAACACAAACTTTTATTTTTAAACTTAGATTTTGTTTTACTAAAACTCATAATTTTAACATACAAAAATTTATATTTCTATTTATCTCTTGTTTTAAATTCACATTCTCAATTTTCTCTCAGCAATGGAGCAATCCAGAATTCAAGATCATCAATTGTGGGCTCTAGACCTTGGTTTTTTTTTTTGAGGGTCTTAGCATATAACAAGCGCAAAACGCCCGGGGCACTGGGTAGTTCACAATCTTTAAAAGATAAAGTAGACTCCATTACTTTGAGGCTTCAGGCTATGCTCTCAGGGACAGTAGCCATGTTTCGGGTATGTAACCGTCAACCCAAGCCCTTTCCTCAGCGGACTGAAGTCCAATACCAAACTTTCGGGTTTAGCCCAACAAAAAACCTATGGCCTTTTATTTAAATTTACATTTCCAGGGTCTCCGTCTTTGTATGTAACCCTAGCTGCTGGAATCTCTAAAAATGCCGCCGAAGTTCGACCCCTCCCAGGTTGTCGATGTCTACGTGCGAGTCACCGGTGGTGAGGTCGGAGCTGCGAGTTCGCTCGCCCCCAAAATCGGTCCACTGGGTCTCTCCCCCAAGAAAATCGGAGAAGACATTGCCAAAGAGACTGCTAAGGACTGGAAAGGACTGAGGGTCACCGTCAAGCTCACCGTTCAGAACCGTCAGGCTAAAGTTTCGGTGGTTCCTTCTGCAGCTGCCCTTGTGATCAAGGCCTTGAAAGAACCCGAACGAGACCGGAAGAAGACGAAGAATATCAAGCACAGTGGCAATATATCTCTCGACGATGTAATCGAGATCGCCAAGGTTATGAGGCCAAGGTCCATGGCCAAGAACCTCGCTGGGACGGTGAAGGAGATTCTGGGCACCTGCGTCTCCGTTGGGTGCACCGTTGACGGGAAGGACCCTAAGGATTTGCAGCAGGAGATTGCTGATGGAGACGTTGAAATTCCTGAAGATTGAGGTCCTTTTTTTGTTATTAAATTAGTGTTTTTTTTTAACATAAATTCAGAGAACTTTTGATGGATATGCTAAATTTAATTTGCTATATGAGTAACTTAGACGGTATTGAGAGATTTTATGAGCTAGTAAAGGTTGCTGCCAAATGTGATTATTTTTGTTCTATTATAATTTGTTTTTAATTTCGTGATTACAGTTTCACTTTTATGTCGAAGATCGTCTGAGCATTCTTGCATATTCATATTGTTTTATCCATCGCATTGTTGAAGAGATATATGCATTTGGGTGTATATCTTTAAAGTGATTTGGATCAGAAATATTCAAATAGTCTTTTCTGCTATTCACACTGTTTTGTTTATATGTGCTTTTTATCTGTTTATAGTACAGGAGATGTTATTTGGCTTAAAGCTTATTGGAAGCATTGCCAACGGTAACACAGAAATGAATAGTTCTGGGGCATTTTACGGTTATACTAATCGTAAAAAGTTTCAATTCATGTTCGATTCAAATGAAATCAAATGAAATCGAGCCTAAACAAGTTAAATTTGAGCCTCATATTACAAAATTTATGATGTTTGCGGTGCTAAACGGGCCTTTATATATATATATATATATTTGCTTCCCATGTTGTCTATAGATTTATTAAATTATTAGTTCATTTTATTATTGGATATTTTTATATATTTTTTTTGCTTCCCATGTTGTCTATGGATTTGTTAAATTATTAGTTCATTTTATTATGGGATATTTTGACACTCTTGCTTGTTTCATTTCATAAAAGCCAAAAAAGGTAAAGAAAAATATAGCTCAAATATCTTAAACTTAAATGGTTTATGGGTGGGTTAAATGAAAATATTGAAATTTCTAACTTATATGACAATTTTTTTTTCCTTATATTGTTATTTGTGTAGCTATTAGTCTGTGTTCAAATTTTATGATCTGCTTATTTTATTAGTATATATGTTCAATTAAATTTTGTCTAATAGATTTGATATAAACCTTTATTTTGTCTAGTTTTTCTCATTCCCTCTTGCGATTGAGTTGTGCGATTGCGAGGCTACCTCCAACTCTTCTCTAACGGTTGAAGAGGCTTCTCTGATGGCTTGTGGTGACCCTCTTAACATCTGGAGCAATAGCTTCGTATGCTTATCCTCTTCTCTTTTTCTCTTGATTTCTCTTCTCTGCTGTGTTTTTCTCTGATCTGTTTACCCTACGTTGTTTACATTCTATCATTTATTTTTTGATTATCGAATTGTCTTGTAACCATGGAAACTTGCCACCCTTATTGTCAAGCTTCAAACACCCATTGAACTGCCTTAATTTCAATATTATATTATGTTTTATAGCTATATTTTTAATTTATTATTCTATTTAAAATATATAAAATATTATAATTTTATATGCGCCATAAGTGAAATTTTCGTAAGCAGTGCCATGCGTGGTGCGCTATAACATCATCATTGTGCGCAATATGCCATAAATAACTATGATTTATTGAAATGGAATAAAATTTATATATATGATTTTATTTATTTGTATAAGAAATTATCTTACATATTTTTTATTATTATTTGTTAAAATATTATATAATATGTCAAGCTCTTTTAAGATCAATTAAATTAAATTCATTTAATTTGAAGTTTAAAAGTTGAATGGGTTTGAATTTGAACTTATTTAATTTACTGGAACTCAATTTGGTTTGACTTATTTACGGTGTATACATATATGCTTGGAATTGTTAGATTTTTTAGGGACAGTATGTCCCACAGGGATTATCATTTTGCTAGATGATGGTATCAAAATAAGGACTTGATGTCTTATTGGCATAACCCCTTCCACTGTTAGTATGCTTAGGTATCGGGGAGCCTGGATGGATGAACTAAATTTAGGGTTTGAGGGGCTAGTTTATTGATATGATGCTCAAGAAGTTTAAGAATTTTCTTCTACATTGTAGATGTTGCTCAATAGTAGTTCCTAATTATCAATCTCTTTGTTAGAGGTAAGGGCATGAGAAAACATTCAATTTCCAATCCCGTTCTAGAGTGTAGTTTGAGAGGGAAATTTTCTCATTGGACAGAGGGTTTGAACAAATGTTTTACTAGATAATAGGATTTCAAATGAAGCGTTAGACTATTTTAATTTTAGAACGGAAAATAGTAGTTGCTGATAATTTCTGCACATATTTGTCACCATGGATGCGGAAGTTGGATAATTGTTAAACTGTGATGTGTGCATTTTAGTAATGAAATTTGTTTTTAGCCATAAATAGTAACGTATTTTTTGATGAGAAAGCCAAATTTGAAAAATTATGTTTTTAATTGATTATTGTTTATTAAATTTAAAATTATTTATTTTCTCATTAAAATTTTTAATGTTTTACTTTATTTTTTAAAATACATTTTACACCATAAAAGAATCTCGGATAGAACGTAGATGCTATAGTTCTGATATTTAAAGAAATAAGTCCCTGGATATCTCTTTTAAGATTTCAACACGTTAGAGTACAGAATAACTAAGGCTATTTAAAAGAGTAGTACATAATTAATTATATTTTATGATATTATTTATTTATGTGTTTATATATTTATAATTGAAAATTATAATATAATTATTTTAAAATTAAGTTAATTATATTTTATAAAATAATAATATAAGTTATTTTAGATAATTTATTTATTAAATCAAAATTTAATTATTTCAATAAATTAGTATGTGAAATATTTTTAGATATTAGGGTTTAGGGTTTAAGATTTATTTGTTACATGAGATGGAGCTTTTTTATCAATTTACAATATCATAAAATATAATTAGTTTAATTTTATTATAATTATATCCTTATTTTAAATTATAAATATTATAAATATATATAAATAAATATATAATATTATAAAATATAATTAATATATTTTTATTGTAAATAATAAAATAAAAATTATGTAAATAAATATATAAATTTATAAAATATAATTAATTATATATGATATATTATATTTTTATTTTGAATATTTTAATATATTCATATAACTTGATTTTTAGATAGCTATGAATTATTTAAGTTTATATGTTTATTTTTAATAATATGTTACTTTATGTTATTTTATAATTTTATATATTTTAATAATTAATTTTATAAAATACTTCTTACATAATTAATTAATTTATTAATGATTAATTATAAATTAATAATTTATTAATTATTGATTAATTTATCAATTATTAATTAATTAATTAATTAACTATTAGTTAAATTATTAGTTAAGTTTTATTTTATATAAGTAATTAATAAATAAATTGATAATTAATAAATTAATTAATTATATACAGAATATTACATAAAATATATTGAATTAGTGAAAATTATAAAAGAACGTACTAATAAATATATATATATATATTAAAATAATTTATATTTATCTAAAGATCAACTTATATAAACATAATTAAGATATTTAAAATAAAAATATAATGTTAATATTTAATTAATTATCCTTTATCAACTTACATATTTATTTATTGATATAATTTTTATTTTATTATTATTTGTAAAAAATATAATTACTTAAAATATGAGAACATTATAAATTTATTTAGATACATATTTTTATATATTTATAATTTAAAATTGAAATATAATTAAATTAAAACTAAATCAATTATATTGTATGATATCTTATATTTATTTATTTACCTTAATTATATTTTATGATATCGATCATATAAAAGGAAGTTGTAATGCACCTTAGACGGGAACATCTATTTATTAATATATTAAATTTAATTTTGATCTTCTAGTTATATATAGTATTTCTAAAAAATTAACCAATATTTGATATTCGATAATATATTTGACCAGCAACCAAGGCACCAGTATGGGTAATTGTTAGAAATAATATTGAAAAATTCAACATTCCAGGAAATAATAAAAAATACTCCTTTTAAATTATAGAGAAAATTACTTAATTATTAATTGAAAGATATGGTAAGAATTCATTCAAGATACATGATTTCAAATATAAAAAATTATTTTATATTATAAAAATATTTCTTATATGTAGAATTAATATTTATTTTATAATATTAGTCCATATAGTTTAGAAAGTTATTTGAAATTTTTGTTTTTCTATAGTAAGAGAGGAAATTTAAAATATAAAAATAAAAAATTGAATATATATATTTAAAATTAAAAAATATATATTCAATTTGGTTGAATTTAAAATACTTTGACTTGTAACAAACGAAGCTGTTTATTTTTTTTTTCTAATTATATATACAGGGGTCTATGATACAGGAAAAATACATTTTTAACCATATTTTCAATTACTTACTATATTATCTTCCTAATTAATCTTTAAATTTAAGGTCAAGTAACTCTCTACAAATAACGTAAAAGGAAGTTGTAACGCACCTTAGACGGAAACATCTATTTATTAATTTATTAAATTTAATTTTGTTCCTCTAGTTATATATAGTATTTCTAAAAAATTAACAAATATTTGATATTTATCTTTGGATAATATATTTGCCCAGCCACCAAAGCACAGTATGGGTAATTGTTAGAAATAATATTGAGAAATTCAACATTCCAAGAACTAATAAAAAATACTCCTTATAAGTTATAGAGAAAATTACTGAATTATTAATTGAAAGATATCGTAACAATTCATTCAAGATATACGATTTCGAATATTATAAAAATATTTCTTATATGTAGAATTAATATTTATTTATTTTATAATATTACTCCAAATAATTTAGAAAGTTATCTGAAATTTTTGTTTTTCTATAGTAAGAGAGGAAATTTAAAATATAGAAATAAAAAACTAAATTTATAAGTTTAAAATTAAAAATATATATTCAATTTGGTTGAATTTAAAATACTTTGACTTGTAACACACGAATCTCTTTACTTTTTTTTTTCTAATTATATATAAAGGGATTTATGATACAGGAAAAATACATTTTTAACCATATTTTCAATTACTTACTATATTATCTTCCTAATTAATCTTTAAATTTAAGGTCATCTAACTCACTACAAATAACGTAAAAGGAAGTTGTGACGCACCTTAGACGGGATCATCTATTTATTAATTTATTAAATTTAATTTTGATCCTCTCGTTATATATAGTATTTCTAAAAAATTAACAAATATTTGATATTTATCTTTGGATAATATATTTGCCCAGCCACCAAGGCACCAATATGGGTAATTATTAGAAATAGTATTGAGAAATTCAACATTCCAAGAACTAATAAAAAATACTCCTTATAAGTTATAGAGAAATTTGCTGAATTATTAATTGAAAGATATCGTAAAAATTCATTCAAGATACATGATTTCAAATATAAAAAAATTATTTTATATAATAAAAATATTTCTTATATGTAGAATTAATATTTATTTATTTTTTAATATTAGTCCAAATAATTTAGAAAGTTATCCAAAATTTTTGTTTTTCTATATTAAGAGAGGAAATTTAAAATATAGAAATAAAAAACTAAATTTATATATTTAAAATTAAAAATATATATTCAATTTGGTTGAATTTAAAATACTTTGACTTGTAACAAACGAATCTCTTTACTTTTTTTTTTCTAATTATATATAAAGGGATTTATGATACAGGAAAAATACATTTTTAACCATATTTTCAATTACTTACTATATTATCTTCCTAATTAATCTTTAAATTTAAGGTCATCTAACTCACTACAAATAACGTAAAAGGAAGTTGTGACGCACCTTAGACGGGATCATCTATTTATTAATTTATTAAATTTAATTTTGATCCTCTCGTTATATATAGTATTTCTAAAAAATTAACAAATATTTGATATTTATCATTGGATAATATATTTGCCCCAACCACCAAGGCACCAGTATGGGTAATTGTTAGAAATAATATTGAGAAATTCAACATTCAGAGAACTAATAAAAAATACTCCTTATAAGTTATAGAGAAAATTGCTGAATTATTAATTGAAAGATATCATAACAATTCATTCAAGATACATGATTTCAAATATAAAAAATTATTTTATATTATAAAAATATTTCTTATATGTAGAATTAATATTTATTTTATAATATTAGTCCATATAGTTTAGAAAGTTATCTGAAATTTTTGTTGTTCTATTGTAAGAGAGGAAATTTAAAATATAGAAATAAAAAATTGAATTTATGTATTTAAAATTAAAAATATATATTCACTTGGGTTGAATTTAAAATACTTTGACTTGTGACAAACGAAGCTGTTTACCTTTTTTTTTTCTTTCTAATTATATATATAGGGGTCTATGATACAGGAAAAATTACATTTTTAACCATATTTTCAATTACTTGCTATATTATCTTCCTAATTAATCTTTAAATTTAAGGTCATCTAACTCACTACAAATAACGTAAAAGGAAGTTGTAACGCACCTTAGACGGGAACATCTATTTATTAATTTATTAAATTTAATTTTGATCCTCTCATTATATATAGTATTTCTAAAAAATTAACAAATATTTGATATTTATCTTTGGATAATATATTTGTCCAGCCACCAAGGCACCAGTATGGGTAATTGTTAGAAATAATATTGAGAAATTCAACATTCCAAGAACTAATAAAAAATACTCCTTATAAGTTATAGAGAAAATTGTTGAATTATTAATTGAAAGATATCGTAACAATTCATTCAAGATACATGATTTCAAATATAAAAAAATTATTTTATATTATAAAAATATTTCTTATATGTAGAATTAATATTTATTTATTTTATAATATTAGTCCATATAGTTTAGAAAGTTATCTGAAATTTTCATTTTTCTATAGTAAGAGAGGAAATTTAAAATATAGAAATAAAAAATTGAATTTATTATTTAAAGTTAAAAATATATATTCAATTGGTTGAATTTTAAATTCTTTGACTTGTAACAAATGAATCTCTTTACTTTTTTTTAATAATTATATATACAGGGGTTTATGATGCAGGAAAAATACATTTTTAACCACATTTTCAATTTACTTACTTATTATCTTCCTAATTAATCTTTAAATTTAAGGTAATCTATTTATTAATTTATTACATTTAATTTTAATCCTCTAGTTATATATAGTATTTCTAAAAATTAACAAATATTTGATATTTATCTTTGGATAATATATTTGCCCAGCCACCAAGCCACCAGTATGGGTAATTGTTAGAAATAATATTGAGAAATTCAACATTCCAAGAACTAATAAAAAATACTCCTTATAAGTTATAGAGAAAATTACTGAACTATTAATTGAAAGATTTGGTGAACATTGAAAAAGTTTTTCATATCACCTTAGTATCAATGTAAAAAATTTTAATACTAATTTGTTTTTTTGTCAAATTCTTAGTACTAAATTAATAAAAAAAATATTTTGATAAAATTTTAAAAATTGGTACTAAATTAATGTAATTTTTTTAATATTAAGTTGATATTTATCAAAATTTTCAATTATTGATTTGGTAATTCATTCAACTTACATTCTTACCTAATAGTCTCTATGTTAACTTTAATGTCGTCAACTTTTAGGTTACTTTGGATAGTAATCTAAAATTCTAGTTTGAAAAATCAAGAGTTTATTAAACAATTTTTAAAATAAAAGTGATCCCAAATAATAGTTGAAAAATACTAAGTGCTCATTTATTGATTCTTGACTAACTAAGAATTAACTCAAGACATATTTTCTTAGGAAAATTTTAACACTACATTTCTTAATATTTGTAATATGGAACTTAAACTTCTTATACCAATACCAAACTTAGAAATATAGTTAAATTCTTAAAAAAAATGGATTTCTTTAAATATTTTAGTATACTGATTTTTTATCTGAGTACCTGCATAATAAAATTGGGAAAAAAATCATATTAAAAATTTTCTCACAAAAGAAACATGAATGAGATTAGAACTAAAAGAAAATTCTTCACTAAATCCATTCAAAATAGATAAAAAAAAAAGAGGAAAAATTAAAATCTTTTTATGGTAGGAAAAACTTTTTCAATAATTGCATTAACCATTCTAACGATTGTCATGACCTAGGAAGCGGAGTGCATTAATTCATACATAAAATAAGGGAGTTTATTTCAATTCTTTAAATAAAGAAGTGCAGAGTGTAATTAAACCTAGGTCAAGTAATATACCTATTTTTTTTTTATGTTAAATTGTTAAGTGTTAAGATGAAGTTCTGAATAACACAAAGCCCAGTATAAAATTTTAACACAATATTAAGTTGGTGATTACCTCGGCATGGAAACTTCCATATCAATAATCTATTCATATCTTTAATAACCATTTTTAAAATAAAAAAGGCCCAAAAGAAGTATTCATTTTTGAGTGACTGGATAAAATTTTATTGATGTCGACAGCTAATTATTATTATTTTTTCGGTAAACTTGACAACTAATTATATTTAACACTAAATAGCTGCTGCTGACGATGCTTAATTATAAACTACGGGCAAAGGAGTCTGAATATGCTTAAAAAATTTGGGTCCTAAATAAATGAGGGGACAATTGGTCAATTTTATATATAGCAAGCTTTTTCCCCTAAATGAAGTCCGTGAAACACAAAGTATTTGTTTATTTTAACGATAAATATTTTTTTAAAATATGATTATAAAATAAAAAATATTTTAATTATTTAATATTAAATAAAAATTTTAAAAAACTTATTTATTTCAAAAATTATTTTTTTATTTATCATAACTTTAATAATTATTTTTAATTATAAATTATATAGGATATGCAATTTTTTTAATATATATAAATAATATTTTTTTAAAAAAATATTTGGATATGTGAAATGGTAATTGTGGCAAGATCTAGATGTCGGTCCATTCTTTCTTCGAATATCGGAACTCCACTTTAGACAAGGCGCTCAGGACTCTGGTCTCGCAAGATTACTACCTGAGGAGTAACGGCCAATGGTATGTCTCCAACTTAAAGGATGGAAAGAATGGATAAGAGTTAGTGAAATCGGAAAGAATGTGAAGAAAGAAAAATGGATGATTAAATAATAATTTTTTATTTGGATATTAAAAGTTATGTAAAAAATAGTAACGAATAATTAAATTAAAATATATAATTAATTTTAATAATCTTTTTTACAATTATCTTTTAATAAGTTAATTTATTAATGAATGTTAAAATAATAAATTACAAATATAAATTGAAACAATATAAAAATTAGAAATTAAATAAAATAGATAATTTTAAAAAAATTATAAACTAAAAAATATAAAATAAATAAATAAATAAATGTTGGGAGGGTGTGGAGTGTTAATCTTTCAACCATAATATATGGATTGATAATACAATTCTATACGTGTTACGATTCATTTGACTATGTTTGATATGTATTCCATTACTAATTTCTACAAACTTGTCCTATCTTAATTTGGTATCATTACATATTAATTAATGAGCTAACTAGGTCTAACTACTTTATTTAATTTTCTAAAGAACATTTACAAAAAAGCTATGCTGTCAAATATTTAGAATATTGATAGATTGATTACGGATTCTTATAATTCCTTCATTCTAGCTTCTTATCCAATAATTATTGTTGCATATAGTATTATTTTAATCTTGAACTTTTAGTAATGGTTATGGAACTTCAATTGAAACATTTGTAAAACATGTTAGCGGAGAACAATGAGATGAATATCTCAATGAATAGATAATTTATTTATTTATGACATTTTATAAACAATACTTCATATACATGTTTTACATTTCATATTAATCAAGGTAGTACATCATATTATTAATAAACAAATAGCACATTCAATTACAATTCAAGTCCACACATTCTAAATAATAAATGATAAGTAAATAAATAAATCGATAGATAAATAAATAATTAAGTAAGCTACTTTGTGCTTCTGATTTATCTTATCCATTCATAAACTCATTCTTATTCCTCCAAATATTTTATCAATTACAATTATGTATTTTGAATTCGGCAGAGATCATTTCAATTCGATATTTCATCATCATATTCTATATTTCATCTCATTTCATCAACTCAACATCATATTTTGTAATTATATTTCATCATTTTCATAATCTCTCTTTCATCATCATCATAACTCACATTTTCTTATTCTCATCAATTCGCCATCATTTCATCATTTTTCATCGCATCAACTCATTCATTATTATTCATAGCAAACAATCAAGAAACGACAATGATTACAAAAGCTCACGAATCATATAGTTCCACTTTACTCATTTATTATAACAATTATTTTCATAATTCAAATTGATGTGGTTCTTTCATAGGTAATCAAGTATAGGATTTAAGTATGGTTTCTCAAAATAAGCCTATACTCTAATACAATACTCAAGTATCCTAAAGCAGAGAAACAGAGGAGCTTTAGTATTCGAGTATGACATTCAAATATAAGGCCTTAGGTTAATAAGGCTAATATTTGAATATCTTACTCAACTACTAGAAGGTAAAAAGGAAGGTTACCATTAGTATTCAAGTATGATATTCGAATATTGCCTCTATTTGAATATCATACTCAACTACTAGAAGGTAGAAAGTAAGGTTACCATTAGTATTCAAGCAGGACACTCAAACATTGCCAATTCACATCCTAACTCAACATGAAATGGTATTCCATTATCTTATCACAATTTACATACTACCAACCAACATTTTTCAGCTCAGATCACACAATTTCATATCAGTACTCATTATTTAACTCAAATTTATCAATAGAATAATAATATTTATCATACAACTGCATTAAACATAACTAAGTTACCCATAAGTAAATAAATTATCTATTTATCTTAAAATTAGAAAAGTGGAGAAGATGAATTGAGTTCAAGGGAGATTACACTTAACTTGAATATGATCAATTTAAGAAGATTAGCTCTTTTCCTGAATTTCCAATTTTTCTTGTCATAAAGGAATCATTCCAACTTCAATCTAAGATAATACCTTGGTGACAAGAGAAATTGATAAGAATTTGAAGCTAATTGCTTACAGCTCCAATTTTGCTAAGGATGAGTAGCTCAGCAAGTAGAACTTAGAGTGTGTGTCTTAATTGATGAAGAAGAGAGAATTGATGATGGAAAGAAGGAAAGTAGTCTTTAGCATTTAAGACCACTAAGGGCTATATTGTAATTATAATGAATTATTAAGGGTATTTTTGAAAAATGATTCTCTATTACCTCCTCCATACATCTTGTTATAATTTCAATATCACACAATCATATAATTAATTTAATTACCTTTATTTTCACATTAATACTTCATTTTCTAATAATAAATACTTATTCTGAGCTTGTTCATAACATTTTATTAAGTAACGACATGAATATAAAATTATCAATTAAATAAATAAAATAAAATTTTATAATTTTAAAAGTGTAACAAATTTAATATTAAATTTTAAATATAAATTAAGGGTTCTCAATTAAATATTTAATAACAAGGTAAATTTTTAAAATTTAACTTTGTGAATATAAAAGATTTAAAATTAAATTTTAGATCTTACTTTCTTTATTAATATTAATCTCTTATCGTCCATTAAACTCATTAATAAAATAAAAGATTGTATCATATCTTCTTCTCTAATTTTCTTCATTTTCTCCCATCCAAATAAATTATAATGATATATTTGTTTAGTTGGAGAACACTAATTACAAAGAAAAAATTTTCATTTATTTATATATAAGTTAAATATTTGACGTTACTTGTATATATTTTGTGATTAACAATCATCATAGTGGGAAGGAACTTCAACTCTAAAACAATGGACTGTTTTTCATACAATCTCGCATGTTAGTTGAATAAATAAAGCATTTTATGTGATTTTTTATAATTTTTTAATTATGAGTACATAGCATTTTTTTTCTTAAAAGCAAATAGACTTATCAACGTTGACTTTTTTAAGGGTCCAACCCTCCCAGCTCCCACTAATCTTCAATTAAAAACAGGTTATTAACTTTGACTTTTTTTGGGAACAATTTGAGCTTTGACTTCTTAAGGAAAAATTGAGAGAATGAGATGGGTCGTTAATATTTTATCTCTTTGTACTCCTTTGACAATTTGCCCACAGATCTATGCCCGTGGAAAGGTCACGTGGATAGCCGGTGTAGTACGTGATAATGCACAAGATGGTGGACGGAAGGCCCGTCCAATTAACATGGATTTTCTGAAGATATAAGCGCAAAAGAAAAAAATGTGCGTCATGTTATACTTTCGTTTTCTATTACTTATTACACTTAATCAATTTTATAAAAATTAAAAAATTTATTTATAATAATTTTTCAAATTTTATTTATTTTTAGTGAAAATTTCAAAACTGTTTTTAATTTAAAATTAAAGTTTATTCCATTTTGATTTTTCTTTTTACTTAGAATTTGGTGATTAGATTTAAATTCATATCTAATTTTTTTCTTATTTCATGTACAAATTTTGATACAATTAAAAATGGAGAGAGAAAGGTGAAATAAATTTATTAAAATATTTTAAGATGAAAGTATAAAATAACGAAGTATTTATTAATAAAAAGAAGGATAAAATTTAAAAAAAAACTTAAAGTTTCATTGAATTTTTAAAATGATAATAAAAAGTGATAAAATATTTTTAGAAAATATGATAAATAATAAATAATAAAAATAATACCAAAATAGAAGTAAGTTTGTTTTTCAATATCACATTCCATGATTCTGTGGGTGATATCGAAATTGTAAGTTGTCTGGGGATAATATATGATAATGCTTTGTGTGCGCGCTTATTTGCATGTGCACTATAATTTAAGTTCAATTACTCAAGATAATTATCATATTGCTTCTTAAAATTCAAGTTTATGAACATCATAAAGAGATTATTCCATTTTATAATCTATAGTAAATAATTTTAGAAGCATATTATGTTGACGAAATCTAATTTTAACATATATTTTTAATTATATCTAATAAATAAAAAATATTTATCAACTTTTACACTTTTTGATATTTTAAAAATTAAAAATTTATAATTTTAATATATATAAATTTTAAAAAAATATGATAATTAAATAATAAAAATTAATAAATAGTTTTTATTTATTAAATATAACTAACGATGAATATTATAATTATATCGTACTAGAATTTCCGCCGAGCCGTTCAATGGATCACGATATTGACGACGCTCTGTGGATTGCAACCTAAAGCCTGCCAAAAATCTGGAATCACAACACGCATTGGCTTGAAAGGGAATTCCAGCCCTTAAAGCACCGGTCAAATCAAAATATTCATTTTCCATGCTTGATCTCGAATTAAAACATATTAATTAATGAGATTAATTAAAAACTGTAGCTAATCAAATAGTGAATTATGGAATTAAATAATGATTTTTATTATTGAAATTAATGGATTTTATCATTTAGCTGTGCAAGTATATTACTTTGTAGTTTTTTTTCATGCAAAATTTTTTATTAGAGAGACTTATTTAATTTATAAAAATTATATTTCTAGGTCTTTTTATTTTTTTATTTTTGTTTTCCTTGTTATGCATAATTTGGGCATGGACGGTCATTATTATTAAACATGCAGAAGATAAAATACCTCAGCAGTCTAGCACGGAGAGAATATGATCCCGGTTAGTCTCTGAATAAATAAATATTAAAGGATAAAATGTAAATTATTAGCTTTTTTTGCTACGGTGGACAATATTTTTTTATAAAAATATTATTATAAATTATTAAGATATTAAAAGTTATTTTATATTTTAATATATTATAAATGAAAGAAATTTAATGGAAGATAATTTTTTCATTTTTCTATAATTATAACTATATTTTTCTTTTAATAATAAGATATATAATATGTTACTTCTTCATAAATATAAATATGTATATATGAACATATGAAATTTCTTCACAAAATATATCTTTTAAATAATCAAATGTACCTTTCAAATATTAAGTTTTCGATTTTTCCCCTATATTATAAAAATTTAAAGATTACACTTTGAAATTAATAAAAACTTAAAAATAATATCTGCTATTCATTTGAATAATGGATTATGTCCATTATGAACTACACATAAGCTATGTAATTTTATAATGGACAGGTCTCAAAATATGTTGTATGTTATTTCATTCATCAAGCCATATTTCATATCAGTGAAAAAATTTCTAATCATAAAAAAGCTTCAATTCAACAAGACAACAAATATTTAATATCGTTTTATCAGCACATTAATGGTACAATGACAACCAAGAATTTTATCTGTTATTATGTTTGAGATTCAAATTCTAAATCTTTGTGTAAGTGTGTGTATTAAATATATTATCACTTCAATCATTATAAAAAAATTTTCATTTTTTAACTCATATATTTACCCAAAGTAACATTTCCTTCTAAATTCCCGATTAATATGTCCAATTTATATAACAATATTTGTTATTTTAAAAAATTATAACTAACCGCCAAAGTGGTTGACTTAGTAATACTGGATTATTATCTCATCTCAGGGATTATGGGTTTAACGCAAGAAGGAGTTAATTTGTGGTCAATAAATGAGTGAAAGATTCATGAAACTATTAATATTTTGATGAAGATGTAGTGGCAGATTTATCTTTTTAATAGTAATTATAATTCAAATCAAATATTTTGTAACAAAAGAGTACTTTTATGATAATTTTTAAGGACGGTAGTTGACGTTGATTGTCCTTATTTTCTCCTTTTTTAAATTAAAAAAATAAAAAATTATAGCTAAATTTCAAATACAATTCTTTTTCAGAAGCAACTGGCTATCTCTTATCTCTTTTTAATATTTTTATATAATTTTTAAATTTAAAATTTTAAATAAATAGAATGAGGTAAATAAATTCCAAAAATGTAGAGATTCCTCATGTGTGAAACTTATATATTTTTTAATTTTAAATAAATATTTATTTCTTTCATAAAACATTTCAATTTTAAAAAAATAAATATAAAATTGATTGTGCCAGGTTGATTAAGTAAAAAATTATAATTAATAAGAAATTATCATTTTGACTATCATTAAAATATTTTTCCTTTACTATTATTTGCCCAAAAAAAATTAGGCAATAGCGGAAGATTAAAAATACTATGGGCCAATCCAAAATTAGTATTCTAAATTTTTTTATATTTATTGGATTAAATTTTATAAATATTTTTAATTATTCTATAATAAATTTAATTTATATTTAATTCAAATTAAAATCCTATTCTCAACGTATATTCCATTGCTCGTGAAAGATAACAAAGAAGATGAAGGTGGACGATAAGGTGACGTTGATTGGAAGATATCTAACTCCATTTACAAGCCCTGCCAGCACTTGCAATATTTGGAAACTGTCCAACATTGCTACGTATGGAAATGAATAACCCTCCATCAGATACTATATATAGTGAATGGACCAAAAATAAAGAAAACAAAAATGCATTTTACGGGGCTTGTTATGATATTTGAAGGTTTTAAAATCTAGGACGGTGTGATAAAATATAAATTATTGAACTGAATTTTGATAATTTTATTTAGTGATTTATATTTTATCACATTATCTTATGTACCAAAACCTCAAGATTACCTTAGAATTCCCCACAATTTATAGACCTGAAAATTGGGTTCCAAACACAGCTATCCAAAATTCAGCCAAATTCCTATATAATCTGCCTAATTCTCATCTTTTTAAAACTGAACAGAATGATCAGGTGTCGCGGAACACTTTAACGCTCCTCGTCTACCGTAGTCCACCTTCACTACTGTTACCTTCCTTGGTAATTTGATTTGGATAAACAACAAGATGGGAAAAAACATATTAGACAAAAATTTAGAGGAAATATCATTTTGGGTAAAAAATGTAAGAGAGAGGGAAAAAAAGAAAAAAGAACATTAAATATTTCTCAGTTTGAATTTTTTTAAGTGACATATGGAATACATCTCGATAAGGGAGATGGAGTAACAATTATGAAGTTACAAATGTCATTTAGATAATGAGCAATTTACGTGATAAATGAAATTCTTCAGTGAAATGGATTGAACCCTTAGATGAAATTAACAGGCGGCATTATTTTGAAGCTTTCATTAATCTTATTTAAAGTATTATTTTAAAGTTTCCAAATTTTCATAGAAATTCAAAATTAAAGTAGGTAATTTGCCTTTTCCTTTTTTCCTGATAATTAAATATCTAAGCTCGCATGTCTATCGTGTCTACAGCTCCAACTGCAAATCGCCAGAAAAAAGGGAGAAGAGAAATGGAAATTGACCCAGTTTATATAAAAAAAAAATGCCATGCGTTCACATTATTTTCTATGCCATTTTTCTTGCCTAAGCAACCAAAATTCATGTGAATTATTGTCTCATCTAAGCTAGCCCAAACCAGCCATGGATTTTATTAATTTCTTGCGTTCAATTCGCCTAACTTTGGCCATCGTCCATTAAGAAAGCTTGCTGCAAATTTCATTTACGTATCTTCATGCAAGAAAAGTCAAAATACATCCCATATATAATATGTTTTAAACTACATTCTCTCCTTCGTACTCAACCTTTCTTTGGATGCTCATTTTCTGCAATCACATCGATGGAGAAAGGGCTTCCTTCAGGAGGAACTATTTCCTGCAAATAAGCAATTGATTGTGGTGTGAAAAACAGACACATATATACTGAGCTTGTTTTGCTGAAGAAGAAAGGGATCTGTCTCTGCGTTTCTCACCATTTGCACATAGCTTTAGAAAACAATGTATGACTTCACTATCATCTCGCGCATGTTCTCTCTCTGGTTTGTTTGCCTTCGTATCATTTTATTATTTATCATTTTCCAGCTACGCTTATCAGCCAGATTTTGAGTTTTAACCAAGTCGTAAATGAAACCTTTTTTTTTCCATTTCATATTAAGTTGAGATAGTATGCATAGAATTTTATGAGATTTTATGAAACTTTCTCATAAAACTTATAATATTTTATCTAAAGTTTACAATTTTTTCATAAAATCTTTTAATATCACTATTTTATATTACAAGATTTATAAAATAAAATTTACAAGATCTTAGAGAAAATTTACAAACTTAATGTGAATACTGTTCACAACTTATATCATCATGAAAAAATGACACACTTTATATTAAGTGTTACAAATTTTATGAGAAAATCACTTAGAATTTACAATTGCTTGTATGCATATTACTTCAACCTGAGCTAACACACAAAAATTTTCTTCTTTTTTTTTTTCATTTTTTTAAATTATTCTAATATCAATCCCCTGAATCCTAGAATCTTATTCGGCGAATGTCAATACGAACATGAACGTGAACATGAAAATTCCATTGTCAGATTTTAACAGAACTAGTTCCATTATTTGTGGGTTTGGACAACATAAACTTTTTAGAAAAGAAACAGAAAGTGTGCAAGAACACAAGAAAATCAATAGATGATGAGCATGACCCTTGGCTAGGCAGTGCCAACAACGCAGGGGTTGCCCTTTTGTACGCCAATAAAACCGGCTTTTTTTAATGATGTCTTGAGGGTGACTCTACAAGAAACAAGTAGTGAGGTAACACGTTTACAAACATTTCTTTATTCCAATTAATTAGTTCTGTAAGCCTTAGGCCATGTGACCTTTGCTGCATTCCACATGAATTACTTCTCCTTCTCTGTGATTTTACCAGCTTCTTCTCCATTAACATATATAAACGCACCAAAAGCCATTCCTCTTTACACTTCCTTGACATCTTCATTCTCCACCACCGGCCTTCACACCCTTCTCCTTTCCAAACTTGGAAAAACCCCTTCCCTAATCTCCTTCTGTTTGGTTGATGGTGGATTCCAAATTCTATCAGAAAATACTGATACATATATAGGAATTCTGGTCAGTCTCAATTCTTAAATCTTATGTTGCATGCATTGCAAATTTACAACTTTTGTTTTGTGTCATTAGCCTATCATGAAGTAGCCTGTGTTTTGTGACTTAACGTCAAGTTCTATTGTGCCGATCTGCAGGGGGGACATTGAATCCAATCGAATCTGGAAAATGGGTTTTGGTCGGAATTCGAGAAGTGGGGATTACTTGGAAGGGATGCTTAACGACTTTGTTAATGGAGGAAAGGCCAAAATGAGGACTCAAAAGAACGGCTCTGCCAAGCTTGTGGCATTTCTCACATGTCTTCAATTTTTCTTTGCAGTTTATGCCACATTCTTGTTGTACTACATGAGCCCTGCCATAGATTTACGGACAAAACCGGATTTCACATGGGCCACCCGAATCGCGCAACAATGGAAGCAATTCATGATCACACCACATGTCTTGAATCACTACCAGCAAGAAGCATCTTCTCTGGTCCGAGAGGAGATTCAACCCTTTCTCCCAGCCCACGTTTGCGAGCACGAGAAGATAGATTTCTTGCAGAAGAAGTCAAATGACGCGCAGATGGTCAAGTTGAAGAGGGAGCTTTATGATGAGGTCTTGGATTTCCAGAGCAAAACCATAAAAACAGAAACTCTTTCTGAACTAATGGCTATGAAATCCAAGTGGGATTTGCGAGGTCCAAATAGGCCAAAGATCACAGTCATTTTGAATCACTTCAAAAGGAAGACACTTTGTGCTCAGCTTGATTCATTGCTCCAACAGACTCTCCCATTCCATCATGTTTGGGTGCTGTCATTTGGCAGCCCCAACGAGCTGTCACTGAAGAGAATCGTAGATAGCTACAACGATTCGCGAATAAGCTTCATAAGCTCGAGCTACGATTTTAAGTACTATGGAAGGTTCCAGATTGCCCTGCAGACTGAGGCTGATCTTGTTTACATTGTTGATGATGACATGATTCCTGGGAAGAAAATGCTTCAGATTTTGGCACATGTGGCTGGTACTGAAAAGTACAAGAACTCTGTTTTGGGGAGCATTGGGAGGATATTGCCATTTAGACAGAAGGATTTTACGTTTCCCAGTTACAGGAAGTTCAGGTCAAAGGAAGCAGGGCTTTATTTGCCAGATCCAGCCTATGACATCACTGTTGATAAGATTGTGCAGGTGGATTTCTTGTCAAGTTCTTGGTTTTTGCCTGCTGAACTTGTCAAGACGCTTTTCATTGAGGACCCTTTCACCTTCGCTACCGGTGAAGATCTCCACTTGAGGTACTTAAGAAATTTATTTTGTTTATCTGGATTAAAATTCAAATTCAAATTCATTTTTTACCATATCAAGATGTCTCTGTGTACATTTACCGCACTTGGCCTTCATAGCATGACATGTATTAAAAACACTATTAGGAGATTGATTTTTCAGTTAATGTTTTTCCACTGGTTTATGCTGCAGTCATTTATTTGAATTTTGTAGGGGTAAAAAGGAAAAAATACATTCTTGATCTTTGACTATAGGTATTTTACAGGACCAGAATATTTGAATTTCCTTAAGTCCACCTAGCTGGCTTTGAATTTGTTATATTGAAAAGGAGTGCTTATTTGAAGTTTTAATATGGATACAAGTTAAAGTCAAACAAGAATCAATTTGAATACGCTGAACAGTCAGCTATTGATTAGTGCTGTTAGGTTCACCACCTCTGCTTATTAGTTCAAGTTGCACTAGAAATACGAGTTGGAAAGTTGGCATTTGTCTGCGAAAAGAATTTTTTAATATGTTCCAATAAAATTTAACTAGGATAAAATCAACTATTTGGATTCTTCAATTGCTATGCATTTGGAAAAATCATATTCTTTTTGCAGTACTACTGTCTAGCAGCACGTAACTAGTTCAATCATTGTTGCTAGAAATTAAATTTTATGTTTTGATATTTGCATTTTTTTAGTCATACCCATAGAAAAAGTTAATTTCTTAAGAGATTGTGTAAAAAAGTGCCATGTGTATTTGAATATGTTTTTATTTTTGAAAAAATATTTTTAAAAATTATTTTCAAGTTAGAGAAAAATAAAAAAATAGAGAATCGTTGGTGAAATAAATAAGAAAAAATTTAATTTAATTAAAAAACTATTATAAAAAAATGATAAAAATTTGTAAAATTTATTTTTTATTTTTATTTTTAAAATCACCGTCTTTAAAAATAGATTATAATTAAAAATTATGTAATCTATCCATTACTATTTATCTGTCATTATTAACTGATTTCACATATATAAAGAGAATAATTTTATTTATTTATTTTTAATAAATTTTATAAAAAATTATTTTTTATGCATAAAATTTAAAATAATTAAAAATATAAAAAAATGTAAAAGTATAAATGCGAGTTAATTAATAATGTAAAATAATAAAATATTTATTAATAAAAAAGAAAGATAAATTTTAAAAAAATATTTAGTATTTTATTAAAATTTTAAAGTTACAAATAAAAAAGATATATATTTTTAAAAATATACTAAATAAAAAATAACGAAGAGAGTATCTAATAACTATGAATTTAACATCGGTATTTAAGTTGCAAATGGAAATCCGAAGAAGAATGTATGCAAAGTACAAGCAGGTTTCGGTGAGATTATGAGAAGGAATCTTCTTACTTTCTTAGTTCATGAGCAGGTTTCGGTGTATCATTTTTATATATATATATTTTTATCTGTTGTACTTTAAAAAAAATTTAATTTTTTTATTTATTATTTCAATTTTTTAATAAAATATTAAATATTTTTTTTAAATTTATTTTTTTCTTTCGTTAATAAATATTTTATTTTTTTATACTATAAATTAACTTGTATTTATTTTTTTATATATTTTTTTTATTTTTAACCATTTTAAATTTTGTATATAAAAGATAATCTTGTAAAATTTATTAAAAATAAATAAATTTAATAAATTTTTTAATATGTATAAAATTAATTAATAACGATAAATAAATAAGTTTAAAATAAATAATACAATATTGGTGCATCGTAAAATGTGCATCGTCGTCTTAACCTTTTTTCATTGACTTCACGTTTTAGATTTTTAGGTTTTTTCTTTTCAATGACAGTGATATTTCATTACAACTCTCTGACGTGCTTTGATTAAGCTAATAGATTTGGGGCCATAATTAAATTACTACTTGCAATGTTCTACTAACTCGAAATATTCCATCCCAAGTTTATTATAGTCCTGCAGAGAATTTAGAAATGTAACATTTGCACTAACTTCTAATCTTTGGGTCTACTATTTTCATTAACATAAATAATCTTCAAAATTTACTTATCTTTCTGTCAAATTGCAGCTATCAACTTCAAAAGTACAGAAACGCCGGCTCATTTGTTCTTCCGGTTGACCAAAACGACATGGAAACCTGGGGTGACAGCGAACATAGGCTAGCTTATGTTTCAGAAACCACGGTGATATTCAAGGACATTGTTCAAGTCAGAGATGATCAGTGGTGGAAAGCACTTTCTACAGGCTACTTAACCCAGTGGGCAGCAATGTACCCTCAGAAAATTGATGCACTCTTCTATGCTCACTCTGTTAACGAAGTGAAGGCCCTGGCACCTCTTCTTGAGAAGTTCAGGTCCACAGTCGGCAAGAAAGCCTATATGGTTGTTTCCGGGGGCAGTTACTGCCCTTGTGATGATGCTGCAGCGGCTCTGAAGTGGCCCAAGGGGGTCTGCAGAGAGCGCAGGTTTAAGATTTTTGACTTGTCAGTTAATGCACTTTCTAGGGTATCGAATTCGGAGGTACCAGTAGTGCAGGTAGTTTACTCCAGCATGAACGGTTTGATCAGAATTCACAACCCCAGTGTGTTAATCACTGTGGCTGACATCGATCCTAATGTGAAGAAAGCTCTTAAGATGGCAGCAGAGACTAATGCAAATGGCCCCACCCTAATTCTTCTGCCTAGACCGTCAGTCCCTAAAGTTCTTTGGATGGCTGATCTGCGTTCAACAGCATTGCCAAGTAAGAATTCTTGCTCCAATTCATACTCATTTTGAATCATTTATTGTTTAGCTGACCTTTACTCACTGTACATTAGTCAGAATCTAAACGGAGTGAGATTATTTAAATTAGACTAATAGCCTTTTTCTTTGCTTTTGAAATTCAGTATCTAACAATCTTGCTTCATGCAGATTGGAACCGGATGCGAATTTCTGTCAACATTATCACTCAAAACCGGGCTAATTCACTGGCAAGGCTTCTGAAATCTCTTAGCGATGCCTACTATCTTGGGGATGAAATTCCAATTACCTTCAACATGGACAGTAAAGTGGATGAGGCAACTATAAAACTAGTTGGGTCATTTGAGTGGCCTCATGGATCCAAAACCTTCAGAAGAAGAATCATACAAGGAGGGCTTATTAGAGCTGTCAGTGAGAGTTGGTATCCTTCTTCTGATGATGACTTTGGCCTCTTACTTGAAGATGACATTGAAGTTTCTCCCTATTATTACCTATGGATCAAATATGCACTGCTTGCTTACCACTATGATCCCCAGCTGTCTTTACCCGAACTCTCATCCATATCCCTCTACACTCCAAGACTTGTGGAAGTTGTCAAAGAAAGACCCAGATGGAATGCTACCGAATTCTTCAAACGGATCCATCCAAACACGCCTTATCTTCACCAGTTACCTTGCAGTTGGGGTGCAGTTTTCTTCCCAAAACAATGGAGAGAATTCTATGTTTACATGAACATGAGATTCACCGAGGACGCCAAGGCAAACCCAGTTCAAATTCCAAAATCCAGAACAAATGGGTGGCAGGCTTCATGGAAGAAGTTCCTCATAGATATGATGTATCTGAGAGGCTATGTGAGTCTCTATCCAAATTTCCCTAACCAAGCAAGCTTTTCAACCAATCATATGGAGCCAGGTGCACACATCAGTGCCAAAGATAATATGGTTAGGCATCATAAGCATGATTTTGAGGTGCCATTGTTGAAGGAAGACTTCAGAAACTTGCTGCCAGGAATGAAAATGCCTCCAGCATCAAAGTTGCCATCACTGAACCTCTTCAATCAGCCAATTTCTCTCAGGGGTCTGAAGGCTGCAGGAGCAAAGTTAGGCCAGGATGTGCTTAGATGTAATAACGCAACTGAGATAGTCTCGGTTGATCACGCCACGGGTCTACCACAACGATGCTCCAAATTCTGAAAATTTCAACTGTTTCCTTTGATTATTCTTTTGTTTCAGTTGAAGATATTTAATTCTGAACTGTTCTTTCGATTACTTGGGAAATCGGTTCAACGATTTTCACTGATTTCCTTGAATGAAGGTGAATTATTTGAGAAGAATTGTAATTACTTTGTTGATATGTGCAATGAGGCCAAAAGTGGCTCTTGTTAATCATTTTAATTATGTAAGGAAGAAGTTCTTCTTCTCTGTACATTGTGTGTCTGTGTGTATATGTGCACTTGTGTACTATCTGGTAGAACTGAAACAAGATTTCGACATACATACATATTTCGATTTAGTATGTTATTGAGCAATATATGACAGTATGAAAAAAGAAAAAAAAAAGAAAAGGAAAAATGCCAAATTTTGGAGTGAGATTGAAGAGTCTTCACCGAACTCGGAATTGAGTTGGACAGTGGCAAGATTTGCTTGCTTTAATTAGCAGACACCTCACCTAAGGAGAAACGTTGGGTCTTACTCACCTTCCTGACTTCTGTTCAAAGGCTTATTTTGTTTCAGAACGAAAGCACAATCATACCAAATTACACCTGAATTTTATTTATTATATGCTCATCCGTTTTATGTTAAAAATTAAAACTTCTTGTCGCGAATATTATAAGTTGTCTCCTTTTTTCCACATAAAAGCTATATTTTATCGGGTTTTGGAGGTTGACAGATAAAAAATCATATTTTTCCCGCCATACCAGAACTTAACGGCGTTAGGCAACAACCAACGACACATTTCAACCAACAAATGAAAAAGACATTAAAGATAAAAAGGCCACAAAAACTCTGCATTCCAATGCAAGCCAAGACTCTTACTGTTTTTCTCAGATTTGTACCTTAAAGCTCTGCATATAAATGCTATAAGGTTCAAAAAACCAACCACTTAAGCTTGGCGACTTCTGGAGTTGTGGTGAGCCCTTCAAGCTCGTAAAGTGTTTCTGCATCTTTGAAGGTATGTGAAATTCAGTTTCTATGGCCTCCCCATTGTGGCGGACGTCTTTTTTCTAAAAAGCTATAGGTACCGAAGGGGATTTAAATTTGAGTTTTCTATTTTTTATATTTATTGGATTAAACTTTACAAATTCATCTCATAATCCTATATTTAATAATAACCCTTAATTTATATTTGAAATTTAATTTCAGATCTCAATGCATATAGTATTACCTTTTTTTTTGTCATCAACTGAATTGAAATTAATTTCCCTCTCCTGTGTGAACTTTCAGGGCTCCAAAACTCCAAGCTCTTGATCTCTCAACCATATCATTAATACTATCTTGTAAGATTTGTTAGGTATGTTTAAAGATTAGATTATAAAGTGAATAATCATTTAATTTTAGATGCGGACAAGAAAACAAATTGATTTAATTCAATTTCACTTCTGTTTGTGTAACACTTTCTGTATACTAAAACTGACAAATCTGAGCAATGAATTGATAACACTATGCATATGAATCTGTATATTACCTACGTATATTCATCCACTAAGGGCAATCTTGAAAAAGCATAGACAGAACATTATAAGCAAGATGGGAGAGATGTCAAGCTTCCAATTGGGTGTCATCGGGGCGCTATTTCTCTCAGTGGCCTCATCTGTCGCCATTGTCATCTGCAACAAAGCTTTGATGAGCAATCTGGGCTTTCCTTTCGGTATTTCTCATTTTAGAAATCTCTTCATACTTCACAGAATATCATGGCTACAATTCCATGCATCAGTATTTGGTAACATTATTTTTGGTTCTTACTCCTGAATTTGAGCAGCCACAACCCTTACTAGTTGGCATCTGATGGTAACATATGTGACCCTTCATGCGGCTCAACGCTTGCATTTATTTGAGAGCAAGTCTGTTGACATGAAGACCGTCATGCTATTTGGCATTTTAAATGGTGTCTCAATTGGATTTCTCAACTTGAGCCTCGGCTTCAATTCCGTTGGATTCTATCAGGTCTTTTTCAATCTCTTCATGCCTTGTCTATTAAACTCAATCTCCATCTGTTTGACTTTGCCTTTTGGTGGGTTTTCATATGTTTTTGCAGATGACAAAACTTGCAATCATACCGTTCACCGTGTTGTTGGAAACTATGTTCCTCAAGAAACAATTTAGGTAACATCATTGTCAGTTGAACATTTCAGTCCCTTACAACCAGACATTCTATATTAGGATTGGAGTCAGTCTTGTTCTGGTTAGAAAGATATGAGTAAGTGGAAAATATTTACCGTGATACTAAAATTTCAAGTTTTGTTCTGGTTAGAAAGACAAGAGTAAGTGGAAAATATTTACCGCAATATTAAAATTTCAGTACTATTTTAATTTATTTCTTGGTAAGTAAGTTTTTTTGATGTTATGATTAAGTTGGCCCAAAATTTAGAAAGTAAATTTTTTAGTTATCAAAATATAAGTAGAAGTAATATTAAAATTCTCGGAACTACATTTAGGACTATAAATATTTCCAACTAGCACATAAACAAAATCAGGGTCTAGTTGATAACTTTGATATGAAATTGTTTTCTACATGTTGCAGCCAGAAAATAAAGCTGTCTCTCTTCCTCTTACTGGTTGGAGTTGGCATCGCCTCTGTCACAGACCTTCAGCTCAATTTTGTCGGAACCATTCTTTCCCTCCTAGCTATCATCACGACATGTGTTAGCCAAATTGTAAGTTTTGTTTCTCTCACTATCGCTGATGAAATCATAAGTATTGGTTAGTTCCCTTCGGTTGATTATTGGTCCTTAACCCTGGTCACAATTCAGCTGACCAGCACAATTCAGAAGAAGCTTAATGTCTCCTCCACACAGCTGCTTTACCAGTCTGCCCCATTCCAAGCAGCAATTCTCTTTGTTTCAGGCCCTGTAGTGGACCAAATGCTCACCAAGCAAAATGTATTTGCCTACAATTATTCTCCTATAGTGTTGGTAAATATCATATACTTCTTCTCACAGTATGGTGCTAAGATTAGTTATTATATGGTATATCACTAATATTCACAAGTGATTCTTATTTCCAGGTTTTCATCATTCTGTCCTGCTTGATTGCAGTTTCAGTGAACTTTAGCACCTTTCTAGTAATCGGCAAAACATCCCCTGTAACATATCAGGTGCTAGGCCACCTCAAGACATGCCTTGTTCTTGCATTTGGATACACATTACTCCATGACCCCTTCAATGAGAGGAACATCATTGGAATATTAATTGCCATTTGTGGGATGGGCTTGTATTCTTATTTTTGCACCCAAGAGGGCAAGAAGAAGCATTTAGTAGACCTCCCATTGGCATCTCAGGTACTTGCTTCTTTCCCTTCCCTTCTGTTTCTCAGTTTTTTACCAGCATCGGTTTATAAAGAAAAGATTAAGGCCAGAACTTTGGTAGCACATGATACGGATACCAATATGGAGGACTCTTTGATTTTTGTGGGTTCCACCATTAGAGTTGGGTTTACAGAAATCAAGAGCCCCATGCATTGTTATCGGTAGAAATGGTTTTATACTAGGAAGAGTACATGGTGTAGTAATGGTACACTAGTATATTAGTAAATCTCATCGCACATCTAATTGATAATTTATCAATACATGTTACATAATAATATATTAAAGATTAGATTTATTGAATATTAGTGTATCATTGTATCACAATAGTACACCATAAAAATTCCCTCTATACAGCCACCCAATTGTTTTTTAAAATTATATGTACAAATCCAACTAGTAGAAATGTACATATTTTAGATATGAGTCTGTCGTTACTCTAACCCATAATGTTCACCGTATTTCTTTTATTCCTTTCACAGGTTAAAAATAAAGATAACTCACCACTTTTGGAGGGGAAAAACATGGGGAGTGAAGACAAGAAAAGTCACAATGAAACCGAGAAATTGAACAAGGACTCTCTTGTTTAAGTTAATGGACTATTTGATTTTATGTATGAATTGGTGGTTTCTTTCAATCTTCAGGGCATTTTTTACTAGTACAAAATTTATTAATGCTATTCTCATTTTCTGCTCAATCTCTTCTCTCAGATTGTGAAGTTCACAGTTCTGCGAATTTCATTATGTATTAAAGAGAAGTGATTGTTCATTCCCCTCTTAGGGAGTGCAGCAAGCATTTCCCATTCAATTTTGTTCACGGTTTCCCTGTAACTGCAAGGCAGCATATTTCCTCTAAGAACCATGTTCAACTTGTAAGTTCAAGGTTTTTACTTTCTACCATCTAAATTGTTTGTTTGTTGTATTCAACAATGTAAATCATAAATTCACTATTTTCTGGAAAAAAATATATTTTTTGATATGGGCCAGTTCACCGGCTTATTATAGTTAAATGGGTCACTATCTTAAAAGGCAATCCTGTGAAATTATGCTAATGGGCTCCGTTGCTCCAAGCCCATATCACCAGTGCTACTAGAAGGGAAAAAAAAAGGGAGAATATAAATCGTCGGTGATCGCTCACTCAAATCTGCATATAATACAATTATTGGAATAAATATTAATTTTTTGCCTTTTAGATCCACCGATTAATACTAAAATAATTCCTATAGATCCACATCTCATGCCCCATCACGTTGACACCTCATTTGACCAATCAATCACCTCCATTTCTTTTTCATTCTTTATTTTTTAAACACTCTTTATTTTTTAATTTAAGATTGCTATATATATTGAAAATAAACTTTAAAATTAAAATTTAAAATTTTTATATTTATTAATTTGAGCATTATAAATTTTTCTATTGTTTTACATTTAATTAATAATTTTTAATTTTACATTTAAAATTTAATTTTATATTTTATTTTTGATATATTTATCGTTGCTGTTTTCAAAAAACTTGCTGTAGCCTGTACTTGAAAGTGGTCCAGATGAGGATGGGGCAGTTAGGAGCATAATTAAATTGAAGGATGAAAGAAATAAGCATTTACGGGAGTCCCCAGCCGGATACCATTGACGTTTAGTCCATTGATAAATAATTGAAGTGGACTTAATTTTGTAAAAAAAAATATAGAGAGTAAAATTTGTAAAATATGAATTTGTTTGAATGTGAATTTAGAACAGTCTGATTTGATGGATTCGTGATTTATCAGATCGTATCAAATAGTCAGCAGACGGATTCGAATTTTTTTTTATAGTTTTTATTTTTAAACTAAATTTATATATTATATAAATTTTTATTCAAATAATTTAATATTTATTTTTAAATTTAATTCTTTATTTTTTAATTTATTTTAATTTAAAAAAATTATTTTTAAGTTAATAATTTTATTTATAAATTAATAAATTATTATAATTTATTTAATTTTAAATTATTAGTATGAATTAAAAATATATTAAATATTTAATATTTGAATTTATAATTATTATCTTAAATTTAAAATCATTTTAAAAAAAATTTACATAATTGACAAATATTAAGACTCGTACTTCTATTGAAGAAATCTATAATTTTTATGAACCAAATTATGATTAATCTGTTTATAGTTGATCTATGTACAGATCAAACGGATACATTTAACAATTATAACTAATAACATCATATGCATTTTTAATAATATTTTAAAGGGTATAATAATATTTGATATTACTTTAAAATTACTTTTTATAATATTTTAAATCAAATTCAAAATTACGTGTACACTAAAAGATTTATTATTTTCATCGACTGAAAAAAAAAAAATCCAAACCAACCGTCAGTCGAAAGGGTGCGGGTTTTGTAATTTTTAGTGTAAAGCACAATTTATTTTTCTTAAATGATTTGTTAGGAAAAGCTTGATCAAGCAAAATTATATTATGTTGAGAGATTTTAGATTTTGAGTTGTATATGATGTGGTTTGAATATTTTATTTTTCATTATTTTAAATTTAATTTTAAAATTTTATATATGTATGTTTCATCATCATCATCATGCCATTCAACACATTTACAATTTCCCTAATTTTATAAATTTTTTGCATTTCACCGTTGCCTTACATAGATGAAATTTGCATAAGTAAAAATCATTTTCAAGCAAAGAACTTGTTTATCATATTTCCGTTATCATATATAAAAAGCCTAGAAAAAAAAGATGATCGAAAATTTTGATAAATTATAAATTAGTCAATCAATTTTGAGGATGATATCATGATAGCTGAATTTCATTCATGAATGTAAACTGAAGTTCTCAACCCGATAATTTTCATTTTTCATCAAGAAAAGATAAATAATTTTTTCTTAATATATGCGTGTGAAATAATATGAGATTTCGTTTCATGCATCGGCGAACTTCAAACACCAAAATTCTGAACTTTATAAAGGGAAGATTATACAGAGTCAGAATCCACAGAGACCACAATGAGGGCTGCTGCGTCGTAGCGCCACTGCACGTACAAAATAAAACCTAATTTGCCAAATTTAGACACAGAGATTCAAAGGAATCTCACATTCCCTTGGTTTCTCTCTCTCGCTCTCTCGCAATTTAATCCTCAGACAATTTCCTCTCCTCCGCCCTGTCTCCCATGTTCTCTGTCTGACACATCTCCCACCTTCTGTGTTTCGCTACAATTTTTAGTCGTCCGAGCGATAATGTCGGAGGTTCTTCACCCATTCACAAGTTCTCTTCGTTCTCCCATTTTGTATTTGATTCTAGTACTAGACTGTTAATTTTTTTCTCGGCATTTTTGGTGTTCTGATTTTAGGTTCTATCGCATTCTGTTTAGCTTAGCAGTCTTTTTATTCATTTTCCTTTTTTTTCCTCGAAAATTGAGTGCATGCACTTGCTTTTTCATCTCTGCTGTTTTCTGAAAAATGAAGGAAAGGAGGTTTTCTTTAAAGGGGGAAAAAAGATAAGAGTGAGGATGAAATTGATACAAGGATTCGTGATTATTATTTCCTTCTGGTTGGGAAATGAAACTTGGAACCAATTTTATGCTTCTAGTTCTATAATATGATGGTCATTCACACTCTTTCTCTTGAGCAACTTTATTAAATTTTCTCAGCAACTAAATGTTTTAGTGGGTGTGTCATCTAGTACTAAAGGGGAACTTTCACATTGGGAGCATTTGTTGCTACAGTGGGAAAGGGTATTGATGGATGGCTTTGTAGTTGATGATAGTTGTCAGAACCCTTGAAAAGTTGTTTTCTGGGAATCGTATTAAAGTCTCGTTTGTTTGGTGTTTTTATCTCACTTGAAAATTTTCTTTTAGAGGATGTTCATGGCTGAGACTTGAGATTTCTTTTTGGGTAAATTTTCAGTTTTCACCTTTGAGTATCATGGACATGCAATTAACGCTAAGGTGCACTTGTTGGTTTATAAAATTGCGTATCGCTCATAATCTCATTTGACAAGGGAATTGTGTAATAATCCTAATTGTGCATGATAACTTTTCTTTGCTATGTATTCTTCAACTATTATATATTCTAGGAGGTTATATCACAAAAAAGTTTATGGTTTATTCCGTTTTCTCTCTAGATTATTATTGTATTTCAGCCAGGAATAACGGATTTTATCTTTCATTTTCTCATCTGTAATACCATATTCTCCAACAGGATATCAATAATATGAAGGATTCTTGGCTTTTTGACCAGAATTTTAATGGTCTATCAGACGAAGCCTTTGATGATCTTGAGTTTTTTGATTTTCCGCTGGAAGATGTGGAAACCAATGTCGCCGAAGAAGACTGGGATGCTCAATTGAAACGCCTGGAACATCCATCTTTTGATATTTTCCCAGTATCCTCGTCTGGGCAGTTTGATAGGAGTCAAAATGATAATTTAAAGCTTGGGAGGAGTTTTTCTGCTTCTGTGAGTCTCCTGCCCCCCATTATATGAAACATCTATTTTCTATTATGTTTTCTCCCTTGCAGGTAGTTATGTATAGAGAAAGTAAAATATCACTGTACTTATATTTGGTAAATTAATTATATAAATGTTTTTTTATGTTGAACACTAGATGAATGAGTTGCTTTCATGATTTTGGTCCTTGTTCTTATGATCATCTAAAAATGTATGTTTCCCTTGATAGGATTTATGGTTGCTGAATGATGTTGATTCATCCTAGAACCCAACTTGTTAATGAAGTTGTTGATTTGTCCTCTCATTGCTGCATAAGAATAGATTTGTAGAATAACCTAAATCCAGGTTAGAATAAGTATTTGGTGGACATTTAAATGTTAGAGATTCAATGGCAAAATAAATGTCTATGCATTTGCTTAATTGATATGCATGGTCATTGGGCAACTTTTTGTTGCATGATTTTGTGGTTTAGTACAACCTTTCTGAGGTATGCTCCAGTAAAGAGCATGAAAAGCAGTAAAAGGCTAACAATGCAGTTTGGCTGTGAATAGGCGTTTCCTTCAAGTATTCTACTGATGTGTTTTGCTTATTCTTAACTGTAACAGGAAATTGGAACAAATTATAAGATTTTAACGAAATTCATGAAAGAAGTTGCTTGCAACTGAATAGAAATGGCCTGGAGATGTTTCTATACTCTGGGTTGTAGTGCTCAGCCTTTATGGTAACAACTAAAGGAGGGAGGTGGGAAGATTTTGGCAATTTCTCTCCTCTCTGGTTCTGATTGTAGGGGCTTTGTCTCTTTGTATGCATTTCCTGGTATTGTAGAAGGTTCTTGTGAAAAAGGAATAGGAAAAGGAGATGATTCTTTTCTCTTGGTGCCTATGCCTCATATTTTAAGGGTTAAATGTCTTGGCTTCAAAAGTAACAAAGATTTTGCAAGAATGTATGGAGGATGGTTAGAGTTGCTTTGATTTTGTTGAGTGAGGAAGTTATAAACGCATGTGTTAATATTTTAAAATTTTATTTCCTTGGGTCCTCTAAGTGGATGAGTTGTTTATGGTGTGTTGTTTATCCCTATATACTATATACTTGGCAAGGAGCTATGGATTGAGGTCAATCATATATCTCACTTTCCCCTCGGTGGGAAAAATGTCATGGCAAGGAAATGAAAGAATAAGTTGGATTATACAGTTTCTCTGGCCTTGCCTACTTCAGAGGGGAGACTATGCCGTGCAAAACTAGAAACAGATATTGCAATTAATGCAAGTAGAGTAATTGGCTTTTGGGTCCTTGATATGATGATTAGATATGATTGCATCTGATTATTGAGTAATACTCTCCATGTTTTAGAACAGTAAGCACATTTCTTTCATGTAATGAGCCCTGCAGAACATGATATTGTATTTTATCTCTTGAAGGAATTACCTAGGCTTTTATTACTTAGAAGTTCTGTTTTATAAGGAACTGATCCACTGTTTTCCATCTGACATTTTCATTTGTGGGTTTGATGATATTGCAGTGTAATGAGATTTTCCCAACAGAGCAGCTGAATGAGACTGCTGAACCTGCATATGGCAAATTCATTCCCAAGCAGAATGTCCCTTTTAATGGAAAAGATGTATGCCAAATCCGAACTTCCAGCCCAGTTTCAGTTTTTGAAAGCAGTAGCTCTTCCTCATGTGAGAATTCCCTTGACCTACCTGTCATCCCAGTAAAGGGTGCACGAAGCAAACGTAGGCGTCTCTCATCCTTGAGGTTACTATTCTCCATTCCTTTCCTTACAAGTGCCTCTGAATCAGATTTTGAAATAGACCTTACTGGGAAGCTATCAAACGAAGTCAACAGGAAGCAGATGAAAAAGGAGGTCTGGCAGCTCTCAGGTCCCAACAAGATCAAGGAATCGTCATCACAAGAGTCTGCTGCCCCCAGAAAATGCTCGCACTGTGAGGTGACAAAGACCCCGCAATGGAGGGAGGGGCCTTTGGGTCCAAAGACCCTTTGCAACGCATGTGGAGTTCGATACAGGTCTGGCCGCCTCTTTCCGGAGTACCGGCCTGCAGCTAGTCCCACTTTCGTAGCATCATTGCATTCAAACTGTCACAAGAAGGTCATAGAGATGAGAAACAGGACCATCCAGGAGGCTGTCAGGGGTTCTGTTTTGACTTCATCATGTAATAACTTGCTTGAAAACTCTCTAGGTTAATATTATTGTTTTGTTTATTATATGGAATGGATGAAGAGACGGTAGTCATAGACGAAATCCTGCTTGTATTTTTTTATTCCCCCCTAATGTTATATTGTGTAGCATCGATTTCTACTATGTAAATTGATGGAATAAAAGGTAGTAGCACAGGATGAGAGGATGCTAAACCAAGATGAAAAGTCAAGAGAATTAGGGGTTTGAAAGTAAGTTTTTTAGGTAAAATTTCATTGCAATCGCTTTTTTCAGATGTGCTGGAAGGACATGGGGTGATGGGTCAAGCTCTGGCAACGACGGTGAAGACATGCCTAACGTGAAGGGGAGAAAGCACATGCTTGGACCATTGAGGCTTGAATGTTGCCTTTCCTTCAAATATAATTCGTTTATTTATTTGTGATTATTTTTGTTAGCCAAGGTTGTTTCTTAACCTAAAAATTTTAAATATTTGACTTCAACTTTGCTGCTGGCCAACGGAAATGGAATAAGGGTTGGTGGAAGGTTGACTTATCACCGACTGATTGTGGTTGTCTGCCAAATCCAATTGTTAACGCGCTTATACCCACGACGTGCTACATGCAATTATGCATTTTTCTAATAATAACTAATTCACGTTCTCTTTCTCCAACTTATTCATTCATTTGTTACGGGAGTAAATTAGATTCTTTTCTTTTTTTTTAGAATAATGTCTTTTGGACGGGCTCATGGGATTAATTGGGTCAGTCCAATTTATGTATAATTTGGGCTTACTGTTAGCCCAAACTGAAAATTTTTAGAAAAAAAAAACACCATAAATTCACTGTCTTGTCAATTGCTTCATTGAAAAACATTGAGTTTGGCAAAGAAAAAGGAAACTATGAAATGGGAATTGGAAAGAAAGCATACACATTCATAAGCTAGGCTGCTTCAATTTAAAACACACTACTCTTTAGTGTTCATGTACTTCAACCTTAATACTTCTATTATTGTCTTATTAGTTATTTCAGCCAACTGTCATAGGCCATTTCTGCAGTATTAAAGTTAAGATTACCTTGTGTTCGTATCTCAGTTATGATTTAATTTCCATTCCTCTGCTATGAGACGACGCATCCCAAGTCATGGTGCCTCTGTGGGGAGTTTTGCCAGAATATACCAAAGACACTGCAGAATTATTCTCTCCCATAAATTATAAAGCTGACGTAATTATGGACCTCCCAATTTTTATACTTTTAAATGGGACCGCATCGAAGATTTCACAGGAAGGCAATTTTGGTGTATTAGATTCACAACAAGTCAAAACTCACTCGTTGGTTTCACTTTCACAGTTCTGTCTCTGCATGCTGTGTGAGAAAGGGAACAGCAGGACAGAGATTCCTCCAAAAGAGTGAATGAACAGTGTGTGTCATGGCATCGTCAACATCTGAGTTCCCTCATCTCCAACGTTAACAGATAGCATGCCACGTCAACCACCACCTTTCTTTTCCATAGCTGTTGTATTCACAGTGCGCATGTTAGCACTGGCAATGCGACATTGGACGGACAATGCACACAACACTCAACTTGTTTCTATTCTCATTAATTGTCAGATCAAAGCGACTTGCCAGCTTTTGTTTTTCTTTTCGTTTGTATGCAGATGGAGCTGGGAACGATAGTATGCTGGCGTAAGTTAATTTGTCAAAATTTACACCCCTTTGTTTATTATTTTTTTAATTTTTTTAATGATAGACATATGTGAAAAAAATTAGGATCAAATTTTAAATACAGTAAAAAAAACATAAAATTATCAAAAAGAGAACAAATATTATTTTAGTTAAAGATTTTCAAGTCCGCTTAATTTTCAATCTCACCTATTTTATAAATAATAGTGAATTGAGAGCGGATAAAAGAGAGTGAATATAGATAGATTTTTTGTTTGTCTAATTGTGGCAGGTTCCCTCCTGCTCAATCACATTCTTTTCTCTGCTAACGTACAATGACATCTCGCATTTAATGGCTTCTGAAATCTGGTGCAGCTGAGACTCAAAGGAACAGATAATAAAGGACCATATCAGAAAATAAAGTCCCAAGGTACATAGAAGAAGCCAACAAAAAAATAATTTCACAAATATTTTAGCATGGCAAAATATGTTCATTTCATTGACGTTGGTTCAGCAATATTAATCACATTCATATCAAAATGCATTTAATAAAGAGGAATAAGGTTTTCAATCAAAATTTTTAAGTATATTAGAATTCATATTTCGCCCCATATGTTTGTGATTTCATCTGTCGTGTCTTTGTTATCTTGATGTTGATGTTTGATTATTAATAAACCAATTCAGTTCTTCCAAAGTCACCTTTCTTTCTTATGATTTATTGACTTTGTTAGTATCGATCTTCTCGTGCCGTTACACATCTCAACCCAATATCAAATCTCTACGAAAATAGATTGATGTTACAAGTTAATCGCTACTTCTCCAAAACAACAAGGAGAATCAATCATAGACTTGCTGTTCCCTTAGTTTTGAATACTTCAAGTTTTAACCAGCCGAAGTTGATCTTAGCCTAATCAAGAGTTCTACTTTGTGAAAATCTAGTGGCACTTTGACAGTATACTAGTTAATATCTCAAGTCAATCAACATTAGATGTGCCTTGACGTGGCAGCAGAAAATCAGCTAAACTAACATTGGTGTTGTGTCTTCCATCTGTGCCTCCTGCTTTTGTCATCTTGACCCTCTGTAAATAACCTTAAATCTTGCTTTCAACTCATTATCTTCCATGATTTGCGATTAAAACAAATTAATATTATTCATTTGACTGACAATAAATTTCTCATTTTAGGGCTAATAGAGAATATTACAAAGGCCTTCTTAACTCCTACTCTTTCTTTACTTTCATAGTTCGTTAATTTTTACTTGTTAATAGTAGAAGAGATGGATTCTAAGAGTGGATGTGTAAGTATAACATTTAAGTCCCTAAGAGTGGTTTAAGAAAGTAGAGTATAAGCACTCAGAGCAAACATTTATTGAGCAGGGCGATGAAAGGCCAAGTTGTAGTGTATAACCTCCTCTTTGAAGTGTGGTGAACAGTATTTATAGATATGGGTGGACGGAAGATCAGGCATGTGAGGGTGATAACAATTTTGTACATTTGGTAAAATTTGCCAGCTAGGTAGCAAAGAAACAATGTAATGGAGATCAAAGCAATAGACTAAAAGATTTAAATGATTTTGTGGTATCACAGTGGGTTAAGGCTTATCCGTAAATAGACAAAAGAGTTTCAATGATCTCATAGTCATTCATTCGAACCATCATGATATCCCATGCTCGTAGTTGGTTGGTCACTTTAAGACCTTTTCTTTGAGCCTAAATCAAACGGACCTCTTTGTTTGGGTCATAAATTGCTATTAAACCTTTTTTAGGTGTATTTTTGTATTGATTTATTGATTTGTACTCATGGAACCTTGAGGTGGGACCCAAGGAAACATGGTTTTAAGGGTGCTTAACAAACATGTAATTTGTGGGTTTAACAAACATGTTCACAATTTTTTTCAAACTAGACCAAGAAAAATTAGGCCTATTAGAAAATGAATTTAAATAAATTTGGTCCAGCGGACTATAGATTAAAATAAAGTAGGTCAGTTTGCAAGCCTAAATAAGCCCAAAATATTTTTTATTTTTTAATTTAATTATTTAAATAGCATTTGCATTTTTTTAAAACAGTAACCTATTAATTATCAAAACTCAATATAAAATGCAATTCAATTATTTTAAAACTAAACTTAATTATTCAAAACAATTATATATAATTAAAATAAAAATATATGATAAAACTAATGAACATAAAAATAAAATTTAAAACCATAAAAATGATATAATAAATATAAAAATATATTAAAATTAAAATCACAAACCAATCTAGTCTATTTTAAAAAAGAATCAGATCATTTAGAATGATTTCATTAAAAATAGAGCTTAAATGAATCAAGCTCATGTAAATGTTTGCCCTGCTTGGTTTCTTTCATCCGTTAAGCATATTTTCATGGTTCTAAAGTGTTTTGCCTCTCAAAAATTAGGATATATTTTTATTTATTTAGTATTTATGTATAAATGGAATTTTATGAAATATTGTAGATATGCTTAAAATAAGATTTTATTTGAGAAAATTGGATTTTATAGCATAAATAAGAATGAATAAACTAGTCTAAAGTCATAGTGTAATTAAAATTAAATAGATATATATAGAGGAGATTTGGGAGAATAGTTTCCCAATATTACAAAATTATCCTTATCACCATTAAATACCAAAATTCCTTTTATTTCTCCTTATTTTCTTTAGAAATTTCCACCAGCTTCCTCCTCCCTTACGTCCATCTTCATCTTGAACCCTTCTAATCGATAAGAATAAGTCACAATCATATGAATTTTTCACAACTCTTAAAGCACATTATGGTAACCTTTAGTAATTTATTACTCTAAGGTGTATTTGCTAGAATGTTTAGGTTTTAATAAAGAATTAGGGATTTGGGGAATATTTTTGGAAATTTGTATGAATTTATGTTGCTAGGGTAAGTTCCACCATCTATTAACCTCCTTTCATCTCTTCCATACAATTGTAAGTAAATAATTTACTTAAAATTTGTAATTTTGCATGCATACGATTATGTTAGTTTCTTTAATATTTGTACTTTGATGAATAAAGAAGTTAGATGGTGATGATAGATTGTGTTATAGCTTGAATTATTATTAGAAATAGGTTAAAAGTAAGTATAGGTGAAGGGTTTCTGATAAATTTTAGTTGTTTTACTATGTGTGAGTTTGATTGAGGGAAAAAACTTATCATATGAATAGTATTTTTGCATATTTTTGGCAAATCTATAGGTGCTACTCAAGTATGGCACTAGAATTTACTTTTAGAAATCCATACTTGAGCATCCAAAGATGGGCTAATCTTTGAATGGCCATAAATGAGTACATACTCTAGTATGACATCCAAAGTTACTTTTTGAACACCTATAAATAAGTATATACTTAAGTATAGATGTCTAGAATTGTCTTAGATTGCCTTTAAGTGAGTATATACTCAAGTATAAAGTTAGAAGCTTCTGGACACTCAAGTATGACCCTTTATACACTTAGTTTTAGTTGTTTCATGATAGTTAGTAATAATATAAGCCCATCTACCCTTTATATATTTATGTTAAGCATGTGAGTATTATTGTTTATGAATTTGTTGACAAATTCTCAATTTAGAGATGAGAATTGAATGAAATATGTTGTGAACATATATTATGAAAAAAAGTGAATAATATATTAATGATGTAAAATAATACCGAATCTAGAATATAGTTTGTGAGAGGATAAAACAAACTCTAAAGGAATAAGGTGGAGTTTGTGAAGGGAAAAAGATGACCTAGAAAGCATAAAGTGGTTAAATTATTTTTCTTTATTCATAATTAATTATGATATTATGCTTTATCTCTTGTAAACATTATGTGATTGATTGTTGCTCAGAATAAGGAAAATGTATTATTATATTTTGTCAATTAAATAGACTATTTAATTATTGAGTTTATGACTCACTTTTAGTTATTTTCTTCTTTTACAAATAATTCCACAAAAGCTCCTTTCCCTTACTAATTTAGCAAGAATAATTTCTCATATGCTTATCATGTTAAAGTAGCCATAATCATTTGCAATTATAATTATCACTACTTTTGAACCTTACACCTAGTTTGGAATAAGATATAGCTAAAGCGCTATTTGTAAAATATTTTGAAATGTTTATAAGATAAAGTATTTCTTTAAACTTGTGTGATGATACTAATTTAATGTTAACTTAGGTTGGTAAAAATTGAATAATGGGTTCTAAACTAATCATGGCCTAGCAGGTCATGACATAAAGGATGTGGTTCTTATATGGCATTTGGTTCACAAAATTATATATTCCTATAAATTTAATTTTCAAGAATATAATATTACTATGTTTAGTTTATTTAAAAATATTCTTTAAAATATTATAATATTATATTTTAATTAATTTGTATATTTTTAAAAATATCATTAGATTACCAAAAATATCCCCCATCAAAAATTAAGTGCTCAATAATGACAAGCGATGGTGATAGTAATCAACAATAGTTACTAACAATGAGTAATGATAATAGTGATCTTCAATAGTGGGCAGTGGCTAACAAAGATTACTTGCAATAAGTAGTGATAATGATGGTCACTTGTGATAAGTAGTGGTTAGTGATAGTTACTAATAATAAATAATGAGCAACAATGGTCACTAACTATAGGTAGGGGTTAATAGATTTTACTAGCAATAGGTGGTGGTAACAATCATGGGCAACGAATTGTAAATGATAATGGTTAATGGCAGTGATTAATCATGATAGATCGTAATAAAATAAGATATTAATAATAGTAAAATTTAAATGAAATAGTAGGTAGAATAGTTTATTTGTATTGTTAAAACATTCTTATGATATGAGAATATATGATACCCATTTATCACAACCTAATCTTTAAGCACATGACCAATGTAGGAGGTTACCTATGATTGACTTCCCACTAACCTCACATACTAACAATGCTAACTTTGTCTTAATAAATACTTCTCAATTTTCATGATAAGTAGTACTTAATTCAATTATCAAAATAGATGAATAAAGTTTTTTTTCCTAATTTTGGACATATCCAAAAAGCTACACACCTTAAAATATAAATCCTATTGCTTAGTGAAATAACATATTATGGAACAATACATAAAAATAAACCAATTTAACACAATCACCATATGAATACAAATGCATTGAACTTTTATCCTAACTATCAAAATCCTTAATAAGATGTCCATGATCTCCATAATAGTGGCTTGGGTCTATTAAATGAGAACTCACCTTTTGACAAAACTATGCTAAATGCTATAATTTCACATACATTATATTTAAATGAAATAAATTGATAACAAATATGTTTGATATTCAAACTCACTAGCACACATTAGTAAATCTAATTATTTTATGACTCATTCTTCCTGTAATTCAAAGTTGCAATTTTCTTCCAAATACCTTAACAATTAGAGAAGTTAAAATAAGTTAACAACATAATATTCTAATTTATGTCTCAGAGGATACAAGTAAAACTCCATGGACATTTTATGAATTCATATAAAATTATACAATTAAAAGGCACATATATTAATACTATTAAGAAAAATATCATTATATATTAAAAATATAGCCAACCTTATGACTTTGGACCAACCTTATCCCACTAGCCACACATCACATCTTCCTTTACCTTAATTCTTATGGATTATTTCACAATATATAAACAAGTGCTTGATCTAACACTTCAGTTTAAAAATAATCAAGCCTCACAGCATTCAATTATACGAAAAAAGGGAAAATTCATAATTCAAACCTATTTCTATTTTTCATGCACAATAACTAATTTTATGTGTTTATTCCTATAATTAACCTAACAATTCAACCAATAATAGATAACGGTACTACCATGCCTTCATGGCATAATCACAAATATCCATTCAATAATAACTATTCAATTTATATAAATATTACTAAAACATGTTATAAAGTAAATGGTTATCCAAATTACATAAACATTTTGTTTACACACTATGGAACAAATGTTAACATTGTCATATTTATAATAGTATAGCCTTAAGGGGTTACTTAATAGTAACTCATAAGATAAGGAAATGTAAGTGTTTTTGCCTACCTTCCTAATATATAGGATACACTTAAAATATCATATTTATAACCATATTTATATTTATAAATATATAATGTATACATATAAGTATGTACATAAATATAGTAGGATATAAAAAAATTAGATTTAAGTAGAGTGGATACTCACCCAATAATACCATTTTCTTCTTAAATTTTTAAAGTATCTAATATTTCTATCTTTCCTTAGCTATATATTAATCTACAAGGATAAATGATGAAGTAGCATAAAATAATTTTTTCTTACAATCCCTCATCCACGTGCTAAACTATCCATTCTAACAAGCTAGATCATAAATTTCTTTATTTTTCAAAAATTATTTCTAGTAAGTTAGAAACTAGCTCTAAACTTGGGGTTCTTGGATCATGCAGTAAATATGCAAAAATATTAAATGTTACATTTTAAATTAACTTCTCTTAAAGTGATTACCTTTAGCTTGGTGGCAGTTAAAATGTAATGGATCTTTGATAGTGGAAGAAAGGTCAAATGGCCCTATTCTAACCATTTTCCTCTACCATAACTTGCAATTCTTCTTGTTATTAGTGGTGCATCATTGGTCAAAGGGAAAAGGAAATAATGATAGTGGCTGGAAGTGGCACAAAAGTGATGATAACTTAAAAGAAAAAAAGTAAAGAAGAATAAAAAATAGAAGAGAAAAAGAGTCCAAAAAAGGAAGGGTTTTGAGCAAAGAAGAAGAAATAAGGTTAAGGGTCATGATTCGGCATAACAATCATATTGAAACCAAAGGTTAGGACGATCCTGGCTATTCATTCAACATAGATTTAAAAAGGAAAATATTATAATAAAATGGGTATAAAGTGAACCGCCCCCTTTCTTATTAAATCTCAACCATGTATTCCCAATTTTTAAGAGAAGTATCATAAAAAATATTCAAGATAACTCGAGACAAGACATTAATCAAATAAATATAATTATAATATCATTAGATAAAATTTAAATATATAAATTTTATTATAAAGTACAATAATGGCAATTAAATAATTAAATATTAAAATAATTATTTTATTTTATTTCAAAATTGATATATCGGGTAAATTTAATAATAAAACTAGTTTAAAATAAACACTTTGAAATTCTACTTTTTAATAAAATAATTAAAATAGATTTAGGTGTTACACCATTTACCTCTATGGGAATATGTTAAGAAAATATTAGGTTAAAATACATTTCTAAAAATATTTTTCTGAAAATTGAATCACATATAAAGATCTTATATTCCTTTAAAATATTTCTAAAATGTGAAAAGGGTTTTTTTGAACTAAATGCCATTTTAGTTTAAACCATAGTTTAATCTCACAAATTAGGATTTCAACACTACTCATGCATATTAAGTAGAGTAAACTAATAATTTTATCTATAAAAGACTCTTGTTATCTCAATTTAATTCATGAAAGATGTTTTGTATTAATTAAAACCAACATTTCTTAATTTTGACCCAATTAAGTAAGATTGTGAACTTAATTAAGCAAAGTTAATAAACATGCCAATGTGGTGCCATTTTGTGCTAATATGACATTATTAAATGAAGATATGGATGAAGTAACATTTAATAAACATTATTCTCAAAAGGAACACCTAAAAAGGATAATATTGGTAGTAAAACCCAAGGAACCTTAGCATCTAAATTCCTAAAATAACCCACAGATACATCTTGAATTGAACTTTACAATAGCGAAAGAATAATAATGGGATTCTGCTTTGAAAGGACCATATTGTTGGTGGCCAGGTCCATAATAAATTATTAGAATCTACCTAGATTTTGCCTTTATTGAGTTTATATCCTAGTTAAAATTATTATTAGATTTGTTCAATGTTTTACACAAGGTTTATATGTCTTTTTCTTGATTTATTATCAATAAATATAGGATAAATATTTGTTTAATAATTTTAATTTGTTTAATATATAGAGTTACAATCATTAAATTAAAAAATTATTAACACACTTGTGAATGTTTTGTGTGAGATAAATATAAAAAATTACAAGTAGTTTATTATGCCTAAATGTAATTTTTGCAATTATTTACTAAGTTTGATATATATTTTAATACAACATAAGGGATGGGGATAAGGATTAGTGTGTTACAATTGTGTTCTATGATGGAGGCCATTTTGAAAACAATCCAAGACTAGTTTATGTGAGAGGTGAAGAAGATATTGGTATTACTTAAATATAGACAAGATATTAATACTTGTAATGGATTAATTGCTCAAAAAGAATAGCTATTTAAGTTATAAGAATGTCTAGAGGTTAGTGCTTAGATTTAAGTTAAATGATGGCATTAGGCCTCTTAAAACAAAAAAGGATGTTATTGACCTATATGGAGCTACTAAAATAAATAAAAATATAATTTTTTTCTTTAATCATGAAGATACTAGTGTCTTGTCAATGAAGCTCTATGTAAAGATGGTTGAGATATGGTGGATATTCCAGTTTGTAATGATGATGATGCAATTTTTGTTAAACGCCTTTCTATGGTGGAAGCTTCAATTTCCCTGATTAAGGATAACATTGATGATGAGAAGTCTAAAAATGATGACAATACAGAAGATGAGGATTATAAATTGCTTCATATGATTAGTTTAAGTTTCAAAATTGAGATAGAAGACTATATTGTTGAAAATAGTAGTCATAGTAGTAACAACCATGTGTAGGAAAGAAAGAAAAGAGTAATATTGAGTGATTAGAAAGAAAGATGAAATTTATTTCTGAAAATTAACAATGACCTAGTTATCCCTAATCTTAATATTGAGGAATTTGAAAATAAAGAATATGGTTATCATTAGAGGAGGATTAAAGTGCAGATGGATTTTCAAATGAGGGTAAGAAGTCTACATGATTTAGAAGTAGGAAGTTTCCACAATTCAATGAAAAAATGAAATTTAGCCAAGTTAATCATGAGATTAGCATGGAGTTTTCTAATTTAGAAATTTTTAGAGAAGCAACAACTAATTACAATATAAACTTAAGTCATTCATTTCATTAAGTCAATAATGATCTAGTTAGAATGCAAGCTAAGTATGAAAAAATGTTTATAGGAAGCATATTATGCATAAAGTAATTTAACTAAAAGTTTTGAATTAAAGTAATTTAATCTAGAACATACATGTAATAGGCAATTTAAGGACAAATTGGCTAAAATAAAAATAGATAACAAAGTAGTTAGTGCCTAAGGCTGAATATCAATAATCTTGACGCCTATGAATACATGTTATAGGAGTTTAATGTGCAATTAGGAGATGCCAATGTTCATAAGGCTTTAAAATATGCAAGACAAGTAGTTTAAGGATCAGATAAGAAGCAATATTCCAAATTATAGGATTTCTGTGCATAATTTCTTAAGAGCGATCCAAACTCAATAGTTCAATTAAGAGTTAAAATAGTTACCCTTAACTTCCTTTTATATTTGATAGACTCTATATATGCTAAGATGCTTACAAAACAAGATTTTTGCAAGCTACTAATAAGCTTTAAATGGTTGTCACTTAAAAGACTATTATAAAGGCAAATTGTTATTAATAGTGAGTTAAGATGGAAAAAATGAGTTTTATGTTATTGCTTGTGAAATATTGGTTCTTGGAAATTTTGTTTATCGACATTGGCCATCTAAGGATTAATGGATATGCTTTTATTTCTAATTAACAAAAAGTGAGCAATTTGGCTAGTTGTTTATGATCAATGGATATATCTATATTTCTTATCAATGTTTTTTTCTTACAAAGTTTGAAAGAAGCAATAAAAATCATCTATCCTAAGACACTTCATAAGTTAATATGAGGCATTTAGCTGTTAAACTAAGCAAAAAGTGGAAGACAAAATAGTTATGTGATTAAGTTTGGAATATGCTAAGTTTACTACCATGGAGCAATTTAACATGAACATGGAAAAGATAAAGGAAATGAATAAGCAGGCATGAAAATGATTGATAGATTTTAACACATAATACTAGACTGGCATGCATTCAACACTATAATGATGATATGTGAGCAATTCAATGCCAAAATAGTTAAGTTTAGAAACAAGCCCATCAAAACAATGGCTAGGGACATAAAAGGATACATCATCAAGAAAAAGACTAATAACTTGTAATACATCATTAGGTATAAAGGACTAATAACTCCCTATGCTTAACAATAATTGGAAAAAGTCAAACCTAAAAAAAAGATATTAAACACCTTAATAGGTAGGTGATCCAGGTGGAGTAAAGTTTAAGGTCATTTCTTAACCTCAAAAAGTGGTAGCTTATTTAAAGAATTATACCTATAGTTACAAGTTATAGGATTTAATAAGGGTCCCATGCAAGAACGTTGTTTCAGACTTGAGACTGAGTAATTTGAACCATAAAAAGTTTATCCACCCTATACTATTCATGAAAGCAATTGAGAAAGCTTACGAGCCATTTATTCAACTAGTTACTTTAGCATAATATTACTTCAAAACTGGTAAAGAACAAGTTAAGCCAACCATCATCATAAGACTAGTAAGTAAACCTAAAATGTAAAAGAAAAAGGAAAATAATGAACCTCAAAACCCATATAAGCTTAAAAGGGCCTATGGTAAGGTTCAATGCTCTAAGTGCAAAAGGTATGGATACAACATCATAACATGTAAAGAAGAACTAGCTGCTAAGAAGACTTTTCAAAAAGGCTAACTTCTAAAAAGCCATCAATAAGCCTACCATCTCCATCACAAAGGCTAAGCTAGCAAATACTACCAAGCCTATCTTTCTAGCTAATAGCAAGGCCATCCTAATCATAAGGCTTAAGCTAGCAATCACAACAAGGACTATCCTTTCAACCTAATACTTCTAATACCAAGGCAATGAATCTAAATTTTTTAATGGCATTATATCAAAGATGATGTAACCTAACTATTTGTACATTCTAATTGCAGAACAAAATAACAACTTGGCAAATAAGAATAGGAATCTTTACAAATGCATGTAAGAATATGTCATAGCTAGTTTAGAGTACTTATACCAGCTAAGTTATCTTTGCAACCTCGAAACCTTCGATTTCAACACTTAGAGTTGCACAAGCAACATTTAGGTCTCTTACTTTAACAAAAACATCCAATTTATGTGGTGGCTTGCAACTTGCATCATTTTGGTGGAAAGGCTAACAATATGTAACTAAAAAAACTTTGTAAAAAGTAAATTTAGCTTATAAGTAAAGATTCCAAAAGATTGTCTCCTCATCTCAAAACCTTTCCAAGCCAAGCTAAAACTAAATTACTAGTATGAAAGTTAAGGTTGTTATTTTGGAACTTATTAAGGGAATTAATTGCAAATGGCCTACAAATTGTAATTTGGGACCTCAAAGTTATTTCTTATTTTGATGTCTTGTAACTTTTGCTTAATGCAAACTCTGTTGCACTATATTGCTTAATGCAGTGAAGTTTTATGCCAAAATTTTCATTTCCTTATTTTTATGTTGCAATACTTTATTGCTTGCCCAATTTACTAGGTTTTATATTGCAATTCTATGTTATTGCTTGCTCACCTTACCAAGTTTTCATGCTAATAATTTCATGTCATAATTTTCCATTATGGAATAGAACAAATTTAAACTCATAAGATTAAAAAAAAATTACAAATTTTGTGTAAAATGAAAGTTAAATTTTCATTTCAAATTGCAATGTAACATTACATATCAACCTTAACATAATGCATCTAAAAACAAACCCAACCCCTTACATGTCACTTTCTTTGCTACATCTCATCCCTGTTTCAATTGAACCCTTATTACAAAATCATATCTTTTTCAATCACTAGCATACAACACACATGCATCAAAAGAAATAGCAACACCAAAACAAAGCAAACTCAACATACAAACTTTAATATTTTCACTTATTCTTAAGGCTTTTAATCTTCCTTCTAAGTTATCCTGTGAGTTTTCCATCCCCTTCACTTTCTATATTCATATTTTTACTTACATTTTCCACTATTTCTACTTCACCTTCATTGTCCTCATCATCGCCCACTCAAAAAAAAAGAAGCACAACTTATGTTTCTATTTTACTAATATAGACACTTTAAAATATCTTTCCATAATTCTTCCAATTTTTACATTTCAAAACAAGAGTTTTACAGCCACAACTACAAAGTACCATATGCCTTTCTCTTTTACCATTTCCACTTGACATTGTTGAGTCATTCTAAGTGGATCATTGTGTCAATGATAGTGCTTCAACATTTTGATTGCGTTTATTATAGTAGCCATCATAGGGTGTTGCTATTCTCTTTTACATGTAATTCAGCAACTACAAATGGAGAAGAAAATTTAAGACTCCAACTCCATTTTGTCTAAAGGGAATGGATCAACTTATATTGCCATGTTGGAAAAAATTATTGCCAGGCTGGCATCTTTGTTAGTTTAACTAATTTCACAATCTAATTCAATTAAGTCAAAATTAAGAACAGCTGGTTTTAATTAACACAAAATATCTTTAATGAATTACCTTGAGTTAATAGAAATTTTTCATGAACTAAATGGTCAATTTACTCTAAAAAGTATTTATAAGCTTTTCTTTAATTCATTGAATTGCTTTAAAAAAAATAAGTTTAGGGTGGCCGTGACTCCCTTCTGGAGTCATTTATGTCCCAGAGAAATTAGGTGATCTCTACTATTTTTGTTGCCAAGAATAGAAGATCATCTTCCCATGTGACTAGCTCCTGCGTCATAGCTATAGGTTTCCACTAACTAATTTGGCTTGAAGAAAGGTTGCCGTCTTAACAGCGCAATCAACCATTTCACAAAACCTAACTTCGGGACATCCTCATCTTATTTGTTGCTATCTATGTTCTCTAATATCTGACATTTTCACTTAACATTTAATCACTGCCAACAACACGATGTAAGGGATAGTACTGATTATTATGTTATTCCAACATTCAACTACTTAGTTATGAAAAATGCAAGCTAATAAAATGATAAACTCATATTTAATGGTTAAATTGATTTAGTTTAAGTTAAATTCGAGTGACTGTGTTTAGGGTGATCACAACTATCTTTTTTTAAAGCATGATATGTGTATGTATAGGTAGTGGGCTAAAACCCTTCTAAGAATAGCTGCTGAAAAATAATGGTAACAGTAATACCACTCTACCGTAGAATGCCAAACTCTGAGAAGTCAACTTCATTCTCTGTTACCATCATATAACAATTATAAAAATATAATTTTACCAAAAAAAATTATACAAATATAATTATTTTATAATTTATTATATTTCATCGAAAATGAACTTAAAACAAGTTCATCCCACTAATTTACGTTTTCCTATATTTGGTTTTCTTATTTGACAAAAAAAAAAAAAAAAACTGCTAACCCAACATGAAAGAGAGATAAATGGTTGTGGGGAGCGGTGACGACTGAGCAGTGGAGCCAAGAGAGTATTGAGTCCACCAGAGAGAGCAACCATTTCCAGAAGAATCGGTTTCCTGTTAGCTTCATCCGACCAAAAGATCGCGGGCCCTCACTTCTCTTACCCACCACCCCGACGGCCTTTGCAGTGCTTGTAATCCAGACAGCCAGTAAGTGCAGGCATTTTCAGTGAGCAGTGCTATTATTAATTACCGCTGCTGCTGCTGATTGAATTTGAATTCTTTCGAGATTTTCTTGGTTGGATTGGAAGTTCAAACTTGCAATATTTCTTACATGTAGCGTGACATGATGTTAATAATGTTGCTTTCTAACTATACTTATTATATGCCGTAAAATTCCATTCCTCTGTTCTTGTTTGGTTGAGATGTTGGAGTGGGTGTTTGTGACTGTGGAAAGAAAATAGTCGTCTTTGAAATCTGAAAGGAACCAAAAACATAAGAACAAACAAATCAGGTGAGAAATGTGGGTTTTTTTCTTTTTATGTTTTATTTTGTGACCAAGCTTGAAATTTGACACATTTTATCTGCTGTAGTGTCTGCCGAAAAAAAAATATTGGGATACTTGTTAAATTTCATTTCCGGTTGATGAAAACTTATTCATGGTTCAGATTCTGCAACAGCCTTTGATTAAGCAAGACGTAGAGAGCGACAGATTTCGGTGTTACTGCTTTGGAATTGGCTGTCTTTAAAATCACTTTTTTCTGCTCTGCTTGCGTTGAAAGTTTTGCAATGGTCAATGGTGTGCATGAGAGGAATGCTAAAGCAATGCACAGCAAAATTGGGAAACCACATGCGCAATCTCTCTCTCTCTCTCGTGCACAAAAGGGAAGTTCTTCCCTTGAAGAAATATTAGAAAGCAATTAAATCCAGACACATTCTCACTTACTCCTATTTTCCCACTTCAAAAAGGTAAAATGTGTGTGTGTGTGTGTGTATTCTCTTTAATGTGTTCAAGTCTTGTTTCCCTCCTGTTCCAGTTATCAACTTGAAATTGTTCAACGCCATTCTCAAAATTCATTCTCCGCATTTAGTGAGATATTAAGAGGGTCTCCAATCATCACGAAGCAAAGAGGAGTGACTAATAAATGGAGGAAGCTGAGAATAGCTTGGATCCGCAACTATGGCACGCTTGCGCTGGAGGAATGGTTCAGATGCCTCCTTTGAACTCCAAAGTCTTTTACTTTCCCCAAGGCCATGCCGAGCACGCACAAGCCAAACTTGGGTTTTCCGCCGGGGTTCCACCTCTCATTCTTTGCCGAGTCGCAGAAGTCAGATTCCTAGCAGACCCAGAAAACGACGAAGTCTACACTAAGATAAAGTTGATTCCTTTGAGAAATTCCGAGCTTGATTATGATGACGATGTGGTTCTAGATAGTAACGGCTCAAATAGTTTGGAGAAACTTGTGTCTTTCGCTAAGATATTAACTCAATCCGATGCTAACAATGGCGGTGGCTTCTCCGTTCCAAGGTACTGTGCGGAAACTATTTTCCCACGGTTGGATTATTCGGCTGATCCGCCTGTTCAAACTGTGGTTGCCAAGGATGTCCATGGTGAAACTTGGAAGTTTAGGCATATATACAGAGGAACACCTCGCAGGCATTTATTAACAACTGGGTGGAGTACTTTCGTGAACCAGAAGAAACTTATTGCTGGGGATTCTATTGTCTTTCTGAGGGCTGAAAATGGGGAAATCCGTGTCGGAATCCGTCGAACTAAGCGGGTAATTGGTAGCAGCGGCAGCCGCAGAGGACCGGAGGCTTCATCTGGGCGGAACACTGGTTCTGGGGATTGTGTTGGTGTAGGGCCTTATGGTGACTTTTCTGTTTTCTTGAGGGAGGAAAACCAGTCCCTGAGAAATGGTTGTGGGAATTCAAATCCTGCAAGTAATTTGATTGGAAAAGTGAAGCCTGAATCTTTAATGGAAACTATGAGACTGGCTGCTAGTGGGCAGCCATTTGAAGTTCTTTATTATCCGCGAGCGAACACTCCAGAGTTTTGCATTAAGGCTGAAGCTGTGAGGGCAGCCATGAGAATTCAATGGTGCTCTGACATGAGATTCAAGATGGCGTTTGAAACTGAGGATTCTTCGCGGATAAGCTGGTTCATGGGTACTATAGATTCTGTTCAGTGTGTTGATCCTATCAACTGGCCTAATTCTCCATGGCGGCTTCTCCAGGTATTCTCTTTCTCTGTTATTATTTGTTTATTGATCAGTTACTAACATTTTGAGTCCAGTGCTCGTTTAGATATTTGTTTTCCTTGTTTCAGTATTTTTGAAAATGGGATCTTCTGTGTACACTTGCATGATACAAAATGCTTGAAACCAGTGGAAACTGCAGATTTATTTTTTTTCCTTTCTGCCTGCTACAAAAGTTTGTTTCTGAATTCTTTACATTTATTCATGTTCAGAATGAGTTGATCCATGAATTAGGAAATTTTTTCTGGCATTTTTGTTGATGAATTCCACTATGCACATTCTATCTTTGTTGGGTGGTATATAGTGAGACCATCTGCCCTCCTAGTCTCCATTCAAAGCATAAAATGCCAAATGGTAACTGATGGAAGATTTAATTTGATAATTCTTCCACAATCTGTTATTTCGCTGACCTGATTTTGGAATAGCTCCATTCTTTGTTCTTGGAAAAGATATGGCTTCCTGCATTGAGACATAAATTCTATTCAATTTTGTTGACTAATTTATCACACAATCTCAATTAATTTTGCTGTTATGACTTCAGGTTACTTGGGATGAGCCAGATCTGCTACAAAACGTGAAGTATGTTAGCCCATGGTTGGTTGAAGTGGTATCATTATCAAAAATGCCAGTCATCCATCTCACACCCTTCTCTTCACCGAGGAAGAAGCTGAGGCCGGAGTTCTCCTTTAATGGTCAACTTCAAATACCTACGTTTTCAGGCAATCCCCCCAGGCCCATCAGTCCCTTGTGTTGTCTATCTGATGATGCTCCTACAGGCATACAGGGAGCCAGGCATGCTCAATTTGGAATATCTCAGTCAGATATCCAAGTTAACAATAAACTGCAGTTGGGGCTGTTTCCATCTAATCTCCAGCAACTTGATGTGCATTCTGGGACTTGCAATATCAGCAACCATGGAAAGAGCAAAGAAAACTTATCGTGCTTGCTGACTATGGGAAATTCTAATGAGAGTTCAGAGAAATCTGATAATGTTAAGAGACACAAGTTCTTACTTTTTGGTCAACCAATACTCATTGAGCAAGAAGCATCTCAAAGCTGTTTGAGTGATGTGTTTTCACAGAGTAGTTCTGGAGAAAACTCACCAGATGAGAATAAAGACAACGCTAAGGCCTTTCTTGGTGATTCTGAATCTTCACTTGGGCATAAATTTTCACCAGGAAAATCAGCTACAGCTGAGTTCTCATGGAAACTTGGCTTGAACACTGGTCATTGCAAGGTTTTCATGGAGTCAGAAGATGTGGGATGGACCCTAGACCTGTCATGTCTTGGTTCTTATGAAGAGCTGTACAGGTTGCTGGCCAACATGTTTGGAATGGAAAGATCTGAGATCTCAAGCCATGTGCTTTACTATGATGCAACTGGTGCTGTTAAGCAAACTGGAGAAGAACTGTTCAGGTATCATTTATGCTTTCTTTAGTTCATGTTAGTGTTGATTAGCATTTTATTTCCGTCGAGTTGTTAAAATTTGGCCAAACTATGAAGTTTTTGTTAGAAAACGAAATGAAGCTCACTTGACAAATATTCCTATACGCATTTTATAGAAATAATAGCATTAAGTGCATGAGCACTTTTCTCAAACCTAACCAACGAAAACATACATACAAAATAAATATTCAACAAGAAGATCTTCGACTTGGTAAGCTGTGGAAATGATCGAATAAGGTTGCAAGAAAGTCTGCAAGCATATATTTGAAAATATCTCATCTCTTCCAAGCGTTTTAACCTGTAATTTGAAAAGTGCACTCCTTAATCCTTTCTGAGTTATGCATTTGAAAGATTTTATATATGCGTGATCTCATTGCAGTGACTTCACAAAAACAGCAAAAAGATTGACAGTTTTGACAAATTCAGGCAGCAAAGATAGTAGAAGGTAAATGTGGATGCAAATGTTGGTCTTGATTTAGTTTTTGATATGAGATTTATGGGACGCTCTTAACAAGAGTTATAATCTGTGATGCAGGTTCTGGATTCCGGGTGCTCGCAAGGGCCAACATGATTTGGATACATCTAATAAAACAACAAGAGGTCCTCTTAGCATATTTGCTTAATGCACTTTGCCATCGAATCGGAGGCAATGTTTTGAAATCTTAATTGAAGTGGGATGACACAGATTGCATTCTAATATTTACTTTTGGACAACCTCAATATGAACTGAATCAATTATCAGTCAGGAATGGCGTCTCTGGTTTGTGATTGTCCTGTATGTTATCATTATTTGAAAAAAAAAGTGTTAAGTTTGAATGAGGTTATGTAACTCGAACTGTGTTTTCATGACTCGATAAATTTTATCACAAAAGCAAGATTTTGTCTCTACCTGAACCTATGTGAAAGACTTTGTTGTTTGGAGGTTGAAAGTTGAAACAAGCTTAACATTATCTTCTTGGAAAATAATGCAAATTTACATCATCTATGTACCTAAACGTTGTACTCTTTTGATTTCTGCCTCTCAAATGTCAAAATGCAATCTCCAATCTGTTGCCAACGGTGTAACTCTCACCTGTTTCTCATGAAAAACGATAATAAATCCCTAGAATCCCCCAGATTGTATTGACACGATAATTTATATTGATTGTAATAGGTCAGTGTCATTCCTATTAATGATTTCAGCTGTTTGCAAGGGTACCTTGGGACTTTTGAAATTCAGAGTAATATAATTAACTTTAAAATTATTAGATTAAAATTATTCATTCATAGTTGTTTATTTTTAAAAAATATAATCTAATAATTTCAATCATCATATTATTTCGGATTTTGAAATTTTTGAGATACCTGATTTCATAGTCGTTTCTAATGAATCTTGATTTCAAAGCAAAAGTTAAATTGTCAGCGGACCTAAACTGAGTGGGCATCCTAGTTCCTAAGTATGTGTAGATAATATTAAATTATTGAGTTTGCTTAGTAAACTGCACAAGTGATCTATTATTGTTTCTTAATCAGCGTAGCGTTCCTTGACTTTGAGGCTGCCTGTGATGTCATGTTCAGAAATTGGGATCTTAAAGACCCAGAAAACCTGATTGTGGTCTGTTCAGACAATCTGACGGACATACTGGGTTTGGTCTCCACACAATTCCCCATTACACAAATACTAAAAGCTGAGGTTGCGAGTTTAGTTGAAATCTGTTTGTGAGGCTGTTGAGGGAACAAATACAATCTCAAGAAAGCCACTTCAATGACGATTTTTTTTTCTTTTTTGGTAGTATAAAATGTAAAATTTACTTCAGTCTTTAATTTGTCCCATTGATTGTAGACACGAGAACATTTAACCATAAGTTTTGTCCACGTCCACGTCTCACAATTTTATCTAGAAAGTTTATTATAATATATTATCATGTCTAATTACATATTAAGTTAATAATTTCTTAAAACATGGCATATGATAATATATAAACAATTAAATTAGATGATATATCAGTAAGGTACTAAATTTTCCTTTTTGACACTGAGAGGAGAAAGAAACATGTGGAGATAGTTTTACATTTGACAAATATGTAAAATAGAGTAGAATTAACCTTTTATTTGATATAACCCAAAAAAATTATTTTATTTTCAAATAATTTTTTTTAAAAATAGTATTTTATTTAAGCAAAAAGTGATTTCATTTATTTTATTTATGATTATTATTTGAATTATAATTATACTATGATAAAATCTATCAAATTTAGCAAGTATTTTTATTAAAATTCATTTCATTTACCCTAAAAAACATATTATACAAAATATTAACCCTCTTTTTAATATTGTATTTGTCATGATACTATCAAAATTTACCTTTCAATTGAATTTCATGCACTTTTCAATACATTTCAAATAAAATAATTTATTAATAAATAAATTAAAATTATTATTTTTAACAAAATTATTAAACAAAAAATATATTAATAAATAAATTAAAATTATTTTTATTGAAATGAAACAAAATCAATTCGAGAAAAATTGCATATCAAACAAATCCTAAAAAAAATATATGAGTGTATTGATATATTATAAAATTTGATTATTAATATATTATTATATAAAATATTTTAAGATATTATAAACTATTAGATTTTATGGTGTATTATACTATAGGCTCTTCTTAAAATTAACGTTGGTTTTGTCAAGTCCTAAGCAACAGGCACACGTGAAGATAGGACCAAGACCAGATCAAAAAGAAAAGGGCTAAATTTGAGAGATTCACGTGCGGCAAGGCAACCCCTATTGTGTCGCCATTTTGAAGGGCGGGCCTCCTGCCCATTTGATGTTGACTGCCCTCCTCTGATCCAGTGTGGCTTCTTTCCTACTTACTCTCTACGCCTTCCCTTCTCTCAAGTGAGCGCGACATTCAACTATAATCAAATGAAACTTCAGCACAATTTGGACTTGTAATTGCTTATTTATCAAGGCCCTCTTCTCCTTTTCAATCACTTATATTTTCCTCCATTAAAGTTGTCTTAGAAGATCAATTTGACCCAAAATGGAAAGGGTTCATTCTTCAACTTCATTGTGCTCAACTCAACTTCCAAAAAAATGGCACTAACGTCACAAAACATAGTAACCACCTTCTTTAGGTGAGGCCGATTGTCAAATGGGGAAGCATCCGATGTTTGTTTTGTATCAAAACAAGAAGGAAATAAGGGGGCATGCCAAATCACGATAAGAGAACACTTCCCGATGACTTGAATTTGGATTTGAATACTCTCTTCTTCGATTCTAATCAAGTTAGTTTTATATTCAAAAAAGGCATACACGATATTTCTCATGATCTCTGCATAAAATCCCTTAATACTGCGCATAAAAATATTGCATTTTGCTGTCCAACATGTTATTCACATGATCAAAAACAAAATTAGGGAGTTCAAATTGCTTGAATCCCCTTTCATTTCAGTTACAAAACCATAGATTTGGTTTCTTTGCAACGGAAGGGTAAGCATCTTCCCTGCGTTTTTCATTCTTTCACATTTTACTAATGGTTGTTATGAAATTTCCTGCTCTATGTTCACTGCGTATTTCTTTTGCTTTGCTAATTCTAATGTAATTAATTTCCAATTCTCCACCTTATTTCTGGACAGACATGTTTGTAAGATTTGCAAATACTCATCCAGCGTTTGTTTTCATTCTTCTTCTAGTGTAATAGAATTCTCCAACAACAATTTTTGGTAGTCCAATCAAAACACTTGTTTGCTCCTACCTAATAGGAGGAGGATAATCAAAATTGTCAATATCTTAAAAATGAAAGTACAATATTCAATATATGCGAATTTCACAAAACTAATATATAAGCGACAAAATCAACAATTGGTTACTTCTTATTGACTAAGAGTAAAAGTATGTACTATAACTAGAATGGATGGATATTTTTCTAACCCATGCAATATACTTATGGTTGTAAATGAATTAAATTATTCATTAATAACTTGAATCCAACTCATAAAAAACTTGATTCGTATTGGGTTAAATATATTGAAACTTAAACAAGTTAAGCTTATTTACAAAGCTCATAATATTTTCAAATTTAAATAAATCTAAACAACTTATATATATATTGCTTATTATATTATTTATGATTTTATTAAATTATCAATTTATTTAATTAATTGATATTTTTAATATTAACAACAATTCTTATTATTTTTATATTAAAAAATCAAAGAAATTATACTTCTAATATTTAAACTCAAATAGTTTAAGTTGCTGATTTTATGTTTAAATTACTTCAAAAAAATTAAAGGAATTTACAATAAGGAATTTCTTGCTTATATTATTACTTATATAGTTATTATATGATATTCAAATATTATGATTTGATTATTTTTTATCTATTTGTTAAATTAAAATAAAATTATTTTTATATTGTTATTTATTTATACGAACAAATTATTTTATATTTTTTATTACTATTTACTAAAAAAACATGTAATATGTGAAAGCTATTTAGATTTGAATAAACTTATTTAATAATTGATCTCAAACGTGAGTTTTCACGATTTTCAAAACTCGACAAGTTCAAATTTGTTTAATTTTGCTGAATTCAAGCTCGAACAAACAAAAGTTCGAAGTTGAACAATTAAAAGTTCTTCCTAACTCATTAACAAAATTACAAGGTATACCCCCAACAGCCTCTTCATCTTTGCGTTTGAGGCGACCCTGCGTAGGCAAGGACAGATTAACATCGACCAGCCATCCAACTGTCCGATTCAACATCTAGCAATAAGCCACCATCTCCCTATGCTTAGGGTATAAAGATGTAATATTATTTTATTTTTTCACAACTGTAAATTTATAAGGAGATCATTCTGGGAACTGTGCAAGTAAATATACTTTCAACTGTATGAAGATTACATAGAGTTTCTAGTTTGGTTTTTTAGTAATGTTAACCACATATTTACTGTTCACTCGCCAGTCACATTCATTGTACACTCGTAGAAGTAAAACAAGTGATGTGAATATGCAGGGAAAAAACTAATTTTTCAGATAATGCAATAGCTATAGCCCTTTCTGAGCTTTGTTATCGCAGGGCACAAGGATGACTACGACCTTCGAATGGTAGTAATCAAAAGGGTTCGGTACCATTATCTACTTGCTAATATTAGTTTAAGTCTGGGAAGAAAACCAAACAAAGCCATCCTGAACACGTTTATTGGGATTGCACAAATTTAAAGAAATAAAAACAGAAATAGAGTAAACAGTAATAATAAGTTCAAAGTGCAAAACATATCCGCGACAAAGATGTAACAGGCTGATAATTAACAATGAAAGGGAAGTTAATCATATTGTTTCGCACACCAGACATTGGAGTTAGACATAATAATGCAACCCATCAAGCAGGTCCTACCAAACACTGATCTTGCTGTTGAATAAACTCTGAAGTGCATCAGATCCAAATATTAATGGACGTAGAAAAGTACGTATATTGACATTAACGTGGAAAAGGGACCGGCGTGATGAGGGACAGAATTTTATAATTTTCATATTTCCATGAATGTGGGAAACCCCATAAATCACTTACAGGAAGAGGCAAAACTTAAAATAATAAACAACCTTAACATCTAACAACCAGGATCAGACACTTACCATTTGTCAAAGCAAAGATATACTGTACATTAGTGTGCTTGCTTTACGGGTGGGCCCTTGTGAACCGATAATGAGGTCTACCCATGACGATCCAAATACTCATACAGACCTAAGCCAGGTTATACAACCCTCACTCCAGAACAGCAACCTCTTGGTCAGCCCTCCAGTAATTTGCATCGTTGTATTCCTTCATACCAGGTCCGCCCTCTTCAGAACTCTCCTTTTCTGGCACTTTTGGGGCTACGTTTTTTTTCAATGGTCCTGCTTCTCCAACTATGCCTTCTTTAAGAGCCTGTTCCGTAGCCTTCTCGGAGCCTTCTAATTCCACACCTACAAATTCAACATCCTCTTCAAATAATGAGGGTGCTGCTGCAGAGTTTTTATCTGTATCACCACTGTTGTCCCTAGAAGTAGGGGCGGACAACAACCCATTTGATGATGAAGACTCCCCGTTGGAAGGTGCACTGTGATTAGGGCTGCTGCCGACTTGAGATTTTGTTGAAAGATTGCTATCAGACTCATCGTGATCTATGAATGGATTTGTATTTGAACCAGAAACCTGCATATCAGATGTCTCGCCCCATCCCACCCAGTCAGGTATCGGCCTGTCCCCAAACAAGTCCTCATTATCTGGTGCCTCAAACCTGAAAAATCCCATTTCATGTGAAGCACTTGCATTCTCAAATTCCAAGTTCATAGTGCTGCCATTCATGGAATTGCCACCAGCTAATCCACTTAAGAAGTTTGTGCCCAAGTTATGTGTTCTGCCATTCACAATATTTTTTTCAGCCAATTCTTCATCCTCCCCGACCACTACCTCATCATCACTACCATTGTTAGCACCATTTGTAGATCCATTCAAGTTGATCTCATCCATCATCTCAGAGGATGATGTGTCCCCATGTGCATTACCGATTCTATCATCTTGGAATGCAAACCAGTTGGAGTTCGTAAACAGACTACTGCAGAAATAGAATCACCCCTTCTTATCTCCATGTCAGAACAATAAACAGACTACTGGACAATGTGGACATCCAAAGCTTGACTCCAATTTAGAAATACTATTATATGAAAGGAAAAAGCATCTTAAAGCATGGGAACCCAACAACTTTTGTCAGAGGTCAAAAAACCAGCAACTGCCAAGTATATAGCAAGGAATTCTTAAACCAAAAAAATGAGTACAACACTACAAAGCAAGTCAGTAATAAGTTGGCATAGAATCAAAATAAAAAAAATCTTTATTAAATAATTTACAATGTAAAGATCAAGAGGCCATCAAATATAGCAGATCTTGAGTTTGGGGGAAAAAAGGGGGTAATCTACATGCAATGCAAAACAAGCTACTTAACAAGAAATTTCATCTCAACTTCAATGAAAAATACTCTCAAACAGCAAAATTAATCTCAAAATGATCAGATTTTACCAAGACATAATTGCCAGTTATATAAATAAACTTTATTAACTCACCTCCCTTGCTCATCACCAAGTCTCAAGGATGATATAACCACTTCAGCAGAGTCATCATCAAAGTAAACATCCTACATTTCATACAACAAAATTGCTTATGAAAGAGAAAATGACATAATTTGGTTTAGATATATGGCAAACTCAGCACATCACTCAGTGATTAAGGTTCACTCAAAAAAGGGCTACTATCAATGAATTAACCAGTCATCAATTATAGCACACAGCAAAGTCTAATTCAATTTCTACCAATGCCAGGGCCATAACAAGCATTCATGAGCCAACCAATTCCCCAATGATATTAGTATATTAAACAGCTTGATGGATCCTCAGTTTTCCAACTTGAACACTATAGAATTACTTTTATTTATTCTCTTAAAGCATTACCTCATCATCTCGATCAAGACCTCCATGGTCCTGCAAGAAAAATGAGCAAAGAGTTAGCACAAAACATTTAGGCTGTCATACAAACAAATCAATCTGGTGCACAATGCTCATGCACACCACGAAGAGAGAGAGAGAGAGATAGAACACGTGCACAGCAGGTTTATATATATATATAGATGGGCAGAGGAGAAGGAAGACAGTGACAACTACATACCTCTTCATTATCCTCATTTCCATAAATTTTATATCTAAAAGCGTGGTTCAAATTATTTGCTAAAGCTGCCACATCATAGTCTTTGTCATGAAGATCATCATCATCACTATCCCTCATCCTATCTTGTAATCCAGTTGGACGTCTGTCCAGAACAAGAGAATAATTTAATAGATAAACTGGAATGCAAAATGATCCACAATACAACAAAAAGTCAAAATATAATCAGGTGCTATAGGTATTGTTACAGGTTATCAGAAAAGACAGTTTTTTTTAGAAAAATAACAATTTATAATAGAGAAGAGAGTTATCCCAGAAAACGATGTTTGTCCTCATGTTTTTACTGAAAATAGCAAAAGCTTGCAATAATCAAATTTGTAAACCACTACATCAACACCCAAATATATTTAATTCACAAGACTATTCCATTAGGAGCAGGCCACACTGCAGATGAAGACTGTCAAACATGAACATCATATACCATCCTATACCTCCCATTCCCAATAACACTTATGCTAAGAGTATAGAGTCAGATCAATGAAATCAGAGCTTACCCACAAGCCCATCGGTGAACATTCTCAGCTGCATTGCGCTCCTGCAGAGTTGTTGCTTGCCACTCATTCCACTCACTATTTTCCTGTATAAATTAAAGAAGTAAATTAAACGAATATTAAAGCCATGTTCCCTACACAGCACACCACATGGATCCTTACATGAAAAAATGCAACATATAAGTTCAACTTCAGGCTGGTAGACACTTTTGGGACCTCTCTTTTTCAAACCAAGCAATTAAATGCATATAAAAACCATGGTCCGTAGATCATATGGATTTTTAGCATGAAAAAATTCAACATATAATTCAACTTCAGGCTGATAGACACTAGGATAGTGCGCCTTTTCATTATCAAACCAAACAAGACAACTATTCTTGAAAAAGTGCAGTGTGCCCACAAAAATTACACAATGATGACAAGTTTTACTGAAGGCATACAGTGCCAGTGCCTTGAGAAGGCAGGCCAGCATGGGTCTGAACACCAAGAAATTCTAGGTACATGACATGTATCTTATGAAATCAACTACAACTGGGATGTGGATTAAGTGGTCAGTAGCGTTTAAGTGCAATTACATGTAACTGTCTAATTGATTTTATGTAACACATGTAAGAATTTCTCCACAACACCACAGATATATTATGATCAGAACTGCAAATGAACTATGTACATCAAGCACTCACTAGTGCTAGACACAAATCAAGACTTTGGTGATTTAATAGATCTCTCAATCAGTGCCACTTGTTACCAAAACCATATTCCTTTTGAAAAAAATATATAGGAATTTCTTGTTTCCTTACTCAATAGAGTTAGATATGGCTAACCTGAATGCATGTCTGAATGTGGCTTTGGTGATTTGCCAGCTGAACCAGTTTATTAGCAATTCGTGTTACATGCCCAATGTGTCCTGCCCGAGGAGGCTGCTTCCAAGCAGCAGGAATTGTTGGCTACAAGATCACACAAGAATTGAGTTAGGAGAGGATCCAAAGGATTCAATGGTTTTTAGATATAAAAGATTATAACAGATTCAACAGTGGCATTCATAAATTGGGAGACAATCCAATGGATTCAATGATTCTAAGATTTATAACTGCTTTGAGATTATTAACTGTTTTCTACCATCACAAACAGTTGCAGAATGTTATAACCAAAATATGAACTTCCATCCGTCAGTTAAAAGCATTAACCAACCTGATTGATGTCACCAGAAAGAATAGCATGTTTATCTGCTTGGATTATTCTTCCAATTAAGTCACACTCTCGAAGAAGATGATCAAGAATGGCATCAGTTTTGCTCTCCAAACAGGACACTATGATCCTCTCCACGTGATGATGTAATGAGTTATTATATGGGTACCTGTATTAATCAAGCACAAAAATAAAATGTGTCCTCAGTCAAGATATGCAGCATCTATACAGAAGATTTGAAAATCAGTGAACATTTATAGCCCACTTTCCAATAAAAAATAACAGTTACTCACTCAAAGAAAAGATCAATGACTCGCTGGATGGTTCCTGAACGAACTAATTCCTTTTCAGCCAGATCATTTCCAGTTTTTAAGAGCACTGAAATAAACTCCACAATCTGAAACAAATTCCAGATTTTTCATTAAAAAAAAAAAGAAATCAGAAGTTGACATCCCAGTTATCCTTGTGTGGGATTAGAAAATACAATATGTAAAAGGAAATTGACTCGACTAGAAAACTGCAACCTACTACTGATAAGAGCAGCATGCTTCACTAATTTGTAATAGGTAATATGAATATAATAACTAACCTTTAACCGATGCTTCCCAAGTGGAGGCCTCAATTCTCCATATGTTGTGGGCAATAACTTCGCATCCGATGACACATTCAAAAGCATAACCAAGTCATCTGCAGGCAAGATTTGTAATATTAGAGATATGATGCCATAGGGCTACAAAAATATTATTTAATTGTAGAACCAGACATGTAAACTTTAAAGCATCAACTCTGGAATTATCAATAGACACATGAAGGCCACTAAGACATATATTTCATCAGCAAACACTTAAAATTAAATACACATGATGAGCATATAAACCCTTTACATGATAGGGAAAACAATTACCAAGTTTTGGAAGCATTGCACTGATAGTCTCTGGGTTAACAGGAATTGGAGCCTCGCAAATGTGTTGGCTTCGAAAAGAATGGAAGAGGGGAGAAGGAACTGCTGATCTTTTTGGATCCAACAGAGAAATACACACTGAAAGAGAGTGGAAGAGGCTAGACTTTGATTGAGACTCTTCCAATGCATGACTCAAAATATTTGTGACAAAACTGCACATTCACAGCAAATTTAATAACTAATTCATTGGCAGATTATAAACCACAGAACAAAATTTGATAATGATCAATATAATTAAACAATAAAACATAAAGCCTTTTAATGGAAACCTTGGGCTTGAAAGTTTGATTGCTAGTTTGGATGATGCATTTCGAGTGATCGTACATAATGTTTCAGCTGCATTGGCATGAACTTCAGGAGGACTCTGCTCCCAATAGAAGAGAAAAAACAAGTTATCAGACATTATAAAAACAAGGGGGGCTGGAAGTCTAAAAGTTGACTGTAGTATCTCCTAATTACTGTTTCTACTTCTAAGGTACTAGGACTAATTCCTCTCTTTTTTTCCAATGCAAGATTTTATTTATGTTGGTCAATTAGAACACACTCCAAACACCCATCCAAAGGCCTCCCTAATAAATTATGTTGTCAATTAGACAATTCTTTTCAGACGGCCAACCTCTGACTTCAAGAACCCAAAAACGCAGCTTCATAAAATTTCATTAAAGAATCCCAGAATTACAACAGATTGAAGGAGTGAACATAAGTTTTTCTCCATAAACGCATATAGTGCCTAGAGTTGCTGGCACCAAGTAGACAACCAACCACTACAAACACTGTAGCAAATCATGGAGAAAATGCTGACTAAGGGACTATAAACTCAATTCAACAGGATATGCTACTTACAGATGGACTCAATTTATCAACAATCATCTCTAACAGGTTGCTCTCAGCCAACCATTCCATCACATCCATAAAATTGGGGTACACATGGTCATCAGCACCGACTAATCGAACCAAAACCTGTGCAGAGAGCCCATCTTAGATTAAAATTTCAGCAATGTTATGATTACCAATGAAACAGAAACAAGTTTACCTCCATGATGGAGGTGATTCCTATCAAATCAACCAGTTGACGGAAAACATTCTGGTGTGCCTGCAGAAAAAATGAACATAAATGAAAATGATTTCACATATACGTAGGACTTCACTTTGTCTCCTAAGATTTGCAAGGAACAAATTAGATGATCAAATCTAGTACTAAATAACGTAAACAAACTTACTTGAACATAACCGATAAGTGATGCTGTCTTCCGAATCATAAGGCATACTACAACCTGAAAATATGGCATGAAGCCCAGCATGAATTAAGTGGTTTGTGTACATAAATGAGCTAGGCTCAGAAGATACAATAGAAACTTAACAGCATAGTTGGCCATACCTTACCAAAATACCCAGCCAGCAAGGTACTATGAGACCGATTAGGTTCCAAGAAGGAGAATAATAAGCTCATCAGCTGCAATAACAAGACAAGTAAGTGGATGTCAATAAAGGCGTTATTAAACAACTTGAAACCTGAGATGCCATGTGTCATGAACCAAATAGAGATCAACCTCTTCTTCCTCCACCAAGGTCTTTAAAATGACATCAATTTCACACGTGAAAATCTCACAGGCAATGAATGGAAACCTATACCACAAAGCCAGAGTTCAGGTGCTAAGAAGAGGCAAAAAAGAAATTAGAACCACTGAACCATGAAGTTTTGCAACGAATTTTTGGTAAGAATGTATACTTGAAAGCTCGTTTGCTGTCAGCATCTTCTGGTGGTTCTTCAATAATATAGCGCAGCAATTGCTCAACCTGAGTTCTATCCCTGAGACTGAAGACAGAAATGACATCAGATAAAGACTCTCCATTTAAACATCTGTACAATGACATACGCAGTCTACTTTGTGTAATTACAACAACTTCCAATCAAAATTGAGTCCAAATATTTTAAAACTAAGAAACAACCATTGCTAAGGTATACGAATCAGAATAATACAAGTTAATGAGCCGACTGTTTAAGGCCTTGCATTCTTGGATTATTTCCTCTTCGTCCAAAAGTTCTTCCAGAGTAAAATTTTCCCTATCTAATATCGTCTCCACCTGCAAAGCATGTCAGCTAAAGGTTAGCGATTATGAACTACCTCCAAATTCCAATTTCTAAAGGTTAGAAACTAGTACGCAAAACATTAAAAAAAAATCATATATAGCATTTGTTTTTAATTAGCAGTGAATTTAGTATATTTGCTTTAAATAAAACTCTGGGGACTTTTATTGCCATTCATTACGGCCACATTAACATCCCATAGTAAAAAGCTCTGCGGATGAGATCAATGCGGCTTCTACTCAGCTTGCGTAAATAGGCATAAATTACAAATAATATTAAAAAAAAGTTAAAAGATCAAATATCTGTAGTTAAAACCCTCCTCACATAGTAGCTAGCCAGTAGGCCACTAAAGCGAATTCGTTAAGCAACCAAAATTAAAAAAAGGACGCCCAGAAGTTTCCAACACTAGAACTTATGACAATTTAAAGCTTAGAAAGCCACGACAGCTCGGGTCGATCCACCCAATGGAAATTACAATAACATGGATAGCATACTGGAAAAAAATATAACTATATCTAAATGAATGCCGTTTGAAAGGGTAAACTAGTTGACTTTAAACTGTTAACGAAAACAGAAATTCACATGCGATTTCAATTACTTATAATTCGTCTATGACAGTAAATTAACGAGGAAATAAAACTCAAATTGGGAATAGACGAACTTACAGGGGAGGATGTAGATATAGACGGAAGCTTCCAAAACATACTCGGAAATTTAGAATAAGGAAAAAAGCAAGAGAAAAAGATTCAGCAAAGCTTGAAGGAAGAGCTCCAGGGATCTATTAACCCTTGATGTACCAGCAAATCTAGGTCAAGAAGAGGGAACATAAAACCAAAGATGTAAAATTACGAAGGAACAAGGATGCTTAGTGGCGCTCTGAAGCGCTTAAACCCTAATTTTCATGGAGGGAGATCGAGAAGATGCCAGGACTGTGAAGATCGATAGAGAAAATGAGAAGAGAGAACCCAAAAACGATGGTAACTACGAATCGCTTCAGGGGGGCCGCTATAGTACAAACAATGTACCCTGGAATTGCCACAACACCATGTCATGTTAATGGATGCATGCATATGGGCATGGATGTCTATGTACTATTTTTTAATGGATATCCACGATCCACATCCCTCATGCGTATAATTTGAGTAGGCTCTTCCCACGCGCTTCTCAGCGCGCTTGGGCTGAGAATTTTTTTTATTTAACGAATTTGTATATTTTAACCTAAGCATTAAACAAAGGAGAATTATGGATATTTTGGATATGTTTTTATTTCAATATTTTTAAAAATTATTCTTAAAAATTATTTTTAAAAACTATTTTTTTGTTCTCAAAAACTATTTTTACATTGAAAGAAAATCAAAATTAGAGAATCATTGATATTATAACTAAAGAAATATTTCATTTAATTATAAAATTAACATCCAAAATAAAAAATATATTTAGAAAATAATTAAAATTTATTATTTATTTTTTAATTTATATATTTAAAAAATAATTTTTAAAAATAAATTCTAAAAATAGTTTAGCAAACAGGTTCTTTAATTTTTAAAATAAAAAAATAAAAAAGTTGTTTTTAAAAATAAAAAACAAACAAGCCCTATATTTCACTTGTACATAGTCCCACTCTTTTTTTGCTTAATTTATATATAATTAAGTATTAAAATTCATTCTTATATACTCTTGATTATAAGTATTTTATTTATTTAAATTATTTTTATTCAAAATTTAATAAAAAATTCACATTCATTGTACATAATCTCTACTTTCACATATGTTGACTCAATTTATGGTTAAGACTAATTTGCCTTCTAAAATCTTAAATTTTATTGAAAATTTATCTAAAAAGCAAACTCATTCATCTATCTTACATAATACCTATGGCCTCTGGTATGAAATGATGATTTTGTACTTCTAAACCAACTACATTGGCGGTGATTAATGGTAAAGCCACACTTAAACGAGTGTTTACAAATAAAAACATCAATTTTTAAAATTTTTATGGTGCTATATATGAATCTATTAAACTTTGTAATTTGAACCTATTAAAATTTAATAAAATTAAGCAAAGAATTACACATCCTTTTCTTTTTAATTTTGAGTCAATTGTAAAAAAATTGAACATGATTTGTATTTATTATTACTCAATTGATATGTATATTAACCCATTATACCTTGTTTGGATCCATGAATAATTTATGACTAGAAAACATATAGAAAGAAAAATGTCAAAAATATTTGGATGTTATGAAAACTAAGGGTTGAAAGGAAAAATATTGAAAAAGTACTTCAATAATTAGTAAAAACTTTTCCCACCAAACAAATATGAAAAAGAGGTAGAAACTTTTATAATTTGAAAATTGTCCTTTTGTGAAGTTTAATAAATAATTTTATTGACTTTTGATATGAGCAATCTTGTCATTTAATAAATTATTTGTTTATTTTCAATCCAATTAAATAAAAATTAACATTTTATTTCTACCTATTTTTTATATATTCAAACAACAAATGCAAAAATAATTTTTCATATATTTTCTTTCTATCTTTTTTTAATTTATTTTCTTTTCATACTTTTTCTCGACACAATCAAAGGGTATTAGATATTAATAATTTTTAAAATTATTTTATTCTTTCTATGAATGTTAACGACTCATAGATCTCTTTCATTTTCATTTTTGTAATTTTATCCTCCATCTCTCAACCAATGGCAATGCAACAATTCCCTTTTTCTAAACCAATTTGCTTAATAAGTTGTAATTAGATTATTGAAACATAAGACAAATAATATTTAAACAACCCTATTAAAGATATAATTTTCTATATATAATAAGTAGGATTAAAATATCCAAATAAGTAACAATAATGTTACCATTTTATCCTTCTATTTTAAATAATTTGATTGTAGGATTAAAATATCCAAATAAGTAACAATAATGTTACCATTTTATCCTTCTATTTTAAATAATTTGATTGTATTGACATTTATATATATTTTTTAACATGATTGATAATTAGTTAATCATCTAATAATTTTAACATATGAAATTTTTTTAAAAATAATTATAACTCAAGATTTTTATCATTTTTTTTTATTCTTTAGTTGATTATTTTATTATTAAAATTTAAGAATAATATTTTAGTATATATTAGAACATTTGCAAGTTTTTACTTAGGTTTAAAGTAAAATTTTCAATTATGTATATGAAATTTATTAATTTTTCACAAAATTTACAATTTGATTTCGACTTTGTGTAGTAAATACATAAAAAATTATAATTATATTAATTAAAATTGCATAAAATCCTTGTTCAAAACTTGATTTTATAGAAAATTTCTTTAAAAAAACTTATAAAAACATAAAAAAATTTATAAAAATACGTATTAATATTTTTTATATATAATAAAGCAAAATTTTAAATTTAAAAATGAATATATAAATTTGAACCACGTACGATGGGCTTTTATCTTCATCACTGGTGGTAATAGTATAACCATTCTTATATAATTGTGAATACTTTGGTTCCATAAATATTAAAAGAATAAATAAAGTTGAACTAATAATAGTTGTTGGTATATCTCTAGCTCATAATTCAAATAAATTTGGTATATTATGTAATATTTGTAAATTAAGTATAGAAATTAAAGATATTCTCAAGATCCGTTTGTGTTAAATAGAAATATAATCTTATGGAAAATACTTTTTAAGAAAATAAATTTCTAAAAAATGAATTATTTTTTATTGAATTATTTTCTCTCATTGAAACATTACCTTATTCATGTAAATTTGATCTATAATGTTAAGACATACAATGTTCATTTTATTATTTATTAGCAAAATATTATTGTGATAGAAGTCAACAACTTTTTTATAGTAAAAATGAGAAGTTAAATGCATTTTGTATTAAAATTAACATTAACATTTAAAGAAGAAAATTTAAATCTTTCTTTTTCATCTTCATTATTTTTTTCACAAAATTAATTCACGTTCATCTATTTTTATTTGAAACTAATAATCACATTTGTCTTCTCTCATAATTATCAAAATAGTTTTTCAATAAATTTCCAATACATTCATAGAAATAAAAGGAGAAAGACTAAAAAAGTGGTAGAAGAAGGGATAGATAAAAAGCTAATATATATATATATATATATAAAGAGAGAGAGAAAGAGAGAAAAGTAAAAAAATAAAATAAAAGAGAGATGGAAGGAAAAGATGGGAGAGAAATAGAAGAGCGAGAACTGAGATAGTGATAGATAAAGAAAGATAGGAGAAAAATAGTAGAGAGAGAAAAAAAGAAATGTAAAAAAGGCCAAAAAGAGAAAATAAAAAAAATGAAGAAGAAAAGAATCAATAGTAGGGAGAGTTAGAGAAATTATATAACATAAAATAGTTTAGAAAATGGTTTCCTTTCTATTAATTAAAAGGAAAAATCACTTTTTTTTCAAGTACACTATTATTTTCTATTATCAAAATTTAATTTTTTAATTGACTAACATTTTTATCACCTTCAAGTATGGAAAAGTTAAAAATATAGTTTCCAAAAAAAAAAATTCCCCTAAGATAGATGTACTATAATTAACAACATTTAATATGAATCAATTTATGATCTATTTAGTATAAAAGCTATTAGAACCATGCTATTTTTTTTTTACACTTAAGGTATTCCTACATTTTTTTCCAACTATGGGACTAATCCTTATTTAAAGTGGGAGTAGTAAATAGTAACAATTTATTTCTAACATAAGGAAAATAGATGTGAAGGAGAAAATTTTTAAATAATTATTTTTTATTTTTTAAAACATAATCATATTTTTTCTTTTCACTTTTGACAATTTTTTTCTACCAAACATTTACATAAAAGCTCAAATGAATGATAAAGATGACTTTGAGTCTAACTATCAAGATGGATTTCTATGCCCTTACTTCTGTTCATTACTAATTTACCCTCCTTTACTTCTATTCATTATTAATTTACCCTAACGATTATGAGTGAGACATGTAATCTTTTAATTGATATTTATAACATTTAAATAATTATCTCTAATTTTACTTTTTTGCCTCAAAGATATATCATATCAATTGTATTTTCCTTATTAATTTGAAATTAGAAAAACAACTAAAGGAAGCAAAGCTAATATAAAATATTAACTATCCAAGTTGTAACAAGCAAAATATGACTAATTTGTTATGACAACAATGGCCATAAGCTTCACAACATCATAGTTGTGTGAAACAACATAGAAGTGAAAGGGAAGCAATAGCTCATGATAGAAACAAAAAAGGATAGTGAAGTCATAGGATAAGTGTTCTGTTAGGGGCTTTAGGGAAAAGACTAATTATGCTAAGATGGAAGGAAAAAGAAAGATAAAAGGCAAATAATGAGTTTAGAATAAAAATAAAGTAGAAAAATATAACAAAAAAGGAAAAAAATAAAAATTATATAATGTAATAAAATTTGCATAAAAGTGATTATTTGTAACCTATACCAATTCAATTTAAAAGTATATATACTTAATGTAAATTAAGTATATAAATAAACATAATTTTTTAGATTTTTATTAAAATAGCATATTAACAATATGCTAAATAATTAAAAATAATGTTTTTAATACACATTAATTAAATGTAAAATATAATTTAAAAAGTACAATAACATGCATAAATTTTAGTTTTTAAAGTATTGGAAATATACTCACTTTAAGTAGTTGATAAAATAGTTAATTGTATTAGAATTATTTAATAAAATAATTTGTTAAACTAGTTAAAAAATATAAAATGACATAAAAAGATATATTAATATATACTTAAACTAATTCATACTTATGTTGCAACTAAATTATATTAATATAATCAAGATATTCAAAATAAAAATATAATTACTTAAAATTTAATTAATTATATTTTATTAAAGTATATATTTACTCATTTGTTGTCTATATCATTGATGTCTATTTTTACATACATATCAATTTTTTATATACTAATCACGTAAAAAAATACTAAACATTGAATATATAAAATATTAGACATTGGTTTTACATTAAGCCAACATCTGAAGTATATATTATTTTTATTATGGTGTTATTAAAAATGCTTTTATTTATGGTATTATTGAAAATTGTAAACATTATTGTATTTTAATAATTTACTCATTTAAAATACCCATCACTTACAATGTTAATTTTTATATAAACCAATGTTAAAATTAATATTACTCTATTTATAAATTTTATTTGTACCTTTTTTTATGTTTAAGTTAAATTTAAACACAAATCATTCATTCTTTAGAAATGCATTAATTTTATAGGAAGCACCATGTCTACAACTCATATGTCTCTTGCTTTTAAATAAAAAGAGTCATGGATAGGTACTTCCAAAATATTTAAAAAAATTTGAAATATAGGTGTATTATCCTTATATTCTATCTCTTTATTACTAGATAGTTAATGTTTGCAAAATTTGATGGAGGACTTTCAATAAGGATTTTAATCTCTTTAATAAATAAGAATTTACAACAAGAATTTTAATCTTTCCAATATAGGCAACAAGTGGTTATATTGTAAACTATATCACTAATAAATTATAATCTTTGTTTAGGTCATTATTTTATGAAAAATAAATCATGTATAATAATTTGTAAAATTTCATCAAACGATCAATTGTAATGCTACTATACAGTATTTTCTAGTAAATATTAATAATATTATTATAAAAATCATTTATAATTGGTATCTATTGTAAGCAGAATATCAAGATGCAAAGAGTTAATAATTGTTTAAGAATTTGTTATTAAAAAAAGTTAAAATATAGAAGTTCAATTAAAAAAAGTAAAAATATGATAAAGTACATTTATCCAAAACTTAATTAATCATATTTTATGATAACATATGTTTATTTACTTATTTTTATGTGTTATTAAAAATTATAAATATAATTATTTAAAATTTAATTAATTATAGTTTACAACATTATACATATTTATCAATTTATTTATTTTTATTTATTTATTTATATTAAATTAATATGCATATATTAAATATTCATCCACAACAAATATTTATTTACATAATAAGGATATAAGTTATCACTTAATTAAAATAGAAAAGATAAATTTGAAAAAATTGAAAAGTTATCATCTACAAACTATTATGTGAAACTCATCAAATCAATTTTTTTTAAAATAAATTAGTGCGCTAAATATATCTAGAAGTTTATAATTTAGTAACTAAGCTAATAAATTATAAGTTAACTCATTCATTGTATTAAATACACTTTTAAAAATACACATTAAATAATATCAATTGTGCAGTATTATTAATTTTCTACCTTTATAACCATAGATTAGTGTGTATTTTTAAGAGTGTGTTTAATATAATGAATAAGTTAACTTATAATTTATTAACTTAGTTATTATTGTTATAGCTTAGTTAAGAGTGTGATTGTTATAACTTAGTTATTATTAAGAGTGTGATTATATTTTAAAATTTTAGTTCAAGTTAATTATTGTTGTTATAACTAATTATTAATGAGACATAAATAGGAGAGTAATTAATAAAAAATTTATCAAAAAATTACTAATTTACTTACATTCATACATGTTACATTAACTACTTAATAATAATGTATGCAACTATGAATTTGAGTAAATTTAGGCATTTCACATGTAATTTATATTTATTATTTACATTTACAAATATTTATAAGTTATTTATGTATAAATTTGTTATATTTAAAAGCAATATAATTAATGTTATTGCACTTTTATTTATTTATTTTTTATTTGCACTAAAAATGATAAATAATAATCCTCTCTTAACATTAAAAGTGTATCCAAAGACTGACCTTAGAACTCTTTGAGCTTGAAACACTTTAACATTCAATTTGCTACCATTAAGCTAACCAATTATTGGTATATTACCACACATTTATTATTTTACTTTAAGCATTATTTCCATGCAAACAACAATAGTTGCTAATTTTAATCCATTAGCACCTATGTGCCACATATGTAATTTGATTGATTTTTGAAGTTAAAATTAAAATATTAATTTCACTTCTTTAACATATTCTTCTTAGGTAGCTAATAAGTAATATGAATTGTGAGGCTTTAGTTAACTCTCTCTTTAAGCACTATTTAAGGCTTTAGTTATGCCACGTATGTAACTATCATCCTTTCCTCTCTATTTCAATTATATCACCAAATACTTCCTCCATAAGTTATAAGTAGACATTTTAACTAATTTTGTATGAGTTTCATTGATTTAAATTAGTTAAGTTCTCTCTATATATTTGCAAACTCAAGGATTAGATGTTATAAAATAAGACTTGATATATGATTTTAGTTGGATCTAAGATTTATGATGTTGTCTTTATATTTCATGATGGTTTAGTTAAGTGATTTCTCTTAAAGAATGAGATTTGTGCAAAAATCCCTTAAATGAATAAGTATTTTTGATAGAAAAATTTACAAGAAATATAGGATAATCAATTATGTCCAAAATTCTACCATCTAAACTATCATGATCAATTTTGTCTTAAAATTTTACTCTTTGAACCTCTATAATAGAATATATGATCAATTATGTCCAAAATTTTACTTTTTATACTAATATAATTAATTATGTAATCAATTATAATTCAAAAATCCTATCTTCTAAACTTACATAGTCAATTATGTCCGTGTAAAGTTGCTTTATAGGCTTGCATAATTGATTATACTTTACCCACCTTTAACTTTACTTATTTTTAGAGTTTCAAAATGCATAATTGATTATACGGTTTTATTCTGAGTTTGTATATATTAATAAATATGGAATTAGTATGATAAGGCTATACAAGGAGTCATAGCAATACTATGACTTATGAAACTTATATTATGATTGGATATTGAGATAATTAAGCTTAAATGCAATTGATAAACATATGAAATGAAATGGGGGAATATTAACAACTTTGTGACTCGTACATTAAATTTGGTACATTGCTTATAAGGAATAAGAATGACTTTGACGGATATAAATGGGATTATAAGGTGTAAGACTAGATGAAAGTTATAAAGAGATTTACACACTTTCATTTATGTGTCCCTTTAATTAATATTTGATATGTTGTTATTGAGATTTAAAACTCATATGAATGTTGAATTTTCCTAATAATTTGAATTATTGGATTTGTATGAATTAAAAGTTTAGGTTAAAGGAGAGTAATATGGTAGGTAAGGCTTAAATTGTTATGAATTGTTATATTCTTTTAGAATGTTTACTCTATAAACTCCAAACTTACTCCTTTATGTTTCATTTCATAGATTCACGTATTGATATACTGCCACCATAACAAAGGTAAATCTTTTGGAGCTTTCTCTCATTATTCAATGGCAACTTATGGATATTTTACATGTAAATAGATATGTATGTCCTAGATCATTCCTTAAAAAGCTTTAATCTAAAGTAAGTTGTAGTAAGATAGATACTACAAAAATAGTGATATTGTTTTAAAAGTATCAATTAGACTAGCTTATTTTTTTAAAGTGCCAAAAATAAATAATATATTTAACTTTCTTTTATGTAGAAATAATTATAATCAATATCAATGACTTGAATATCAATTCTAGAACTTATTATTATTATTATTATTATTATTATTATTATTATTATTATTATTATTATTATTAAAATAAATTGTTTGCATATTAAAGTAATGTCTTGAGTAAGATAAATTGTTGAATTAAATTCCATACTTGTTATGGCTTAGGAAAGATCATGACAGATATCATGCTATTAGGAATAAATAGTCTTTAAACACTAGTTTTAACCTTTTACTTAAGTTATCAAGCATGGCATAAACTTGTATCAAATGATAAATATAACATATATAAATTAATTAAATTAGATATATAATTAAATAATATAAATATATAATATTCTATATATTCAATTAACATAGAGAGAAAGGAAAAGATAACTTTAACTTAATGAAAGTCTTTCAAAATCTAAAATGTTAATATTGTGATAGAAAGTTATCAAGATACTACAACATAGTGAAATGAAAAAGTGTATAGTTTCCTCCATCAAATCTTTATACTAATATGGATAAGTATCATAATTTTTCTAAAATTTTGTCAATGAGACAAGTGTAATTGGAAGAAAAAAACTTATAGGTTCCATGATTGTATGATATTAATTTCATAATTGATTTGAATAATTTAGAACAAAATGATAAAATATTGAGAAAAAGCAGGTGAAAATGATTACTACTAAACAACCATACTTGAATTGAATTGGGAATTGAACAAAACTTAAGCAAAGTCAAAATGTTATAAAATTGAACAAAACTTATACTACAAAAAAACACTAATTAACAATGAAAAATCCATTGCTAATAAGTAAAATTTCGCCAATAAAAATATTATTGACAAATAAGAAAGTGTAAGGTGTAAGTAAAAAGCCTATTAGTAATTCAATTAACAACAAATAATATAAATATGTCACTCATTTTGCAAATTAATGACAAATGAAACAAATGATGAATGGAGTTAGTGACCCTATTGTTTGTTATTAACTTTATTTTAATTGATAAAAATTTTGTCTTTGAATTGCATTTTAGCAATAGATACTTCCATCATTAATTTGAGTCCATCATTATGTTTGTCACAAAATTATGAATTAGTAATAGAGTTTTTCATTGCTAATTTAAATTTATTGGTAATTCTGTTACTAAAGTGAGTGATTCTTATAAAATTAGCAATGACATCTTTAAAAATCTACTACTAATTCTATCACTAATATGAGATATATTTGTTAATATGTTATCTATTTTTGTAGTGAGCTAAAAGGTAAATAGCTTGCAAAAATAAAATTTTGTATAGTTTAAATCTTATTAACAATTCAAATATTTGAATCAAATTTTATAAAATAAAATTACATATGAATATTTTATTAATAAAATATAAAAAATAAAATTAATAAAATCTAATACATAAAAAAAACATGTCCATTGTATACATGCAAAAACAAAAACTCCAAAAGGCTAGCTTACAACATCTTGCTACTAGTTATTCTTTTGGCATTTGCCTCTTTGGTCAATTAGTGACGATAATAGTTATCTAAAAATAATAGTAGTTATCTCCAGCCTTTTGAGCTAGGCATTGGTATTATGCTCATGTTAGTCGATCATCAATTATTAAAAAGCAAGTCCCTATTATTAAGTTATCATCCTCTTATATGTTATCTTAAGCTCCACATGTTGTCACTTAATGCTTACTTTACAACTTGAGTTAGAAGGATGAACTATGACAAACAATGGCCTAGTAACTTTGTGCACTTCCTATCCAATGCCATAAATGTAACCTTTTTCATTATAACTTGCCAATTAACTCTATCCATAATGAGGCCTCATTAACTTGTGCAAAGTTATTATCCTTACTTTCAGTTGATACTTGAGAAGATTGTGCCTCTAGCATCCTAGAGTACATGCCTTACAAAATTAAATATGAAAGTTAAATACTTATGATATATAAAAATATATAATGTAATATATATCAAAACTTAAAATTAAAATTAAATCTTACATAAGTTATCTTTACTCTCTTAGTTTACAAACTTTTAATTATCTTCTACTATAACTTGGGTGTGAATGTGTTGTAACACCTTTGGATTAGTAGGCATCTAATTGAGACTAGCTATCCAGAAATTCATGTATAGACATAAAAGTAAGTTATTGAATTAATTAAACAACATTAAATCATACTTTAAATAAAAACTAAAACTCATCATATTCTTATTATACTTTGATATGGAAATGAAATCACTAGTATCTAAGCTACCTCTACTAGTGGATACCTTTTTTTTTAATTAACCTTTTATTTCCTTTTAAAGCAGTTTCTTTAACTCACTTCTTTTTTAAGTCCTAGAAAATGTGTTTAAGCATATACTTAAGCCTTTTTGGCAAACCTTTCCTTACTTAGTCTATTATACCCTTATAATTAGTTATGACCTTATGGCAAAATTCTTTTTAATTAGTTATGATCTTATGGCTACCTTAGGCTGCCATTTATACATGATTTACAAAAATTGAATAATGAAAGTGAAATACTAATAATTGTCTAATTAAAATATAAATGCAAATGCATGATAATACTAAATCCTAAATTTACTCGTCAATCCTAGAATTAGTCATTTTTAAGTTTCTAAGAGACATTGGTGGAGGTGAGAATTGGATCCAATAAGCATGCTTAAATTAACTTTGTTATGTCTCTAATAGGACCATGTATAGAGGCTAACAATTAACTTGAAGCCAAATGCAACTAAATACAACAATGCAAATTCAATACAAATGTTAAACAGTGTGAATAAATAATTAAATATTAATCAAGACTTATGAATCGCCTGTCAAATGTACCAAAATCCTACTATCAGTTAGGTTTGTACCTTAAGAATTTGCTAGTGGGTGTCTTGAATAAGAGACTACATGCTCTTATAATATCTAAATTTCCTTTCAAGTAAATTTTTAATGAATTTTAAAGTTTCAAAGTATGTAATTTAATTAATTTGGTTATTTTCAAATTTATTCTTCTACTTTGGTAATTACTAATAATGAAATGAATATTTGAATATCAAATTTTCAAATTTCCATTCATTTTACATCATGGTAAATTATAGCTATTCAAATATTTATTGAATAATATTACTATAGTTTTATTTAATTAATTTATTATCCAAATTACTCCTTTTAAATGATTAGTACAATATTTCTTTTAGTAAACTAGAAATATTTATGCTTTGGGAGTGAAAGATTTATAAAATATTTATACAAGCTTTAGTAAATAATTTTACTCCAATTTATAAAATTCTAAAATACTCATTTTGAGTTCTTAAATCTATTAAATTATTGTGGAGATGTTGGAAAAGAAAATAAGGGAAAAATTAGAATTTCAAGGGGCTAAGTTTAATTAGGAGTAGGATGGTTAACCAAAAAAAATAATTGGATGAACTTTTCATCATTAGTCATCATGCACCCTACTTCATAATAGCCCTCCTTCCCTATCCCTTTGTTTGACTTCATAGAGACTAACGATTGAGATTTGTTATAGTTATGGCTAGTTTGCCCTAAAAGTATACAATAATTTCCTCTAGTTTTCTTTATTAAAAGTCATGAGTTCTCTTTTTTTACACATTCTTATTTCCATTTTTCTCTCACTATCAACGTCCTTTTTTCTTCTCGTACGTTACCATTCTCAACCTTATTCAACCACCATGTTACCTGCATGCCTATCTTGCCTTTGGGTATGTTTTCCTTTGCCAACAACCAGGGTCGTGTCTTTGGGTAGGTAAGTAAGGCACTTGCCTTAAGCCCCTAATTTTTTCTAGGCCCCATTTATAATTTTTTTTATTTTATATATTCATTGAACAATTAGTTGAACTTCAAATCCAATGGTCATTACTCTCTTTAGAATTATTTTGTATAGTTATTAACATTGATTATAAAATTCATAACTAATTGAAAATAATTGAGGATTTATTTCCTAATTAGTTGTAGATTTTTTGTATGACTATACAAAATAAATAACTAATGATTATAAGAAAATTAGTTATATATTAGTGATCTAACAATTATTACTCTCTTTGGAATTATTTTTCAATTAGTTATAAATTTTTTGTATGGCTATATAAAATAAATAACTAATTGAGTAATATTTAGGGATTTATTTCCTGATTAGTTATAGGTTTTTTGTATGACTATATAAAATAAATGATTAATAACTATAAAAAAATTAATTGTATGTTAGTAATCCAATAATAATTACTCTTTTTGGGATTATTTTCTAATTAGTTACATATTTACACATTATTACTAATTAAAATTTTTTAATATTATAATTTATAATGGTCATTTTTTATTTATATATACCACATATTTTTAATATTTTCTTTTCAAATTTTCTTAACTCTTACATTTTGTTCTCTCTTCTCACTCTTATTTTCATACTTTTTTAAAGTAAATTATCAAAATAAATTGATATCAAATTGTTATAGTAGATAATACGATAGTAATTTTCTTTATTTTAAAATTTTCAGGTTCTATCATTTCATCATTTTTTTCTACTTACTTTGCACATCTATTTTATTTATATTTTTATTGTTGTTATTATTCTATTTTATTTTTATGCTTTGTTGCAAGAGAAGATGTCAAATAGAAAGTATGAATATGGCTTTGAAAAATTAAAGAAAAACTTTGAATATGAAGCTATCTTTAATTTTTTATTTAAATACTAAAAAATTAAAACTTTGGATGAGGATCAATTGTAAAAATATTGTATTAATCTTAAAAAGTTTTTAAGTTTTAGTAAATATTCTGATATTGATGATCTTGATTTATTTTCAGAATTGAAGGTATTGAGAGAAGTGTTGATAGAAGAAATTAATACTCCTATAGAAGTATTAAACTATATTAAAAGATTAGATTCTTTTTCAAATGCATGCATTGCTTATAAAATATTATTGATAATACCTATAACAATTGTTACTGCTAAAAGAAGTTTCTCAAAACTAAAATTACTTAAATCCAATTTAAGATCAATTATGTTACAAGATAGATTAAATAGATTAATCTTGAAAATTTTATAAAATATTGTATTAATTTTGAAATTTTTTTAAGTTTTAGTAAATATTTTGATATTGATGGTCTTGATTTATTTTTAAAATTGAAGGTATTGAGAGAAGTTTTAACAAAAGAAATTAATACTCCTATAGAAGTATTAAATTATATTAAAAGATTAGATTCTTTTTCAAATGTATGCATTACTTATAAAATATTATTGACAATATTTGTAATAATTGCTACTGCTGAAAGAAGTTTCTCAAAACTAAAATTGCTTAAATCTAATTTGAGATCAACTATGTTATAAGATAGATTAAATAGATTAATTATATTATTTATTGAGAGTAAAATATTAAAATTACTTGATTATAAAATTTTGATAAGTAATTTTACAACTCAAAAAGTTAAAAAAATAATATAAAAATTTGATTATTTATATTATACTAGTTAGAAAAATAATATGAAAATTTAATAATTTATATTATATAAGGTCCATTTAATAATTTTGTCTAAGACCCCAAAATATCTAGACACGGCCCTGCCAACAACAATTTAGGAATGTCCATGGAAGTAGCAAATTATAGCTATATATCAATTATAGAAAGTTATTTAGCTTTCTTCCATTTTTTAGCATTCCACTACTTAGCTAGGAGCAACTTCCTTAAGATGAGGTAAATTTATCAAAATCCTAAAATTTAATATTTTTTGAAAGTTTTAATGCCTAATCTAAAAACTTTAACCCAAATGTAAACCTTAATTCTTTTTACAAATAATTTTAGAAAAATAAAGAATTTATGATTTGGTTTATTAGAGTTGAATATTTAGAATATAAAGAAAGAATTATCAAAAGAGAAATAATTAGTTTGAGTATGTTTGTGAAATTTTCTTTTAGAATGATAAGTAGGTGATAAAGAAGATAAGCTTGGATACTTTGGAATTTTTTAAAGGAAATGACATTTGAAGATGAGTGTACATTCTACTTAAATATAATATTTTTAGATTTTATATTTCCATATAACTACTTAATTGAATACACACACACATATATATATAATCATATCTTTATATTCATATATAACTTAGAAATATGAAATTTATTTATATTGATCTTATATTGCCTTCTTATTAAGCTTAATTAGCTAGTTATGTACCTTAGAAATGTAGACATAAACTATAAATTATTGGTAAATAGCTCTTTAAGGCCATATAATAAAGGCATAACATTGATATTATTTAGCTTGTGACATATGTATACTTTATATATATAATCTAGATTATTGTTATTGGGTGGATATTTGTGGTCATGCAATAAAAGTATAGTAGCATTGTTTACTATTAATTGTTAATTGAAGTTGAATTGTGTTGATGAATAAAGTAATGTGCTTTAATGAACTTAATACTTTGATAATGCAAAATTGATTAAGAATAATGAGCTGGGGAGTGAACTATACAATGATGTGATGTTGCATTAGTATTATGTGCATGTTTATAAAAGGATAATGCAAACCTAAAAGGCACAAGATTAGGTTTATGAAGAAATAAGATTGATCCAAGAAGTATAAGGAGATTTATCTACTTTTATATCTTTATTTTTTGCATAACCTATGTATTATGATTTAGTTTTAAATAAATCTATGTAATGATGTATGCTTGCTTAACCATATTGTTGAGAAAGTCAGGTCGCTAAAGATCCATGATATGAATTTAGGGGAGCTATGAACTTGTTATAAAGTTTTACTAGTTTAAGTTTATATGGGTAACAATATGAGGTTTTACTAAATCTCAAGCATTTTTACCCATTCTCTTTAGCTATTAGAATATTTCTTATTTAATTGAATCCTCCTTTTTGTTTACTTTTATTTAGTTTATATGTAGATTTTAGTATGTATATTCACTAAGTTCTTATAACTCACTCCTTTTATTATTGACATTTTTTTTCAAGTTAAAGCTAATATAATAGCACATTGTTTCTTTTATGGAGATCAAAGACAATATCATTAATAAATTTGACAATTAGATTAGAATTTGAATACATTTGTATCTAGGAGGTCCTTGTGTCAAATTTGTTTGCTTTCATATGTGGTTTATAGTTCTTTGTTTGTTTAAGTCATAGCTTTTGAAATCTTAAGATATGTGACCCTCGAGAAGTAATGAGAAATAGTAGAAACTCTATCTATTTCTATTTTTTAAAATACAATTTACTTTTTTAAATTAAGTTAAAATTTGTGTGGTTAGTCAATAAAGCTTATGTGAAGTCACTCGTAAGTGGTTTTCTATACTAGTCACATGCCCAAGGCTTAGGTCGTGACAGCTTTGTAATTTGCTACATGAGGTCTTGAGAAGTAGGTTAAGAAAGGCTCTTAGGAATAGATTGAGAAGCTTATGACTCCTGCTTAAGTGACGATAATGACATTTGCAAACCAATTAATGTTGTTGGTGCTGTAGGTGTGATGGGCTGGTGTTGAAAGTATCCAAAGATGATAAAGTCCTTGAACTAGTACTACGACCTCTGAGCCCACAACCACCACCCTTAATGAAAGTGAATCTACCTCCTCATGATGACAACATAATATCTTACAACATAAAACAAATGAAATAACTAATTATTATAATATAAATTAAATTATAATCATATAAATAACTAATTTTTTGACTTAACTAAAAATTAATTCAATTTTCTAACTTAACAAATAATATGTTAACTAAGAAGTAAATTCAATTCCTTAACTTAAGTAAAATCTAATTCAATTTCCTAGCTTAGCTAAAAACTAATTCAATTTTCTAACTAAATAGAAACAAAGTTAACCAATAAGTAAATTCAATTCTTTAATTGAACTAAAAATTAATTTAATTTCCTAACTTAAATAAAAACTATTTCAATTTCTTAATTTAACTAAATCAAATTCAATTCCTTAACAAATATTAAGTTAACTAGAAAGTAAATTCAACTCCTTAACTTAATTAAAAATTAATTTAATTTATTAACTTAACTGATTTTAACTCAATTTCCTAACTTAATATTTATTAAGTTAATCATAAGATAAATTCAATTTCTTAACTTAATTAAAAACTAATTCGATTTCCTAACTTAACAAATATTAAGTTAACTAAGAAGTAAAATTAATTTTTTAACTTAATAAATACTAAGTTAACGAAAACCTAATACTAATACTAAAATTAAAACTAATTTTAATTTTATACCTTAACTAAAAATAAATTCAATCTCATAACTTAACAATTACGCTAAAAATCAATAAATTAAGCTAAAAATCATACAAATTAATAAATTAGGATATCCTTAAACTCTAAATCATAGAAAATTAAATTAATTAAGCTAATTTTCATAAATTTTTAGGAAAAACATAGTACCTAACTAAAAGATGGTACTCAATTAGGATATTAACAAATTAAGTTAGAAATCACTAAATTAAACTAAAAACCAAACAAATTAATCAATTAAAATATATCTAGACCTTAAATCATACAAATTAAACTAATTAAGCTAATTTTCATAAATTTTTTATAAAGAGCATAATACCTGATTACAAGAACACTAGATCTAATTACTAGAACCCAATATCCAACTAGGGTATCAATAAATTAAGTTACAAATCATACAAATCAATAAATTAGAATATTTGTGAATCCTAAATTATACAAATTTAACTAATTAAGCTAATTTAAAAAAAAATTCAAAAAGAACATAGTACCTAATTAAGATATCAACAAATTAAGTTAAAAATCATACAAATCAATGAATTGGACTATCCCTAAGTCCTAAATCATAAAAACTAAACAAATTCAGTAGGATATGTAACAAATAATCAAATTCAAGCCCTAAAATTAGGATAAATTGGAAAAACACAAAAACTCAACAAATTAATAGAAATTCATTGATTAAAATGTGCAACAAGCTACTAGCTGGTGGCAAAGACAATAATGGTAGTGATAAAAAAAGCTAATGGTGGGCAAAAATGTAGTAGTAGCACCGAAGTATGGAAAGAGAGGAAGAGAGAGAAAAAGAAAAAATTGAGATTTGGCTTTGGACTCTGATATGAGATTAGTTTAACAATAGATTAATCCGTTGCTAACTTATTTTAATAAATTGGTATGTCTAATTAGTAACAAATTATAATATTTTCGTTTTGAATTTTCAAAAGATTTCATTGCATTACTAAATAAAATTTTAAAATTTCATGTATAAGTCTATTTCTAAGTTCATCAATAATTTAAACATAATTTTTTTATTCTATTGGTAATTCCATTAATAAATTTTACTGATAAATTTAGCAATGAATTTAGTTTTTAGTTGAAATTTTCAAGAAATTAAAAAAGTTAGCAACAAATGTTTAAACACCCATTATTAAAATCATAACATATATTTCAAGCTTGCAAACTTATTTACCAATAATAATTCCATTGTTTAATCTATTGCTAATATTCTATCATTAAATAGTAAACACTAAAATTGTTGTAGTGTTAATTGTTGATAACTTTTCAATTTTGAAGGGAAGATTATGCCTTTAATGCAGTTAAATTTTTTACAAAAGTTAATGCAAGCTATTGCAAAGGATTTACACCCAAAAAAATTACAGCTTTGAATTAAAGGGTAATGTTGCTATGCTTATGCAAGAATTTATAATTTCATATTTTTATATAACAAATTGTAACAATGAATTTAGATAAAGCTTGCAAATGAATATAAAATTTTCAACAAAAGTTCTAACATGTGTGGAAGTAATTTTATTAATATCTGTATTTATAAACATAAGACTTATTGTTGATTTCACACGCTTCAGAATTAAAAGAAGAAAATTAGAATTCAAAATAAATTGAAAATTGGCAGTGATCATTAGACATATAAAATGGGTTATATGATCACAAGCAATACGGGTAGCTTGTGGTCACGAGATGATATAGGCATATTAATATAAAGCTTGCATTTAATGCAAGCAAGATTGCATGGACAAAAGCCCCTGTGGTTGCAGGCTTAACTATGGATAAAAAATAAATTTTTTTAGTCATTTTTTTCTCCTCACATTTAGGCCTAACCCATAAAATTTAATCCAATTACTTCCTAATAGACTTAACTCAATTTCTATATTTCAATCTAATTTTTTTACTTAAATAATTTAATAAAAATTAAAATATTAAAATATAATTTATAAATTATAAAATAAAATAATTAATAAAAATATAAAAAATACATACTACTTGCAGGGTGGTGCACATAATTTTTTACTGCCTATTTTTGCTTGGGAGCTTATGTGGGCAAGCCCAAGTAAGCTAGGCTCACATAACCCCACCCCACCCCACCTATTTTATATGTCTAGTAATCGTTAGCAAAACAATGATAAATGACTAAGATAAAAAATAGAGAATAATAATACTTGGTTTGGGTTTGGGCCTTTGGAACAAATGAAAATCAAAACTATCCATTTAGATTAATTATGTAAAGGAGCGAAGAAAATGATGCAAGTGAAGCATGGAGAATACTTAAAAAATGTAAATTTATAATTATTATCCAATAAATAAGCAATAAAATCTTTCATAATCAATGACAAAGAAAAATAAAAATAAAAATGAAACATTCTTTGATCCTGTTAATATATAAAATGAATTAGATAAAGTTTGAATTGATAGTTTTTGTCAAATTTAAGTAAAAACTCCTAGTTGATAGGCATATTTTCAATAAATCTTCACATAGGCCAATTTAAGAGAAATATTAATGAAATTAATCTTATTATGTAAAAAAATGAAATCATATGACTCATTTAAATTGAAAATACATTTTAATTTAATCATTAATATTACATAAGTAATTAATTTTTCTTTTGATGATTATTGAATTAAAGTTTTATTAGAATTTTGTGTGCCAATTATTATTTTTAATTTTCAGTTTGACTAGAGCCAAAAAATAGAGGTGATTTAGTTTATATATTAGATAGATAAAAATAAAATATCACATTTAAAGAGATTAAATAAGATGAATTTACATTTGGAAAACTAAATTATAACTCAACCTATTTATCAATTTTCTCACACATTTTTATTGTATAAAAGAGAATAATTTGATAGTAAGGTAATATTTAGTTTGTAAAATCTTTTTCATATTATTAGGAATATTTTAAAGGAACATGAGATTCTTATATTTAATTCAAATTTTTAAAAAATATTTTTTGAAATATTTTTAACTTTTCAAAAATATTTTCATAAGGAATGTATTTTATATTTTTATGATATGAGAATATTTTATTAATATAAATAAATTATTTTATCCATTTTTTATTAAAATCTTACTATTATTAATATTTAATTTTACTATCACATATTATCATTAACCATTATCACCCACTGCACATTGTGATTAACCACAACCTACCATTATTTATTGTCAATAACCACTACTTGCTACCACTCATTGTTAGTAATTATTATTATTCATTACCTACCATTGGTAACACCATTTACTATCAATAACTATTATCTATCACTACTACTATTATTGATGATTACTGTTAACCACTACTTATTATTAATAATAATCATTTTTTATGATCACTTTATCATCAATGACCATTACTAACTATTATTTACTATTGATTTATTATCACTCATTATTAATAATCAACATTGGCTATCATTCATGACTGATGACTATTGTTAATCACTATTTACTATCACTTACTATCAATTATTATTATATATCATTATTCATCGATAGTAACTACTATTAACTACCATCCACCATTAATAACTATTATTTATTATCATTTATGATTGACCATTACTCATTTCTAATAACTATCACTTAATCTTGGTGACAATCGCCAATCACCATCTATTATTGATGACCATCATCTATTATTTATTATATCATCAATTATCGATAACTACCATCTATCACATATTATCAATAATCATCATGAACTATTACTCACCGTCTACTTCTATTAACTATTTTTAATAAAAATATTTTTTATAATATAATATTTTTAAAATATTTAAAATATAACATAATATTATAACATTTCTAAAAGTATTTATAATTAAACTAAATATTGTAATATCATATTTTCAATAATTAAATTCTAAAAAATTATATTCCTAAAAATAATAAAATTTTCATAAATAATCACGTAAGCGTGTACGCCGATTTGTGTTTCTTTCTCATCCAGGTCACTTCTTTATCACTCCTTTTATGTTCGCGCGGCAATCTCATGCCTTGCTACGTTTCATTTCCTCGTTCTTTTCCAAGCTCCAAGTTACAGTGCATATATCCTGTTTTCTAGGGGGTATGGATGATCATGCTTTATGTACCCATCCCGCATGCATGCATTCTTAAGGACATATGCCGATAAATAGCTTTCTTCGATTTCTTCAATATTTGTGAAATGCACATTGACATTACCGCAATAAATTTACGGGATAATATGACCGCGACAAACTTTAAAAACTTATTTACGGTATAATATGATTAAGACAAAATTCTTAAAATTTATATTTATATTTATATTAAACCAATATGACCAACTACTGGGAGGAGGCTCTAGTACCAAGGTGAAGTTACAAGTGCTGGAAAAATCTTCATTATAGCAGTGCAAGAAAAATTTCCCAATCTGTTCGACCATTTACAAGATCAACACAAATTGATGTGCTGCACCAAATAAGAAATAAATTAAACCAAATTTAATACAAACTTGAACCTGTGTTTTAATAAACCAAAAATGCTGATTCATTTAGCTTCTCCAAACTTGGCCTTTTTCTTTTTACCATCACCATTCTTGTACACTCCTGGAGGAGGAAGCAGGACTTCGGATACACAGATTCTTCATAGAAATGACCAATTCATGAAAGAGAAGGCTAAGCAATGAACAGTGTTGTTGTCTTCTGCAACATGCACTTTCCATGCAATGCCTTGCTCATACGACACATGGCGCCCCATTGCAGATATGCAGATCCCACCAGGCAGACAAGCAAACCCCTGAACAAATATGCAGACACAACTTCAATCATTTAGAAAAGTGAGAGTAGGATATGAAGAAGAAAGAAGAATTAGTATGTTCAAGATTAAGACAATAGAGATTACTGATTTCAACGAGATTTTAAGCTATGAAGATGGACTCTGTAATGGACATGGGATGGGAACATGACGTAACAAGTATTAAAAAAAAAAAAAAAATCAGAACGCGATATAGCATGCAACATACATTAAAGAATACTATTAAATTAAATAAGCAAGATACGCATAAAGGCATTGAGATTCATGTGATAATACGCTTAAAACACATTTAATACATGTTAAAGATACAAAGTATTTAAGAACTTGAAATATTCAAACTCACATCTTTTTATTATCAAGATTAGAGTTATTCAAGGAGTGTCCCATGGGCTTTGGTGTTACTGTGTTAGTGTCCAATATGTTTCATGAGCATTTTTTTTTCTTTTTTTGGATGTATCTGTGCTTTGCGGTCATTTATGTTGCAAATAAAGCTAGCAATGCCATCCCATGCAAATAAGCCTGACAGGAAAGAATTCACTCAATCACCTGCTGCATTAACTTGGCAAAGTCCGCACAAAATGCCTTGCGCCCAGCATCGTCAAATATTTTATCCAAGGTTATGTCTTGCAAAGCCACCAGAGTTGTTTCCAGCATGTCAAGCCCTGCCTGGTTTGCAAAGATGAACACTGGCACCAACTGCAGCAGAACACAATATAACATAAAGTTATATGCCTCTGTATATAACTAGATGATTTCTGACTAGGTTCAAGAGACATGAAGTTAATTCCATTAAAAATTTTCATTTTCTTAGCATACCTTCAATGAAAAACACAAAATAGCATCCTGATGGTGCCATAAATGTTTCAGCATTGAGTCACCAACAAATAAATCAGATCTCAATAATTCGGCCCCCAAGTAGTAGCTGTAAATGGACAGGGAAGGGATATGGAAATAAGCATATTAGGGATTTCAAAAAGAACACAACTTGAATGGTGAGAATGACAACTAGCTGAATCTCAATAAAAGATGGCATGAATTAACTTTTTGAAAGATAAATGGAGTATTTGATGATAAGAGACATGGCAGCATGCCAGTATTGATGGTTAGAATGTGTTGGAAATATGAAGATATCAATAGAACTTGCCTATAACTCTTGCAGATCCAGTGAGCTAGTGTCAGAGCTTCTGGGAAGCCAGAAAAGAGTTTTGGTCCAATAGCTGGGTTTATGCCAGATGGAGATATAGCCGTGGCAACTCTTTGGATAGAGGAAATTGCACTCCGGACATACTGGCATGCCATGATGGCAACACGGTCCTGCAAACCACTGCAGAAAGGAAACTGAAAGGCAATGGTTAAAACTGATCGTGTGTTGTGACACGTTGATATGTCTCCTGCAGCTTGATTTGTTTCTGGGCCAACTTCAAGGCCAGATGTCAAATCCAGGGTCCGAGTTTTCGTTGTTGCATCCTTTTTGTGATCCTGAAATATAAGGACAAGAATTACAGGAATCCACATCTTGAAATCAAGACCAATTGCCAATTGGTCCTTTCTATATTTAAAAAATAAAACAGAATTAGTAAGTATTTAAATATCATATCATATGTTTCCAGGGTAAACTTAATATACAAAAAGAAACAAAACTTAACTGCTTTACACTCCAATGGGCTGATGCGGAAACCAGAAGGCACCAGCGGAGCATCATCAGGGAACATTTCATCAATTGGAGCAAATATGAGCTCAGAACAAGCCCCTGCAGCATTCTCATCAATTCCCCTACATATCTGCAAAATGAAAGTCAGGCAGCTCAATATTTCTTTCAAATTTACCACATATAATAGCATAAACAAAACGAACTGACAATTTCCAACATTTTAACTAGTGTCAGAGACACACCTGTAAAAGATGAACGTCCCTCGAAACAAAAGCTTCTTCTTGAGCAAGAGAATGGCTTTCAAGCCGAATGACCTCAAGCATCTGGAATGTAGACTTGGAATTAGCAGAAAGTATAGTTTAGAAAGACACATTTTGAACCAACCAAGCATATATGACAGATAGTAATTCTATCTCTAGCCCAAAAATGCATATGCAGTGTCAGGGCTGTTTTCTACAGCTCAATTCTCATTTCCAAAATACTAATAGAACCTAGATTTCAAAAATAAACTATTTCAGATCACTCTTTTTAAAATAAGAACGTGACAAATGGGTAAGACATGTTATCATTTGGCATCTGCAGAAAGAAAAGGAGATGGCAGATGACCTCTTCATATTCAATGGTCTGACCAAGAGGCATGATGATTTGACTGCCAGTGAACCTTGTAGGCCTCGTTCCAGGATAGGCATTAGAACCAGATTTCAGTGACACAGCAGAATAAGCATCAACATTAAAATCAGCCCACTCTGAGCGGTGCTCTCTCAGAAAGCGAACTAAAACTGCAGGAGGGACATTCTGCAATAAAACAGAATGAAAGGTTGTCATATGACATTTCAATGTTGAAACAGTTTTATAAGATGAAATATAGCATACAGATCTATTTTGTCCAACTTCAATGTAAAGTAAACTTATCACTGACAAATTCTAATTGTTGAAAGGATATCTCATGATGTAAACAACACCAGATAATCTATTCAATTCACTCTATGTTTAAAATATAGCTCCTTCTCATTGGGTTCCCAGACTCACGTGGAGCAACATGGAAGCCTTTGCACACAAAATTCCACCAAGAAATGCAAGGGAACTTGCTGGATTAGAAGTGGAACTCAAATTCTTGATGGATTTAACAGCAATGATCACATCCTCAGTACCGTCACAGTTCAATACAGACCAGCCATCATCATTGAATCCATTGACAGCATCATTGAAGCCTCTGCAAGTATAATGTGCAAATTTAAACAATATGGTAAAAATCAACAGATTCTCAATGGAGATATCCATATACATATGGCAGGAATAGTTTTATAAGAAGCAGGTTATTCCATTTGCCTACCTGATCAACCTTTGGCTGAATGTTCGCAAGACAGCAGGCTGCCTACCTATGCCATATACCACTTCACCACTTGTTTCCTGAGCTATTTGTCTGATATAACGAAGGGCCTGTCACAAAAAGCCATCAAACTAGCTCACATTTTCGTTGGAAGGAAGCAAGGGAGTTTGTTATTAGATAAACAGAAAATAGGTCCAGGAAAGTAGGAAACTAGTAGAAGTACTTGTTGAACTGGACATGCAGATGAAAAAAGAAAAGGAGATTTCTATAATCAAGGGATTTTAAAGCAAACACAAATGGCACTGCTAAAGGATGTTGTGTGACTCACGTAAATACAGCCAGCTCCCAGAAACTGATTACTAAATGATACAATACAAGAGTTATACAAGAGTTGCTTACAAAGAAATGGTTCACAAATAGCATGAGATCAACTGACAATGTTCACATTGATCAGTCAAAGTCTATAACAACCTTCTTTGATAATTTAAGAGAGTGTACTTACTGCAATTGTCATTTTCTGAGCAATTATTTTTGATGATGCATAAAGTGGTCGCAGCACCTCAGGCACATTCCAAGCCTAGAAGAAAACATCAAGCATTTTAAAAAAAGCCATAAGAAAGAAAACAGTTACATTTTAGTTATTTGTCAAAAGGTCAAACCTCAAGATTTAGGTGGTCTACAATGTGAATAGTTGATCCTCCACCATCACATGGCCTAATCAGGTAGCCACTGGGGAGCATTTCACCTCTCACAAACTGAGTGACTGCAGCTGCATTAGGGCCAGCACCTGAACCAGACAGTGACCTCTCACAAACCTTCATATGTGAAAGCAAAATACATCAAGTGCAAGTTAGTTCATCTTCAATTAACGAATTATAAATCTCCAAATGGGTATGGTTTTACATATAAATTATAAGCAACACTGATTGTGCATTGGAGAATGCAATTATGCTCACCACAAGGCTGCCATTGTCCATAGTTGTAGTGTATCTCAAAGTCCAGAAATCCCGAGCAGGAGCTAATGTTGTTGGAGCATACAACTGCAGTGTATTTGACATTTAGAGACAGAAATGAACTAAAGAAATTTCACATTTGTGTGCTCACCTGTGTGTAAACAAGTTCAATTGTGCCTCCATTACCAGCAGGAAACACTGTAAAAACTTCTAGACTCCGACAGTCATGAAACCAAGATGGCCGATCTTTTAGGATCTCTGCAATCTAATGAAGATTTGGTATTTAGCAAGTCCAAATTAGAAACAACAGCAATCAAGCAACTATGTTTTGACTTATTGACAAAAGCAAACTCACCTTAGTAGGTTCCAAACTAACAAGACCACAGGCTCTAGCTGCCACTCCACTACAACTTTTTGAAATGGCAAAGATCCCAACAGAATCCGGACCAGGCTGGCCAATAGATAATTCAATATGATAAGAATTAGGTAACTGGCAGAGAAAAACTTGGTCTTCATAGTCAAATTAATACTATTATAGTTGTAACCAGAAAAAAGTGAAAATCGTAATAGAATTTCCAAGATGAACCATGATCATTATATTATTTACTAAGGGTTAAATGCTAACCTTCATCCCAGGCATCTGGACCCAATCGACAGCAGTTCCTGTAGCCTTTGAAAGGAACTCTGTTAAGGTCTCTTCTGCAATTGATAGGAGTCTGCATAGATACACCGGAAGGAAGAATCAGAAATAGCTTCATAGGAACAAAAGTTTAAAGCTCATGTACACAGACTGCAAATTTACCCAGCAGGGTTATTAGCATCTCTTAGACAATGCTGAGTAGTAGTAACCACCGAATCACAACTTCCATCAGTAGCTGATGCCTGCCGGACATAGACATGAAAATATTCATATGACCAAACCATACATATTTTGATAACGAAAAATGAATAAATCTTCACCACAAAAATTCAGATATTTCATTTGTTAGGTGTCTTTTGGGCTTCTCAATCACAAAAGCTAACTCAAGGAGTTGAGGTTTCCCATTAACTTATAAACTAACACTAAATCCCTTCCACAATTGATGTGGAATAACCCAACATCTAAGTATCTACGTATAAATTAAGGCTTGCAATAAGGTGAGAATTAGATAGAGCGATTACTATACGCTTACAGTATGCAATTGCTGCCGCATATGACCATTTTCGGATACTAACTGTGAAACCTGTTTCTGCAACCGCTCATTTTCCTCCATCAACAACTTGTTCACCGCTGTCAGTTTCCTGTTCACAGTCTGAAGCCGGGAAGCCTCTTTCTGTTGCTTCTCTCTACACCTGCACAACCCAGTATCAGGCTCCTATAAATTCCATACACCTTTGCCCTTTTAAGCAAATGCATAGATTGACTGATCTCATTTACATCCACCAAAAAAGAAAAGGAAAAACTTAATCAAGCTAGAACTGGGAAAAAAAAAACATTAATGTCATAGAATGACCAGCATGGGAACATCCTTACCTGCGATTCTGGAACCAAACTTTGATCTGCTTGGGCTCGATGTTAGCGAGAATAGGGCATTCTCGGATCAATTGTTGTCTTCGCAAGGAGCTCGGCTTAGGGCACTCGGCATAAACTCGTTCAAGCGCTTCAATCTGCTCAGCCGTGTAACGGACATATTTCCCTGAATCGAAGTTCTTGTCAATGCTCCCACTCCTACTTTCTCTCAGTTGAGCCACAGCCATTGCCATCTTTCCAAACCCAACAAAGTCTTAGTCGCGATCAAGGACAACAGAAAATGGATAATATGATTCTCTGAAGAGCTAGTTAGCTCTTATTGGCTAAATGATACTTATAGTAAAGTTCGTCCTCCTGACCATGGAAAAGCGGGAAGAAAATGGACAGATTTGATGATAGCTCACTTAGTTGGAAATGGGGCAGAAATTATGGCTTTTGTGGTTCAGTTAAAGCCAAATGGCTGTTGCAGAAAAGGCCTCGCAATACAGACAGAAAGTCTGTATTCTTCTGTAACCTCCGTTATTGGTTCATGAAGTTCAACACAGACCGCTCAGAAAACTGCTAACAAATAGTGCCAAATACAAACAGAGATTACCCGGTTCCCACCAGCTTGAAAATTAATTACTTTTACTTCCAAACAAAACCACCTGAAAGTTGCGACAGGCGACAGCTTGTTTCCCACAATACCATAACTGTCTCAACAAATGAGAGAAATTTCACTTATCCTTTAACCTCTGAACCTTAATTTACTTCGGTTTTTGGCAAAAGATCAAAGTAAAAATCCATAGAAATAGTAGATAAATGTGCTGCCTGCTTTGAACCCTGCCCCTTGAACTCATGAGCTTTCCCTTTTCAACCAGATTCCAGTGGAAATGGTTAAAAAAAAAAAAAAAGTAAAAAGTGAGTGAGGAGCCGAAGCCACCGAAGAATTTTCAATGGAGCTTCCGGAGGAAGAAATGAATAAGGTGCTTTCGTGCACTTTCTTGGGAAACTGATGGATGTTCTCGTCCCTCTTTTCAAACAAGAGAGCCAGCAGTTCTGTAGCATCGGCAAGATTTGGAAGAAATCAGAGAAAGTGAAGAAACCCTAGTAATAACCATAATAACAAACCTGAAATCAGAAATTTTCGGGAAAAAGCCAAGTGGTTATTTGAATAGAGAGAGAGAGGGAGAAGTGAAGTGTTTAGGTAGGACAGAGTGAGACGACAACAGTACTGGCAGTAAAGTGCGGCAAGAAGAGAGAGAAAGGCATTGCCTAGCATTGCACACATATCGAAGGACCGGCTGTAATGCTATTTATTACTCTGGTGGCATTTACGTTGCTGTCCCCGGGTCAAGGTCAAGTCAGCAAATTTTCTCTAGCGTGCTCTTACACACGTATAATGCTAGAACTATTTCTCCATCTACTGCTATTTTAAAATTATACCAAGAAATAATATTGATTCTTTTTCTAAAACGAATTTGCAGTGAAGTTATTTTCCCTTTGGTTGAATGTTTGAAAGAAAGGATGTGAAAAAAATTAAAATAATTTTTTAGTATTAATATATTATAAATAATTGATGTAAAAATTTTAAAAATATTTTGAAAATTAATAAAATATTTTTATAAAATGGATCTAAAAAATAAAAATTTTATAATTATAAAATTACTCTTTTATAAAATTTATTAAATATCTTTATTAACATAAATTATGAATAATTTTATTATTTAGTAAATTATATTTTTAATTTTTTACTTTGCAATTAAATCAAATAAAAAATAATATTTTTGTTATTTTTATATATCTAAATAATGAGTGAAAAAATACTTTTTTTTATATTTTATCTCACTACAACCAGTTATATGGTTAAGGTAATTTTTTTTTTTATGAGAGAGAGTTATTTTAAGCAATTAGGTAGCTCCGTCACTTATTTATACTTTTTAAACCTACATAGTACGTAATTATAGGATAGGTCGAAGAGAGGATGATTTTTCAAGCATGAAATTTTTATAATCTGCCGTGTTGTGTGAATACTATATATGTCACTTTAACAAGTCATTTTGGCAACTACACCAGCCCCGGTTTTTTACCATGTTGGAGATTCTTTTTATTTTTTCAGTTAAAAGATTAATATATATGTATTTTTATATTTTATAAATAAGTATTATTAAAAAATTATAAATTATTTATATAATATCTATAGTTAAAAATCATGATAATTAGAAAAAATATACACATATGCAAATATAATTCACAAATTATTAATTTTTTATGTTATATTTTTTATTTTTATTTTCACATCCTTTCACCAAAAAGAAAAAAATTGAGCCCTATTATGAATCCCACGATATTTTCACATTTTCAAATCTCCTATTACAGTAGTTTTATTACATGTTTAAATCTACTCCTGCATAAAGATATTAGTACTCATATTAGCTTTTTAGTTGAGTAAACTTTCCTTCACATAAAGCATGTATATATGTTATATTGATACAATCAATTATATTTTATTATGCAATTCTTGCTTTTTATCAAATATTACAAATAAAGAAGCATGGTTACATAATGAAATTAAATCATCAATATTGTTTGTATCGTAAATTTTAAAAAAGTTATAAAGAAATTTAAAAATGTTTCCAAAAACTTTATATTATCTAATAGTATCATAATACTAAAGTCTTAATGTAATCACTATTCAAATTGTATTTTATAATCAAAGTTTAATGTTAAATGAATGACACTTAATAGAATGCTTTAGATTTGAAATTTTGTTTTGGGCAGGAAATTAACTTCATAAAAACTTGACACATCAACAAGTTTTTTTAATAGGTGAAAGTATTTTAGTAAACAATTGTATAATAGATTAATCGTGTACTAAAACATTATGCATATAGTCTTAATATATCCATATTATATTATTACCTGAAAAAGTATGTAACGATATATTATGAACTTCCTAAGTAGAATATAGGTGTAGTGTAATTTTGAAAATATAATTATATTGACTATTATCATTGATTTTTATAATGGAAAAACAATTATATTATAAAATAAAAAATTTGAGATAATGATTAACATTAAAATTTAATTTAATTTAACTTATTTGATTATATCTATTTTGGATATATATCCTTTTGATTTACTTCATTTTTTTGTTGCATAGAGTGAAAACATATCATTAAACATAGAATATTTTATATATTTTATTTAAAAATTGTTATTTATTTTCTAAATTAAAAGAAATATTTACTAAGAGCTATATAAAAAATTTTATGATTTTAATATTTTTTATTAAACATTTGCCACAATTCATCAACCATTGCTTACAGGATTTTAATAAATTTTACCAAAATATATTTTTAGTATATTTTGATTATAGATATTATTATTTAATGTATTTATTGTGAGATGAAAGTAAGACTTCATTTCACATAATAAATAATTTAATTTATAATTTATTGACCTAATTAATAAGTTATATATTAATCTTTAAAAGTATTTTACATACTAGCTTAATAAAAAAATCTTTGATTTATTGACCTAATTAATGCATTTGTTGATTTAATAAGTTAATTTAAGTAACTTATAATTTATAAGTTATTATAAATTTAAATTTTTTAAATTTATTTTTATTCATTTTATTAATTTGTAATTCATGCCCTTCATAACATAAACTCTTTTTAATTTTAATGTAATTATATCCTAATTTTAAATTATAAATATATAAAAAATACATATATAAATATATAATATTATAAAATATAATTAATTATATTATAATTAAATAAATATAAGTTCGTATGATATTTTTAATTAAATATTAGATATTATATTTTTTATTTTAAACATATTAATTGTAATAATATAATTTATTTTTAAATAAATATAAATTATTTTAATTTATGTATCTATTTCTATTAATATATATTTTTATGTTACTCTACAATTTAATTAATTTAACAATTAATTTTATGAAATACTTATTATACAATTAATTAATTTATTAACTATTTATATAAAATAAAGCCTAAATTAGATGCGGGGCAATATTTACCTAAAATTAATTACTTATAGCCATTAAATTTTATTGATATTGATAATGTTGGTATAGTGCAAGTCATTTAAACTTAGATTACTATCAACAGATTCTTCCTTTATAATTAAATAGATAATTAAAGTAATAATGTGGATAATTGATGGAAATAAATGCAAAATTGACTTGTGTAAGTCCTAAGTGTAAGCACCTCTAATTTTTTTTTTTTGAGAAATGAATTGTCACTCTTTTTATTTTGATGGAAAATAAAAGTATGAGAGTTTGTCATATATTTCACGTGGAAGAGTTTTAAGAGATAGTATAGACTTATTTATCTATTCACACCATTAATTAATTATTACAATTAATCATTGTTGTTAGTTAACAAATTAAAAATTTTATACAAAATTATCTATCCAATAAATTTTTAAGACATAAATAATCTTAATATATCAATAATACACAAATATTATGTACAAGTTCTACAAGTCAGTACAAATCATATAAATCTAAATAATTTTTTATATTCATTTAATAACTTCATCAATAAAACAAACTAAAATAATATTATAAATTATAACTTGTAATACATGAAATAGTGAGCATAGAACATAAATAAATTAAAATATGATAATAATAATAAACTTGGAGAAAAAATGGAACACATGTAAAGATTGTTACCTCCCCTTTAAATTTAAATTTGGTTATGAGAAAATTAATTAATTAATTATAATGAATAATTTGAAATGAAGTCTTTATATGAAGAAAATAAATTATTATAAAGAGAAATAAGGTAAAATGTTAAGTAAAGGGGAATCTATTATTTGAATGAAATTGGAATGAGGATTTTGTATGGAATGGTTAAGAAAAGTAGGAAGAATGAAATGTTTAAAGGCCAAATATGTTTAGCAGCAAGTATTTGAGTGTGGGGGAGATTTAGGAACACCTTTCCAATTTTGCCCTAGTTATGCTCTTATTCCCCATATTTTTTTATTGCTAATCTCTAGCTATTAAAATCCTAATTTCTATTAGAATCCCTAAAGCCTTTTTCTTTTCCCTTTCTATTCTCTTTATGTCCTTTTCTTCTTCCTTTTCTTGATTAAAGCAAAAAAATTATCAATCTCCATTAAATTCTTCATATAACTAAAGTAAGGCCTTCTAGACTTTCATTATTTTAAGGCTTTTTCTTATTTTTCTCTTTGAATTAAGCTGAATTGAAGAGTTTTAGCAAAAAAAATGGATCTTAAGCCTCAACTTAGATCTTTGAGATTTTAATTGATTAAAAGCAAGCAATCTACAAATTCTTTTACTTAAAGTCTCTTGCAAGTAGAGTGAATGATCATTTTAACTAAAACTTGAGTGGTTTAGAAGATTTGCATGATTTAAATTGAAATTGTTGGATTTTTCCTTATTTTCTTTGAATCATAAAGAAATGCTATGATTAGATGTTTTAGATACAAATTTCTTGTTGAATATAGTGTAAATAATGTTAAGGCTACATGATATAGTGGCTTAATTATGAACAATGAATTAAGAAATGAATTTGGAATGGTTATGTTACAGATGAATAGTATTTATAAAGAGACTTTTGTAGAAAACTAGGCCATGGTCAACTATGCCTTATAACCTTGCTTCAATGCAAGCATAATTAGGTATGACTTAAAGAATCCTTCTCAATGCCATAACTCAATCCTAGTTATGACTAATACGGAAGCCACTTCTTAGTTTCTACTAACTTATTCCATATTCTACCCTAGCATAATAAAGCATACCAAGGAAATTTAGAGAACTTTTCATATATTAATAAGAAGAACAATAATTTCACCAAACAAAATTGTCACGACCTCTTTTCTAGCTTTCACTAACATATTCTTAATTAATTATCTTAATCCTGAATAACAAATATTATGCATATATAAAGGAATATAGTATTTTAAAAAGAAAATATTTATTGAGGTTTCTACAAAAGATAAAAAAGTTAAGTATGCTTGTAGTCCTCCGAAAATAAAAACAAATAAACCTAACTAACTTATAAGGAATAAGTTTAATATTTCTCTTATCTAAATCTGTAACAAAATGAGGCCTAAAATATATTATATACAAAAGTTTGTGGTACCATATTACTATTAGTGAGCTCTCATAGAACCTAGCTCTGAAGAGATGGAAGTGAAGTCTCAACCTAAAAATTTATGAAATAAATCATAAAATGAATGAGTTCAGGGCTCAACTAGTGAATAATCTATAAGAACAATAATAATTTATAATAATTTACCTATCAGACTATCCTCCTTTAATAAATCATATCATAGTTAAGCATATTAGTAAATAAGAGCTAATAATAATGAAATTTACATATAGTCATTTCATTTTCAACATGTCATATAATAATACTCATGAATAATTATACTCAAAATCATATTTCATTTAAATTGATAAATAGCAGATAAAATATGTTTATCCTCTTTTTATCTCCTGAATCAATCTTATACCCTACTCGCTTATCTCTATCCTTATTCCTTTCGAGCTAACCTTATACCCTACCTACCTTATTACTAGAAATTTCTCATCTAGTATTCATATCATTATCCTCATCATATTTCTCATCTTTAATGCCGCTTATGAAATGATTCACAATGCAATTTGAACATTATAGCTCAAGCTCTATTTAATGTAGTTCACGATTTACTTTCAATAGACATTATAATATATATCAATATTATCATATCCTCTTGTATAGCTATAAATATTTATATATATCACTGCAATCAATCCATAAAACATTCCTCAACATATTTCATTTTATGATTAATGTAATAAGTTCATTACAACATATATTGTATCATACAGCTTCTATCATCTCATTGTATGATTACTTAAGTCATGTACTTATCTTATACTTATCATAAACCACTCTATCTTTAATACTTAGTAACCAAATACTCATATTTGACCATTATAAGTCATGAAAACATAAAATAGATAAGGTATGGGTTACCATATGATTACCTTATTTATAACCTTTAAGTGATCTTTTGTAAATAATTCAAAAATTAAGAATATATTATTCATGAAACTTATTTTATGTAAAAATAAACTTAATTAACTTTTTTCAGATAGGTTATTTATCCAAATTAGCTAGGTTTTGAAAGAGTTATACTTTTTTGAAGATAAATACAGAAAGTTCATTTTTTGAAAATTTGAGTTTTCAACTTCTATCCAATTTTTTGATCATATCTTAAAATATACATATGATATTGATTTGAAATTAATTTTAGTTGAAAGTAGACTTCATTACCTTTAAAAAGATAGGTAATTTGTTTAAAATAAACATAAGATGAAGGAGTTATGCCCTTTTAAAAATAACATAAAATTATAGGCTTGGTGAATTAAGTCACCCTTGCCAATTTTGCCTCTGAACCCTCAGAATCGATTGGTCACTCGGAATCAAGTGAATCGATTCATATCTGAAAATCTCATTTTTTTTTGTAAAAAATTCACTATATATCTGACTTTAAACACCTTCTAAACACATATATTAAATATCAAACCTTAATATAATCATTAATATACTTATTTAACATATTATATTATCTCTCTCCAACATTCATTACTTCCATCACATTAAAATAAACTAGATTCAAGTAAAATTATAAAATAACCTATATTTCATCAATATCATTATATAATCATAAAATTATAGATTTAGCTAAATTATCCACTTACCTTATATGAAAAAGGATACTAGGATGTTAGTTTAATAATCTTTCAATCTTAATCATATTAAAATTTATGAACTCTAGAGTTAGGGCTTGGAATCTTAATAAAATCAAATAAGTCTTAAATCCTTTATCAATTAAAAAGAAGTAGGAGAAATTCTTGATGGAAGTAATGTTTTTATCTTAACTGAATGAAGAAAATCAAAATTTGAAGTTTTCCTTGCTTGATTGATGAAGTAGTGGAAGGGTTGTGGGGAGAAAGTGGGAGAAATAAAGAAATAGGAAAAAATGAAAAGAAGATGAGGGTTTAGGGTTGATATGAGAAAAATATGGCCCTAAAGGCATTTTTGAAAAATTATTCCTAAATCATTTTCATACCTACATACTCACTTATATCAGCATAAAACTCCATACTTTATAATTCTAATAAATTTTCCTTATCAAAATTTTACCAAATATATATTCCTATATTTTTAGTTTGATTGATCTTAATTTATTCCATATTTCTCATGTAAGATCTTTAACTTAACTAAATTTACTAATTACTTTAACTATTCTTTCTCATATAAAAATTTTTAATTTGTAAATAAAAATAAAAAGGGTGTAACAAAAATGTTTTTCAATTTCAATAGGAGTTAGACTTACTTATAATTTATCAAATGTGGAAATAAGTTAGTTTAATTAGCCTTAAAGATACAAGTTATTATCCTTTTATTTTTTTTCCATGAAAAGAAAGCCTAAAAATATTTATAACAAAATATTCTAAATTGTGTAAGTTATACTATATAAGCTCTCATGAGCTTAACTCTAAGGTGGTGATGGAGGCAACTCAACCTAAGTATCTATAAAGATAAACATATGGAATAGTAAATCTAAGGTTCAATAAGTAAATACTCGGGCACAATCAAATATAATAATAATAATAATTATAACTTATTAATCGAATTTACCATCTTATAAACATAAACACTTTAACCCATATATTTAATAACATAAGTTCTATTAGTAACAACTCATTCATTTATAATCATTCGTGCTTATCAAAGTCATCATTTAAATATATATATTCAACTATATCACAATTTCATTATACCGTATACATAACAATAAAATAAGGAAAGTGAATGAATCTCTTTGTGACTTTCGTGTCATCTTTATTCTTTCACAAACCTAATCTTATTCCTCCAAAGTCTACCTAATCAATTCATAAATAGTTATTAAACATGATTTTTCAATTACTCATATAGTATGAATGCACCTTTACCACATTTTCTCATATTTAATGTTATAGCTCAATTCATCTCATATCAAAAATTCATATTTTAAACACATATCACAAGGTTTCAATATCATTGATCTCATTCATATATTATATTTCACAATACAATATTACTTTTACCTCATTGCATGGTTACATAATTTAATTCATTTCATTAATAGCATATCAATTTCTTTTATAACATAATTTATACATTATAACACTACTATACTTCTTCATATGACCATATAACAAGTATTTAATCCTTATTTATCATATAATAACTAACTTATTATTAAATAGCACTAAAACACATGTTGACCTTTTGTATATTATGATATCATTAGTTAAACTAGGTATAGTCAATTATATACTTGACTATAGGGACACCAAGAGCAACTTTGAGGGCTATATTTGAATATTAAAGTTCAAAGAATAAGTTTGGATGCCCATAATCAACTATAGGGATCTAAAAAGCAATTCTAGATGTTTCTAGTCGATTATTAATATCTAAAGTATAGTTATTTGGCTTATAGTAAACTATTCTATGCCTAAAATGTATATAGTCAACTATAACTTAGTTTTTCCTCAAACTTCTTTATGATTTTCACTGTTCATCCACCAAAATCATACATTTAATGCCTCCAATTCATCATTAAACGATACCATATCATAAATACAAAATTGAATCACTTTATATACTTTAAACCTATTAGCAAATCAAGTTAAATATTAAAAATCAACATAAATCTATACACTTTGTTTATAACTTTTGGAATACCTAGAATTTGTATCCAAATTAATTAAAACCTTTATTTTCTTCAAGAAAGGGCTAGAATGTTTATTCATTTAATATGGAAGAAAATTTAAAAAGTTAGATTTATTGTCCTTCGATCTTAATTGATCGAAGATTGAAAATTTTATCGACTTAAGTGCTTAATCCCTTTTTAAGCTAAAATACTCAATTTTTACCAAATCTTTAAAGAAGAATGATAAGAAATTCATCAAGAAGGAAGCCTTGCCTTGATTGTAGGAAGAAATTGACAAAAATTGATACTTTTTTTGCTTAATTAATGGAGGAAGTAGAAAGTAAGAGAGTAATTGGGGAGTTTAGTTTAGAAGAAAATGATGATCTTTAGGTTAAAGTTAAGTATATAAAAAGGTAAGGATATTTTCATCCTTCTACCTTAAATCTCTTTCATACTCACATACTTATTGCTAATTTTTTATAACTTTTAATTCTTTTACTTATTACACTTTTCTTATTCAAACCTTATAAGTTTTTCATTTCAAGCCTATTCAATAATTTATTTTTCATTTACTTCAAATTTTTATTTAATTAATTAATCCTTTATTATCTAATGTCCCATTCATACTTTCTTTATCAAAATTTATCCATTCCATACACATTCCCTATTTAAAAAATTTTTGCCACTAAAATTAATTATTTCCTTCACACATAAGGTTTCAAAATTCTAAAATTTTAAAAAGGATAATGGTTAATTACATAATCAACTATGCACCCGTAAGATTATTCATGAGAATTGTATAATTGATTATATGCTTTAGGATTACTCTCGAGATCCCTGTAATTGACTATATAGTCAATTATGACTTTATAAAGTTACTTTTTGGGTTTTTGTAGTTAAATATACAGTTAATTATACCTTATTTGGATGATATATAAGGAGTTGAGGTACATTTAAGTATTTTGTAATACTTAAATGAATTACGAAATGTTAAATAAGGTTGAATATGAAATGTGAGGTCATACAAAAAGGCATGATGATGTTAAAATGCCTATATATGTATTGCATGTGTAAATGCAATGATAATACTTGATTTGCATCATTGATAATTGTCATTTACTATCTTGTTCATGTATGGATGTATGTGTATTAATTGTAAATCGAAAATGCTAGCAATACATTTGTTACAATCTTGTATATTGAGAAATTTATAAAAATGTTGATATTAGGGTGATGATATTTATCTTTTGGATAATTATACTAGATTCATATACCTATTTGTGAAAGAATAAGCTAATCTTGAAGGGATAAGATTGAGTTAGTGAAGAGATAAGGATGAAAGAAAGATATAAGGATATTTAAACACTTTCTCTAGCTATATATGTTATGATTTACTATGAATAGTTTTAAATGGAAGAATTTTTCCCTCTTACAACTATGATGATGTGGACATGTATGATATGATCTTATTTGGAATTTAATATTGTGTATGTTTGTAATTAGTTCTTGATATATAGGTTTATATTTGAAAAACTTATCCTTCTTCTTGATAAAGGTATAGGAGTGTTATTATCTTTTTTGGATGCAAATTCAAAAACTTATCTAAAAAATTTAGTTGTAACTTCTATATTACAAAATGGGTATAATTTATTAATTTTTTATTAATTATTGTTTGTTCATTAAGTTTCATAAAAACTTTCATTTCCTTTTATTTTTTTTATTTTCTTTTCTAGGTCTCTCTTCTTAGGTAGTTAACTGCTATTAGATGGATTGAAAGTGAGTTTATTCAAGAATTTTAGTAATAAAGTTAGCCTTAGAAGAATTGGAATAGTTATGCACGAAAATTTATTCCAATTTTTCTATGATGAATTTTGAAAAACTGCATACCCTTCTTTATGAAATACATGAATACATATGAAAACACGAATTTAGATGTATTTAGGAAAAATTGATAGGTTGTTATCCAACTATTCCACGATGAATTTTCAAAAACTACATACCTTGTTTCATGAAATACATGAAGGCATATGAAAACACAAATTTAGATATATTTTGGAAAGGCTAATAGATTGTTGTTTAAAACAACTTTTTATGCCAATTGTGTACCTTAAGATGGGTTATGACAAATATCTTCTAAAATTTTAAAAAATATGACAAATATTTTTGAATTTGAGAACCTAACGTGAAAATCCATTCAACAATATTATAATTTTTTTGTATTAAGGAAATTTTATGTTTATAAAATTTCCTAAAATTTAAAATGAGTTGTCATATTTTTTAAAATTTTAGTAGATGTTTATATTTGTTCCATTTTTTTTAGTTTCAAAGTTTTTCATTATTCATATTTTTACTTTATTTGTATTTCATTTTTAATATTTAGTGTATTATAAGTTATGATTTGTAATATTATTTTAAATATTTTTTATTATGTTGAAGTTATTAAATAAATATAAAAATTATTTGGCTTTGTATTATTCATACTGAATTGTAAAAATATATGTGTATTAATAATATAAGAAAATTATTTTATCTTAGAAATTTATTTAGTAAATTAAAATTTATTAAATAGATAATTTTGTATGAGTTATTTTTCACTTGTTAATTAAAAACATCGATTGGTAGTAATAATAATTAATAATGTTATTAGAGAAATGTAGTTATTAAAATGATTTATTAAAGTAATAAATAATTTTTATTGCATTGGAGTTAAAATGAATATAGTAATCATATAATTTGACATATTGCAAAAATATCACCATGCTTGTAAAAATGATGGAGTTACTCAAAGTAAATCCATTTTCTCTTCCAACTTACAAAATAATTGCATAAGTATGAAAAATCAGAAGAAGTGATGGAGTAAGTCTATCCTAAAGAGATAACAATACTTCAAGTAATTCTACCTAATTTTATTTTTTAAAGATGAAAATAATATTATTGGTTATAAGGTAAAAAAAGGGAATAAAAAAGAAAAGAAATAGAACAAGAAGAGTAAGTAGGAGTGCAAGTAGGCCAAGTGATCTATTAGGAGCTCACTTGGCCTACGACTTAACTTATTTAAAGCCTAGTCTAACTTGACTTATTTATCTAAATAAGTCAAGCATATACTAATAAGTTGATCTATTTAAATAAATAAGATAAACTTTTTTCTTTAGGCTTGATTTGTAGGCCTATCAGGCCGGCCTATTTAATTATAAATATATTTATAAATAATATAATATAATATTATATATATATATATATATATATATATATATATATATATATATATATATATATATATATATATATGTGTGTGTGTGTGTGTGTGTGTGTGTGTGTGTGTGTGTGTGTGTGTGTGTGTGTGTAAGTCTAATTATGCCATTGAACAATTTTGGGTTTTAAGAAAGTTTTAATCTATTAATAAATTTTAAAGCTTATTTATACAAGAAAATTTTTAAATAGGCTAATAGGCTTAGTCAAGCTTTTTTAACAGGTCAGGCCGAGTTTAAGTTTTGACTTTATAAAGGTTAACAGGGTAGGCTCAGACCAATAATTTAAAAATTAAACTTGGCCTATTTAGGATAAAATCCAACTTGACCCAGGTTATTTACATCTCTAAAAATAGAGGACATTAAATTTCTTCTTGATACATGAGTAGAAAATTGATTTATTACAAATTTACATTTAATTCTTTGTTCTAAGATTTAATTAGAAAAGTAAAATTATTATTAATTTAATTTGCTTTCCTTTCCTCTTTTTTATTTAATAATGCTTCTTCCCTTTCTTCTTTTCTCCTTGTCCAGAGGTTCATGCAATCAGTTCAGGCTCTCTAGCCCAACATTCCCCCTCACCTTCTTTCTCTCGGTGAACTTACATAGAAGAACCCCAAAACGAAGTTTTGGGGGGGGGGGGGGGTGCATATATATGTTGACAAATGAATGGTTTATGATGAGATTATTACAACGTCAAATGAATATTTTACTTTGGTTCTATCATGTTCTTCCTAACAGAAACTCCCAATCTTAATGGGTGAAGGGTTCCCATCTCCTTTTGCCTTCATTCATTGCCGACTGCCTACTCCTTTTGTGTCCCATCTCTGGTCCCATATTGTCTGCTTGGCTCCATAAACTCTCTACCCTTCCATCTTCATTGTAAAAGAATGTTTGTTGCTCAAATCTATACAATAATGAAGTGGCATTGCTTTGATGGGTTGCTGTTTGTTCAAAGTGAATGAAATTTTTACATAGCTGTTATGCATTACATAATATCAAGTTAGCATTTGCCATATAATTTTTAAATTTGTATTACTTCAACTTTTATACGTAAAAAGTAAAGAGATAATCATACGATAAGTTGCATAAGTGTATTATTATATTCTTGCATTTATTATTTTTTTTGCTAGTCCTTGCGCACTTTTGTAATGCAGATTCTGAACTCCAAAAATTTATGGAACAAAGTGAATATAAGAGTGTGATAATAACATAATTCTTAAATTGAATGAATGGCATCACAGGCTATTTTATTTTTTTCCTGAAATAAGGAAAATTTTTACTTCAATAAGAGAAAATAGACCTATGAAATGCATGTGGGAAAGAAATAGATTCATAAAATTTAGGAATGCTTTACGTTGACGGAGTTACAAGTTTCCCACTCCTAAATTTGTGATCTCTTTCTTCTTGACATATAAAGAGGGAAAACCAAAAACTTTTCTTTCGGAAATAAATTACAATTTCCCCAATAAATTATAATTTCCCCTCCCCCATCCCATAACCCATTCTTGTGAAGACCACTTTGCTGTGTGACACATCAAAATTATTATGAGTACCACTTTAGGACCAGCAAAATTAATTACTATTTTATAACTACCTGATGTAAACCCCCAATCTTCCATAAAGATCCGCATGATTAGGCCAAGATGAGAGGCAAAAGGGACCGATTAATCACTTCTTGTGATCATCTATGGCCACTTTACTTTCACTACTTTGCTTGTAAATAAATTAAAACCTTCCTCAAGATTGCAGCATCAATGGCTGTATAGGTTTTCTTTGTCCTTTTTTTCCCCATCTTTTGCCTTTTTAATATGTAAAATTCTTGTTGCCTTTCTTTGATATGGGCAATGATAAATGAACTTAATGACCTCAAGTTATAGAGAGGACTGCAGTAAACACGAACCCTGCCAAGCAATGGACCAAACAAACAGCCGTTGGCATTGAATTATAGAGCCGTAAATGTGACAATGATACATACCCTTGAAGTATCAAAACCCAGTTCTCCCCAAGTATTGTTGTCCTTATCTGCCATGGTATAAATGTGCTGAAAGGGACACGTGCCGGTAAAAATTTTATTGGTTAACCATCATTTCTATAAACTGGCTGAATATGCAGAGAAAGATAATGTCGTACAAGCTACGCAACAACCTTAAATTTATTAGTCATAATAGAAACCAATCAAGTTTAAGTAGGGGTTAATTCGCTTGTATTAGTCATTGAAATCTTATGCATGACATAGGATATATCTAACTTGTGAATAATTCCGACACTTTAGTGCTATACTGTTGTAAACCAATCAAGTTTATGCATGTCAGGTGTTGATGGGAATGATCCCTGAATTTTTTTGCAACCTGGTTTGATATACTGTTGTATGTTACTACACATTTGAACTACCTTATTAGGAGTGCCTGTTGCAGTTGTTAGATATAACGTGAAAATCTATAATAAAGCTATACAACTATGAAATTTCCTCAGCAGAAAAGTGATTTAACACGAAAAAGGTTTATATTATGGAATTGACATCCATTTTCTTCTTGCCCACATGTGCAAAACTGAGATTTGAAAGCTTTGGATCCTTCATCACTGCACGCAAGTCTCAAAAACGCGTCTAAGAGTTCTGGCACGAGATAGTAACCCAGATTCAAGGTTACACTGTATTTGAAGGTTAGGTGAATAGATTCTCATACAAACTTTTCACATTGCGTAAACTAAACTATCAATAACTAGACATATCAAATTTAACATAAATCATTCACATTAAAAGTGTTTCCCTTTACTTACAAAGCTAGTAAATAATATGTGCCCATTTATTATTTGACTCAATTCCCTCCAAAAAAATTTGTTTCACGTTGCATATACTAAGCTATCAACAAGAACAAAGCTTTGCTAACTTGTCATGACAAGGTATAATATCATATCATCCACATAAGTAGGAACTAAATCATCAGATAATTATATGATAAACCGCTCTTGAATTTGACAGCTATTGGACTGCTGATGCTAATTTAACCCGTGCCAACTGTTGCATTTTAATAGGACAAAATGGGGTAAACTAGGAAAAAAGAAGGGGGAGGGGGAGGAGGAGGATGACACGACGTCCCTCATGTTATAAGAAAAGAAGACAAACAAACCCTAGACCAGCAAAAACCCCAGACATCATTCCCATGGATACATATCCACTCTAACATAACTTCAAATTTTCAGCTGCTCCAAGCTCTGTATTGTCCAGGATTCTTGTGAGGTGTTCTGAATCTTTGTCCCCTGAATTTCAGCTGGCACTTCATCTTGTTGGCTAGGGGTGCTAACAGTAACTGGCTCTTCTTTCTTGATAGGAGTAGGTTCATCTTTTGGAACTGGTGGAGCAGCATATACTGGAATAACTTGCCTGATATTGACTGGAGGGGCAACTCGTACAGGAGGTGCCCGAACCATCTGACAGGGCACAGCAGCAGGTGTTGGAAGTGGTGGCGCAGAGTACACAGGTACTACAGTCCTAATGGTCACAGGAGGTGCCATTCCTTGGCAAGATGATCTCATTTGTCGAATAGGGACGTAAGGTGCTGCTCCTGCTGCAGGGAACTTGACATGACGGGTACCTTGGTTGTCTAGAGCAGAAGACTGTGGTAATGCTATGGAATTGTCAGTGGTTGCTGCTGCTGCTAGAGGCCAGTTTCGAGGATTTTCATTTGCTGTTGTTAACAAAGACCTGCTGCTTCGTGAACTCTCATTTGCTACTGCCAATGATGACCTGCTTCGAGATGCTGTCTTTTGGCAAATTAGAGGAAGGATCTTAGATGTAGTTGCTGGAGGAGGCTGTGGACTGGTTGGCCGTGGACTTTGAACCTGAAACTGCTTTGGAAATGGAATTGGTGCATTAGGATTTGACATTGCCATCTTTTCCTTCAGGCGATAGTTCAGCAAGGCACGCGCTATTGTGATCTGTTCTAGTTCATCATTGTTCTCGTGTTCGGATGAAGAGCTTGCAGCTTCTTTTGCCACTGCCAAGAAAGAAACCAATTCAAATTTAATTACTCACATGATCTTAAGTCAGACAATAGAAATGACAACAGTAATCTGGATTGTCATAAAAGCAGGTAAAGACTAATTTGGGAAAGCAACGTTATTAGTCTTTTTTCAGCAAAATATTATGGGCAGGAATAAATCAAGAACTGGGCAAATTGGAAGAGCCGTTAAATGTCTTCCTACTGATGATGTTGATCCTCACCACCAAAAGAGTAGCAAAAAGTCAAATGGTTAGTCTCTACAACCCTGCTTCCATAGTATATTTTCCAGCTGATACTATTACAGCATACTTGGGGGAATAACCACAAATCAGGGTTACAGATGTGACTTTGAGTAGCACTACTGCTCCACTGTGGGACGTGTATGTGTATGATGCTATATTCAAAGGAAATTTGACTCTGGTCCAAAAAATTTTAATCACAGCAATTATTTATTCAGACAAAAAAGTTAGCCAGCAGCTTACATCGTTTCAAAGATGACCAAGCTGCCATAGCTGCATTTTTCTCTGCTTGTTTCTTATTTTTGGCAGGTTCTCCAGTAAATGTGATTCCAGCCAATTCCACTGTGCCAGTAAATACAGGTAGATGTCCAAGGCCTGACCTGAATGTAGTGTATTGGGGCAATGGAGCTCCTACCCTTTGTGCAATCTCCTGCAAGAGGTTCTTGTAGACTCCCGTCTCATCCTGAAGATTAAATATGATAAGTATATATGTATATGCACACCAAAACTACCAAGGTGCAATGAAGAGACAAACAATGCAGTATAAAAATACTATAACATTACATAAAATTAGTCAAAAGTCAGAGGAGTCCAATGTAATTTACCCATAAAATTTAGAACAAGTATGACAAAGCCTAATAGCATGAAATGTTCTGACCAGATATACTCGGAACGGTCATAAAATGATTATATTCCAGTATTATTCTAATTGCTATTAAATTCACTCGTTGGCAATTTTACAATCACAATACTACAACTACACACATGAATTTCACTGATCGATCATGATCACCTATCACCCAAAACAGAAAGATGACTTGCGCCACTGATTTCATCACGCTTGACAAATCAATAATTTTCATAGAATAATTGGTTTTTACACTAAATAGAAAACTAATTAGTATCTAAGTTCAAGTATCTGAAACTGCGACTGAATTGCAAAATCCAGACTGGTTCTAAGAGACATTCCTGTCCCAGATACCGTGGTGCACTACATTTATACCTCATCTCCACTAGTAAAGATACATAACACGGAAATTCAAACAGAACAGAGCAAGACCCCGTTTTAGGGAAGGCTCTACTCATGGTTCCCTAGATCAGTGCAAAGGCCAGTTAGTCACTCAAATAAGTGCGCTGGTGCAAGCAGAGAACTTTCCTTTTCCAGCTTTCATTAGCAATGTAAAATCAATAGCTCGAAACAGAAATACGATTTCGAAAAAGAAAAACAAAATTGCGCGTCAAAACAATTGATCACTATATCAAGTACAGACAAGGCTCATGAGAAGCATACAACAGCAGGCGCAATATACCAAATAATCATTTTTGGTGTCCCTAATTATTTTTCCTTGTCAAGTTTAAATGACAGGCCGAATAAAAAAAATTCAAGTCAGAAAACCACGAAACCACAAGTAAAACCCAGGCTAAAACCGTCATGGAGAATTGCGCTCACTGGGTCAGACAGAAAATTTAAGAACTCACCAGAATTCTAGCAGCGAGCGAGTGAGAAGGACCACGGTTAGAGAGGGAATTGAGAGCAACCTCAGCTGCTGAGTGCTCCGCTTGACGGAGGGTGGAGCAGTAGTGAGGGCTCTCAAAGATCTCGCCATTAAAGTTAACGGTGGCTTTGAACCTAGGCGCGTGATCGGGACCTTCCCTAATGCAGGTGTAAGAAGGTAGGTTGAAGCAGCTCCTCTGGGCCAGCTCTTGAAGCTGGTTCTTGTACATTTCTGCTCCTAAAGCTCCACTCTTTCTCCCTCAAGAGGGCAGTTTGTAGCTTCCACAAATGGTAGCCGGAGACGGATCGGATCAACCGGTTTCGGGTCAGACTCAGCAATAAAAGTCTAAACTTTCCACTGTTCAAATCGACCAGAGAATCTTCCCCGCTAAGATCAAGATTTTTGGGGTTTATTGCAACGGAAATGGCAGGCGTTTTAGACAGGGAAGGGGGTTGGGTTGTGCATTTGCAGCAGTGGCAGGGAGGATAGAGAGTCTAGAGAGAGAAAGAGAAGAGGAAAGAGAATAGTGAGGGAAGAAGAGGAGGGAGGGGAGTAATTTTGTAGTGGGACTTCAGATTTTGGGAAATTTATTATTGGAAAATTATTTATTACTTTGTTGCTGGGAGTCAACCAGAGGTTGGGCAGCATGGATTCATTGGATTGTGATCATCTCCCTTGTAAAAAATATTACTTTCACATTTATTTTCCCCAATAATGGAGGCACATAGATTAAGTGTCGAATTTTGCACTAAAAAAATAATGAAAACATGAAAATAAAAATAAAATTAAAAACAACATTATTTTTTCTCAATCTTTTCTAGATTCAACAAATCTAAACACATGATCTACGTCTGTATACACTTTAAAAGTGGAGTTGCAAATTGAATAGATTTGAAGAAAAAAATTACAGTTAATTAATGCAAACAATTGTGAGGATTTGTTTGATTTTTATTATAATTGATTGAATTTTTTAAATTTAAGGGCTTTCTGATTTTTAAAAAAAATTAAAGTCTGTTTCCTCAAATAAATAATTGAATATGCACCTTGTATTTTGAAAATTTTCTTTATATTTGTGGCTTTGAAGTTAATTAGTTGAGATTATTTTTGAGCTTACTCGAATCTGAAAAAACGTAATAACACAATAATACATAAGGATGCATTCGGAAATTGGAAAAAATAATTTAATGAATTTATTTTTTCATGCCAACCAATTAATGCAATTTCAAATTTGATGTCAATTTAAAGCTTTAATGAAGTAAGGAATAAATTATTTAATACGCCTTGATCAGTTTAGTAAGTGCACCTATTGGCATTTGCCTATATCTAATTTCCATCAATTGGCATATGTTTAAATTCTGTCAAAAGATTAAATTTCTGAAAGGTTAAATATTTTTATTAAAATTTATATTTTTATTCACTATAAAATATTAAAAACTAGTAATATAATAAAATATTCAATTTTTCTAGAATTTACTTTTTAATATTTCTAATTGTATAATGATATTCAACCTTACCTTTAAAATTTCGAACACTTTACATCTTAATCTTAATTTTAAATTCAGAATTTTACGTGATCTGAATAGTTAATGACATTTAATGTTTGAAAAAAGAAAAAAATCTTCTGTGTAATTACTTAAGTTTTGCAGAAAAAGTTTTAATTAATTAATAAACATATAATTTATATGCTGATTAAGAATAAAATTTGAAATAAATATAATTAAAAAATTGACTAATTATTTTTTATTTATTTTAATTTTATTAATAATACGAAAATAAATTGCATGAAGATTAACTAATAAAAATTTATCAAGCTGTTTTATATTGCAAGTAGCTGGTAGTTTGTGGAGGGGCCATGATTGTAAAACAGTAATAAAGGAAGTTTCAACTTTTCATCATGGTATAAACAATGCCACGTGATCTCAATTAGTAATACATAATTTTCGGTATAAATGTGTGGTGGCCTCCACAATACAGTGTGTACACTTTTATTAACGATGAATATGATTAAATTGTTAGATTGCCCAAGTCAGAAAACCGTGGTATCTCCAACATCGAGGATGTGCAATGACATACTACCCCACAATTATCCTTCGAGCTTGGTGGTGAGGAATTCAAATGTTCGAGGGATATTACAGTCAATTCGAAGGCTAATTAAAGGCACTGAGGCCTCATTATGATGGATGAGTTCAGTGGGGAACAAACCCTTTTAATCTCCGAAATTGGTGAATGTTTGACCCACAAAATCACGAAAATGCCACTGATTAGTTTTATTGGTTGTATTTTTTGACAGATTGATGAAGCCGCCGAATCCACAATTAAGACGGCCTGGGTAAACACCTCGTTGGTGTAGTACACTGGGAACTCGATTAATTAAATATTTTAGTATTAAATTAATTTTTTAATTTTAAAATGAGTAAATTTAAATTAAAAATATAAAATTTAATGTATTAATATATTCTAATAATAAAAATATTTAATTTCTTAAAAAATTAAATTTTTATATCGCTACCCAAATAAATAATCTTAATTGTCATTCTTTATGCATTAAATTGATTTTCTTTAATTTTTGAATTCAAGTTATATGTGTGTTTTAAATGTTTGTCACTAATTTAATTAAGAAATAATGGAATTTATTTAAATCAAAGAGAGAGAAAAAAAATTTTAATGAGAGTGAGAGGAGTAAATGATGACTATCAAACCTCATTGAAAAGTTAAAATTAAAAATTGAGGGTAATGCTATATAGATTTGATATTAGATTTGGAATGAAGATTAAGAACTATCACCAAATATATGATAATAAAATAAGCTTATAAAAATTTAATTAAATAGATATTAAAAAAATTAAAACTTAATTTTAAAATCTATTTTTGGTGATTATAATACTTTCCAATAATTATATAATTTTTAAAGTAATTATGTAACTTTTAATTATTTTATAATCCCAATCATTAAATATAAAATTTAATGATCACAGTTCATGTTCATATCTCCCATATAAAAATACTTCTTTTATTTATTACTAGCTTTCCAAATATATGTATTGTTTGATACAAATTATGTCTATAGAATAATATAAAGAAGATACATTTCCAGAATAAATGAAAGAAGTATGAATCAAGTTATTCTTGTTATGAAAATTTTAAAATATATATATATATATATATATATATATATATATATATATATATATATATATATATATATTAAACAGCAATTTTATTTTATCTTGGGCAGAGTTTGTATAAAATTTGTCTTGAAGGAAAATTCTAAAACAAAGCTATTATGACAAAGATACTGTAGCAATTAGTAAGTTGTTAAAGTGTGAATCCAATTTAGATAACATAACAGTGGGTTCAAATCTGCGGTTTCACTATTGTTTTATATAAAGCAAAGTTAACAGGTAAGAAAGTTAAAAGCAAGTAGGTTCCGGGGGAAGACTGAGAGCCTTCGCGCTGATGCTAACTAAATAATGGCGCATCGCTGTGTTCGCTTGAAGATTTAAAATTAACCGTTTAAAATGTCAAAAGGAAAAGGTGTTTCCATATATTCATGTTTAACCATATTGATGTATATGACAAAACCAATACAATTTTGGAACGCCATTTTTAAAACTGTAAAACATTTCAAAATGCTAAAATATTTATTTTATTACATCAAAAGTTTTCCTCTGCCAAAAAAAATAAAAACTAGCCTTGCTGGTATTATAAACCAATGTTAACTTCACTTTATTATAATAATGTTTAGGATAAATTTTTCAATGATATAGTAAATAGCAGTAAAAGAAAATTGTGTAAGTAAAGAAATTAAAAAATTGTTTCATAAAATAATGTTGAGGTAATTATTAGTTAGCTGAGTAAAAAAAATGAATTTTATATTCAATAAATTTAATATTCAATAAATCTTGAAATTGATCATTATTCCCTTAAATATGAAGGCGGAGAATTGTAATTTATCTTAACTAAGAGATAATATATAAAAATATATTTTTATTTTAAATTTTGAAATACCGTAAATTCAGTTTGTAAATTCTCCTTCAAATTTACAAAGATATTCTATATATTTAATTCAAACATAACATTTTAGGTAATATGAGAAATGAAAACTGATCAGCCATTAAGCACTTGAGATTGTGAGAAAACGTTTGGAGGATACTACAGATGAGCAACCGTTCATTCCAGTGAATCTTTGCTTACTTCTACTTATAGCATGGCGGGAACTGCATTTTAAAAACTAAAGTGGAAGTGGATACTTCTATGGTATGAATATAATTAGTTTTAATACTAGTACTAGTCAATTTAACGTAAATTGGGTCATATGTATGAATATAATTAACTATAAAAACTTCTTGATGAAAGAAAATATTATATTTTTTTTAATCTAAAAATTACATAAATACTAAAAGTAGACCAAGGCTACAAAAAAACACTGCATAAGAGAAGAAAAGGGACTATGGACCAAATCTTTGATAGCTTTCTTTTATTACAGGGTATATAAATATAGGGGGGGGGGGGGGAGAAGCAAGAATGAATTCTATAGGGATTTTCTTCAAAAACGCTATAGTACATGTTTATGGTGTATGTCATGGAATCACCATGAAAAGGGGCTAGCTCCTAGCAAAAATATCTCATTCTCGACATCTTTTACCCATTGACAAACCCGGTTGCAAGTCTTTATCGCCAGGGCCTGCATATGTTCATCATGTCACAAAAATTTACAAAACTCAATGCAACTGAATTGTTTTCAACCATTTATTATGGTTTCATTAATATAGCCCCCACCTCCCTCCCTCATACAAACACAATTTTAAGAAAATGGTAACTCCAAAGGGGCAGAGGCCCGGTGTCGCAAACAGTTAATAACCACATGGTACTAGATTTCAGACCAGGGATTTTTTTACCAGGTCCGAAAAGTTAATTTTATGCCTACATCTAGTATATATATTCCATCACTGATAATATCACGCGTGCAATGATCAATATTGGAATTAGATAAAATAATAAAGCAAACTTCTAGAAGGGTAGAGATAATACCTTGTCAGCAAGGGGATCGAAGGCAGCATAAAGTTCAAAATCCTGCGTCATCCAACAAAGAATGACTGCAAAATAAAATCTTTTGGTGACAACAGAATTCAGTTAAGCATATGGGCAAAACAGTAATCGAATTCAAGGAAGCTGAACAAATGTACATGGAAGTAAGGTAACATGCTTTGCAAACATCAATACAAAGTCCTGGTGACAAAGTTTTAGTTGCCTTGTGATAAAACTTTAGAACTTTAGATCAATGAATCTAAGCAACAATTAAAAAAAAAGAATTAAGAAAAACACAGTTAAATAGATGAGTGAATGTCTTGAATCTACTATCAACACGAACAACAATGTATATCACCATAGTTTTCATCTCTTCTGAACTGAGTTTTGTGTGGTCCTATCCCTTTATCGTGCATGGATGCATAAACTTTCTGGTATGCTCTATAAAGTCTGCAAAATGGAAGCCCATTATGTTACTGAACACGGACAAGAACAAAGATGTCTGAAGAAAACTACAGCATTGAAAGAAAGGCAGGAAAAAAGAAAAAAAGTGATCGTAAAAGTCACTGTAAGATTGTACTTTTTCTGCTAAGGACAAGAACAAAGATGTCTGAAGAAAACTACAGCAGTGAAAGAAAGGCCCCCCGGAAGGGGGGGGGGGGAAGTGATTGTAAAAGTCACTGTAAGATTGTACCACCTTTTTTGCTGCTGAGGACTATTAATCGGTGATGCAAACTCGGAAGATACATATTGATCAAGATAAATACTGCAGTAAACGAAATGCCACAACCCAGCAGGACCACCCATGCCAAAGTAAGATTCCTTCATTCCTTCAGGGGAATCTGTTGGAAGCCGGTGCTGGCTGAGACAAGGAGAAGATCCAAAACGAGGGAAGGGGTCAACCAGCAGATCCTCAATGTGCATTCCACCATCTAGCAAGGATCTCTGAACTTCACTAAGGACATTTGACCTCAAAAGGACCATTTCAATACGAATCCTAAAAATGTCAAGGCAAACTGTTGAAAAATTCAAGAAAGAAGAAATGGTCTGGAAGATTAATACGCACACCCTAGCTCTAAGTAGTCAGATTATTAAACTATCATATACCGGCAATCCTTAAGATGATAGAAGGCATCTGAACTAGTAGTTAGCAACATCAAGTACGTATCAGCCTGCATGAAGAGGCAGAAGCTCTGTCATTTGTAAGCTAAAAATACAAAATTAGGCAACAAGGAAAATGATCAGTCCTTTGTACTTTTAATTTACTCACATCAAAATAATGGATATAAGCATACAAAAATGCCAAAGGATTATATCTTGGCAAGCAAATTGGAGAAAATGACTCTGATGTCCTGCATAAATCACAAGATAGGGAGAGGATGGAGTACTGTCAGAATATGATAAGGCAAATACATCTACATGGCAACAAAGTAGTACCAAATTAACATATATCTCTGTTATTGTAGAAGTTCTAAGCTGTTTCACTGTTTTTGGTTCAATAACATGGGGAATTGAGCAAGGCTGAATTTGTACTTGAGTTGAAAAAGAATGATATTGTGAACTGTAATGATAATAATGCACCACTAAGGAAGCTAATGAGTTTTGATAACTTTTAATTGTTAGTGCTTCAGGAAGAATTTAACAACTTAACTTATTAATTTTATAGTGATATTTGGGAAACAGAAGAATGCTAATAATTTCACTGACCAACAATGATGATTGAAGAGTAGTTATGCCACCAAATTATGGTGTTATGAGAGACAAAAACTTGCCAGTTCTACTTGCCTAAAAGATTCTGATGACATAACAAAGTTGGCCAGTAGTAACATATCATCTGGATGAAGAGAAGCTTTCTGAGCACCAACAAGACTGACCACCTGCATTCAACCTTCACTATGTTATTCCATTGTCACTTTGTTAGAGTATATATAGACAAAAATTAAGAGGTAGTTCAACCTTATGCCTGCACATTAAAATGGCAAACAGGACACCTGAATCAGCAATGTCTTGCAAGATAGCACCAGCAGCTTGCCTTGTTTCATATGCAAGGGGAAGACAAGTATATGCATGGAGAAATGTAGCTGGATTCCTGATGTTATCCGACAAATGACAACATTTACTTCAAATATCCAAAACCAGGTATTATTAAGAAACGCATGATCTGCACTTTCCACCCCACCAATACACAATAGATCACAGTTAAAGCACCTAAATCACCCCATCTCCCCAACAATATATTTTTTTCCCCTTGTCACAATAAAACTGGGCATGCTCCAAGCAAAGAAACTGACCAACTGAAAGAATGAATGAGAGAAGAGAAGACAACATCTGTTCCTCCAAGCAAGGGTGTCATATCAAACTTCGGGTTCTTCTCAAAACATCTGTTCACTGACTTTGTCAATATAACAAGCATCTGCATATGTGCAGAAAAATTACACAGGGCTGTAAAATATAACCTTCAATACAAAGCTTGTTCATTTAATGACAAAAAAAACTCTCCAACCGTAATATGAGATGCATAAGGGCAGGCAGAGACTCAGGCAAGCACATTAAATACAGAAAATGTTTTATCACCACAACTCAAGTATACCTGACCATAAAGAAACTCCAACTGCCCTATTAAAGAATCGTAAGGCTCTTCAGTGCAACTGATGCAAACTAAGTATATCGGTCCCTTCACAAGAAAAATTACCTGCACCAAAAGTTGAAACGTCCAATAAAAACCAAAAACCATAAATTTCCAAAGAATCCTAAAAATTTATCCCTCCAACAAAACATAGTAAATAATAGTCTCTTTCCCCTAAGTATGGGCTCCATGGGATGCAGCAATTTACCACCCAAAAAGAAGCCAATAACTGTCACCTAAGTAAATATGTAATTTATATTTTGCATCAACATAATGATCCTGGGGTCACATAGTGCTGGCTTTCATACACATGTTAGATAGGCTTCATGAACTCCAATGATTACTATCACCCCAAAAATAAAAGCGTCTTATCTCAGACTAAAATTTCTATATTAAAATATAAACATGTCCTCAGACCTGATGCCTTCCAGCCCTGACAAATTTGACATGATCCCCCCTGGAAGCAGAAGGAAAATGTCAGAAAAGTCCATTGGAAATGAAACTCAGATAAAAAATCATTCTAAAAATAGGAATATTATTTGTGTAGAATCAGTTGGGATAAAAATAAAAATACGATAACATAACACAAAATATACCCGCTTTCCACAAAGGAAATGATAGCTTGCAAAGTTGCTGAAAATCCTGCAAGCTTGTGTTCATCTCCATACCTGGAAGGCAATAAGATATATGAAGAACCGGGAGATAATGCTAAGGCTGTAATATACAGTAAAATTGAGGAAAGCAAACGTGAGGAGGTGCCAGAACCTTGAGTATATTGGTTTGCCAGAATGACTCAGAATAAAGAAATGTTTCTTTCTTTTCCTCCATGATATGGAAGCATCATCCTGCACTTTATTCATCAAACAAACATAATATGATATTATGGGTATCCTCAAGAAGTGTGCTGCCTTTAGGCATGAGAATGAAAATAAATGTCAGCATCAGCAATGAATCCTTGAAGTTCAGAAATAAATTAGTCCGAAGGCAATTTTAAATTATTTCCTTAAGCACTCTTTCATAATACATAAAGCCTCGCATATGCTCAAAAATAGACGCTATACAATGAACCCCTAACTTGCTTGCATAAGCAGTTATTTGCAATGAATGAAGGCAGTTACTCCACAGTTACACTAATATCTGATCAGGCATGCAATTCTTCTCATCGACGAGTAGCGCATTTATCAATAAAATCTTTAAGGGCATTTCTACCCAGTGTACCTCATTAAAATGTCGTTTCCCATGAAGCCAGGACGTTTGAGAATGGGAGATTCCATCGACGGCATCGTCATTCCTCTCCTCCTCAATTTCGCCTTCATCAACAGCGGACCGACTAGTGGCACTGCTACTGCCCCTCTCACCGACATAACCACCACTACTAGGGCTCGACGGCCCTTCCATTTCGAGCTCCGTAGCACTGCTCCTCCAAAGGACGTGTTCGGAAGACTGCCTACCCTCTGCAACCTCATCCACCGCCACCGAAACGTTCTGAACTTGTTCCTCAATTTCGAGTTCCGTACTCAGGTTTACAGATCCATCGCTGATGCCGTTTGTCTCTTGAACCGCCGATGATTCGCCACTAGAATGGGTCAATGTGAGGGAAGCTAACTGCCCTTGGACCGGTTGAGGAGTATAGTCGAGGTCATGCTGGACGCGATCGTCGCCGGAGGTGGAGGAGCTCGTTTCGGAGGGCATGTTCGGGGAAATTTGGAGTTGGAGTTTTCGATTGAGGTGGACTGATTTTGTAAATTGGTGGGAATTGCTACCGTGATGGCAAAGAGAGGGCCCAGAATTCCAGGAATTGGGTTCGCGAATTTCAAAAACTTGGCGCTACCAGTCGCTGGAGCTGCTTGGCTGAGACAGAGCTTCTCTGACCGGTAGTTGGTTGCTTCCAGATTCGGTATCCGGGTTGATCCGGAAGCGCAATGTAACAGATCGGGTAGGCCCATTGGACGTACAATAAAGCTTCACGATCAACTCAAGGCCAGAGAAGATGGGCCGCGATCATAATGGCTCGTCGCTGCCAATTTATAAAATCAATCAATCAGTCATCATTAACCATCAATCATTAATCAAACAACACTGAAGGGCCGTACTCTCCCACGAGACAGGTGAATGTTAAATTCTGTTGCCACGTGTCACTAATCAATTGGATAAAATTATTAATTTCTAAAATTATATTGCAACAATAAATAATTTTAGAATTATATTAAATAATTAATTTTTTAAATAAGAATTTATAGAAATAATTTTCATTTTATATAAATTTACATAAATTATTTTATTTTTAAATATTTATACAAATTAATATTTAAAAAAATAAAATTAATTATTTAATATAATTGAAAAATTATTTCATTAGCACCATTATGAAATTAATAATTTTATTTGACTAATAACTCCTCTATATATCATTTCCTTCTTTCCTGTCTCCATTTTTCAGTCTCATTCTTATTTCTATTATTATTCTTACTTTTTTTTTCTTTCCCTTCCTTTTTATTTCATTGACGACTATGCTGCCCGCTTTTACTTCTATTTTATTAATTTTTGAAGTTTTCTTTTGTAACATAGGTAATATTTTCCCATTTTTTATTCATCCCCTTACACAGCTATCTAATAATTATAATATTATAATAATCATAATATAATATTACAATTTTATATTAAATAATTCTTAGAATAAGATACTCATACAAAAGAGTGAGATTGTGACACTGTTTCTTATCTCAATTCACTCTCTTTGACATTCACATATTATTCTTTTAAAAAATTACTCCAACTAATCATTTATTTATTATAAAAATATTTTAACTAAGTTAAAAGTTTAATATAAAAAGAATATATTAATTGGATTAATCAACTATATATTTCATTTTTTTAATAAAAGTATTTATGTAAGTATAATATAATATAATTTTTATTATAAAATAGTTTAAATAAATTAAAATCTTTATTTAATTAAGTATTCTATTTTTAATTTCTATTACTTTATACGTGATACATTATCACTTCTTTTTATTTGCTACTTTGCATACTTTTTTTCTATTTCTTATATCAATTCCTATTGTTTATTGTTTAAATATTAATATAATATGATATATTTTATTTTTATTATAAAAATATTTTAAATAAATTAAAATTTTAATACAACAATTGCAATGAATGAATTACATATTCTATTTTTAAAGAAAATATTTGATGATTAAAATCAAATTTATTAATTTAAAATTTCCAAAACTTTTAAACCAATATTCACGTGTTATATTTTAAAATAAATATATAATAATTGAAAATTTTGTCATATTTTATAGCTCATGCTGTATTTCTCTTCCTTTTATGTATTCTATTGTATATTTTTTCAATTTTTTGTCTAATTTAAAGATATATATATATATAGGTCAAGTAGGTAGCTTGATTAAAAAAATATAAAGTTTGAATTCTTTTTATTATGATTCAATTATTGATTAGATCTTTTTTCATAATCGAATTAATATTTTAGGTTGAGTTCGAATCAGATTAGGTTGGCTTAACTCAATCACATAAATTTATTTTTATTAACATAATTATATATTATAAAAAATTATATTTCATCAATTTTAATAGTAAAATACTTAATTTGATATAATTAAATAGTTTATATATTTAAATATTTTATTATCTATTTAAATATGTATTTTTTAATATAAAATTTTTTATCTTATAATGAAAATTAAAGTAATTGAACTTTCAAATTAGATCTTGGATCATTTATAATTTTAATCAAGTTATATAGAGTCAAATTATTTAAAAATTAAATTAACCAAACTCACGTTCAAATTATTATATTTCATATAATTATGTAAGAATAGTCTTATTCAAAGCCCAACCACTTAACACCGTACACCTTTAGTCCAATCCTATGGTATATAACTCAAATACCATTAATTAAATTTATTTATTATATATTCTATTTTTAACTCTTATTACTTTACAATTAACATAATACTTCTCTTTTTTTTATTTACTTCATTATGAGTTTTTCTTTCTTTTTTTGTACACATTCATGTTATTTATAATTACGAAACTAATATCATTAAATAGTATATATAATATGTTATATTTACTTTTATTATCGAATATTTTAAATAAATTAAAATTTTGATAAAAAAATATCATTTTTATTTAAAATATAATAATTGAATTAATAAATTGCATATCATATTTTTAATAAAATATTTAAAATTTAAAGTCAAATTTATCTATTTTAATGTTACCAATATTTTTATATCAATTTTCAAGTATTATATTTCTAATTAAATGTGTATCAATTGAAATTTTCTCAAGGTTTTATAGCTCATCTAAAATATTTTTCTTTTTTTATTTACTTTAGTACATGTTTTTCCTATTTTGTCCTATCTATGCTATTATTTATAGATTAGATGTTAATGTCATTAAATAATACAAATGCAACATCTATTTTTTATTATATAAATATTTTAAATAAACTAATTATCTAATTTAATTGAATTATTTAGTTATATGTTCTATTGTTAATAAAAATATTTAAAAAAATTAAATTTATGTATTTAATTTTTATCAATATTATCTTTGTGATCGTGTATTGGACAATTAGTATGTACTCTTTTTCTCTTTTATTAGTATTATTTTCAATAGAATTATTGCTTTTAAAAATATATGTGTGATTAATATGCTTTTATTCATGGTTGTAACTTCTTCTTAAGTTTTTATTATGTGGTACCTATGGTACCTCTATTTTTTAATATAATAAGTCATACTTAGTTATATTTTATAGTAATTCAAGAACATAAAAAAATTTGAAAATTTTATTGAATTTGAATTTAATTTCTCAATTAGATCCATATAAGAATAATTAATTTTGTAAGAATAAATATTTCTTCTATCAAATGTGATTTGAGTGGTTAAAAATTATGGTAATCTTACATATTTCTTCATAAAAGACTAATGCATTAAAAACATATATATTATTATTATATATTGTCTATATATATTCATCGGAAGAAGCCTCTTTATATTAAATTCCACTTCAAATATGTTTGCAAATAATAGATAAAGAATAAAAGAGATTTTTTATTTATTTAGTTTCTATTTACTTTTTGTTATATTTTTTTTTAAATTAAAGATTTTCATTTGGGTAAGGATTCAAGTGGAGAACTTATACTTCATAGTTAATAATACAAATCAATTTATTTTTCATATCTTTATTTAGCGACAAGTAACATACAAATTAAAAAAAATTGTGATTTACAAATCTAAATATATGATTATAAAATAAATATGATGAATTAGATTTGAATAATTTTATAATATTGTAATTTATTTATATAAATAACCTTTAAATTAAATAAAAGTTAATTTAGAAGCCGTGCTCACAATCTAGCAAAAACTATAAATTTTTCTTGTAAAGTAGAGCATGACGATAAAATTAAATTTTAAAATTTGATAAATAATAATAAATTAAAAATAACTTTTAAATTCATATGTGTAAAAATATAAATAACAACATGAGTAGCAATATCATTACATGCGGAGGGATTAAAAAGTAACATTGTCTAATCTAAATTCATTAAAAAAAATGCTAATATTTTAGTGGAATAGCGACATTCGATATTATTTTAGTAGTGCAGTGAGTGATACAGTGACACTCAATATTATCTTAGTAATACAATGGTGTGTTAAGTGAATTATCACTCCTACCATTATATATATATAAAAAATTCATAAAAATAATATTAGCATTACCGAGTGTGACTTTCTTAACAGAGAATTTGTCTCCATGTAAGATATAACATGTTTTTAGTCATTTGAAACTTTTTTGTTATTTTATAGTAACTAAGCATTAGACACAATTTGAGTAATTTGGAAAACATATATTTGGCAAGGCTAACCCATCTCTTAGATTTTTCTCCAAAAACATCACAACTTGCAATTTCAACTTTCTCACAAGATGAGACTATTTACTGCTTTCTGCCATCATATCATCACAAAGAATGTGGCGGCAATGAGACGGAACAGAACTGCAATTCTTCTCTTACAGAATCATCGTATCATCATCACCAGATGGTATCGAGGGTGTAATGACCAGTATCCATATTCCACCAAATGAACCGTCTCTGCTGCAGTGTCTGGTTCCAAAATGATATGCTAGTTCAGAACCAGACAGCATAGCTTGCAATGTATACAAACTCTCCCAGTACCAGCAGTTGTGCACAAGAGAGGTTCAATCTTACTCCACAGAGTAAGGAAAAATTTTACCCTAGGAGAAAGGAAGTAGAAATAAAGGTTGAGGCTCATAATAAGATGGGCCCACCCTAGGTCTCATTTCTTATTTTTATTTCTCTCCTCTAAGAATAAGAATTTTTCTTTGCTTAAAAAATAAAGCAGTATTTTCCTATGTGCAGAGCTGCCGACACCATCCGACCCACTACCTAACTTCATTTTTTATAATCCCTCTGCACGCTACAGCCGAACCTCCTACAAAGAGCACAATCATTTACTATTTTCTTACAAGATAAGTGTGATGTCCAAAAGGAGTCAAGGATGATGAAAGGTGAAAATAATGGTATATAATGTTCGTAGTTTACCGGCAATAATCATGAGACTCGAGTGATTAGTAGCATTACACGAAATTAGATACAACCTTAGTGTTACATAGAGATTAATTTTTTTACAATAGTGTATAAATTGATTATTTTACGAAATCAAGGGAATTTTCCAATTTTCAATTATGTATTACATCATCATTTAAAAATAATAAAATTAAATATATGTACTGTGAGTGGAAGAGATAAATGAGGAATTGTAGCTAACTTGAGTCATTTAACTCTTCTATGTGTGTTTTCCAAGTGCTAATTCCTGACAATTCCTTGTGATTGATTGGTGCATCACCAACAAGCAAGTGGATACTAAATGCTTCCTGAAACAAACACAAACAAAATACAATGTAAAGGAGTCATACTTCTTTTGCTATCTTTTTGTGATTTTCACTCTCTATATTTTGATGGGAAAACAATACCAACTACTTAGGGTTAGATAAGGGACCCTAATATATAATAGTGAAGCTGCGTTATTAAACTTATCCATTGCAAGATTTATACCTAATTGTTTCAAACTTGGGCCTAAGTACCACATAATCCATAACTTAATATTATCACTTAATTGGATCCATGAATTTAAATTGATATTAATACATATATATAAAATAAATTATTTAAGGTTTAGAATAAAAATTTCAATAATGTCTTACTTACACTCACATAATTTATAAATAGTATTTTCTTTAATATTAATGCCAATATATCAAACGATACTATTACACCCTCAAATCTAATTGAAATTATAAGTATATAATAATATTAGATATTATATCTAAAGAGATATTAATATCAAATATGTCAATTGCCTACACTTCACTGACCAAAATAATTAATATCCAATGGGGATATTAGTACAAATGTGTATAATAAAATTTATATAACTTTAACATGACTAATTATAAATCATCATTTATAAGTCCTAACATCCATCTAAGATACTTGGCGAGAATCAATATCCTTTACAAAATAATAAGACTAATTATATAAAACTTATATTTTACTCCCACAATTACAAGTTAACGAAATCTATTAAGAAAATTACCGTTGTAGTGTTTTACTTACGGGTAGTTAAAAATCGCTGCTATATTCACTAAGTTTTAAAAAAAAAAATCACTTAGTGGCGGTTTATAAACTACTGCTAAGTGATTGAAGATAATAGCAACAGTTTAGAATCTTTGCTAAGTATTACCACCATTAACTCAGTAATGATAAGGATAAAATTAAAGTTTTATATAATTTTAGGGGGTAAAATTTCAGTTTTCATAATTTAAGGGAATAAAATGCAATCACCCCATAGTCGGTAGGGGTTATTTGCATTTTTTCTCTACTTTTTTTTTAGATATGACACTTGATTATGGCCTATTGATTATCCCATGAAATTTTATTGGTAATGCAAGTATCTACCACCATAGTGGGTTATTTACTAATCCAATAGAATTTTATTAAAATATTTTCGGGATATGATAATCTGTCATAGGTTGTCCAATGGGAATTTATTTGGTGTTAGTAAATATTTATCACCATAGTGACTATTTATTAAGCCAATATATTTCTATTAAATTTTATGGGATGTTCTTATTATCTTAATTAATTTATACTATATTCTACCCATAGAGGGTTATTGTATGAATTAGTTAAGTGGAATATAACTCTTTTGGATAATTTATGTATTGAAAAATCTATCTACCCACAGATGTAAAATTTTTTGTTTTTCATAAGAAAGGTGATCTTTCTGCCCATAATGTTGGATTTACTTTACTTAAGAAAAAAATGTTTATGATCCAATTAGCTTATTATTAGAAATTTTTTTGAAATATTTTATATTTTTACCTACAAGTGAGTTTGTAATGATACACTTAAAGTTTCAATGCTATTGATTATTACTATTTATTTTCCATGTGTGAAATAATGATTATGCAACGTTAGCATATTTTATTTAAATAGTAATCCAACTTCCAATAATAAATTCTAACTTTATTTATTTAAATTAATTTTTAAATACTCTTGATATAAATATCCATGAGGATATTCTTGCTTTTGAATATTCATGAGGATATGTAATTTATCATTGACAAAATAACTAGTGATTATGTATACATATTATTAGAGTTATTATTATTAAAAATAATTTTGTTCTAATCTTGTTAATTCCATAAATTTGTAAGGAATGCTGACATAGGAAATTACTAGTGATACTATGGAATTTATATTTTATTAGAACAATGTGAAAATTGAATAATTATATACATATTTTTTTTATTTTTTGTTAAATAATTTTTTATAATTCATAATATTTATTGAATTATATGGGAGTTCTTGTATGTGTTAGACATTCTGCTCATAAAAAATTGTATAATTATATACTTGAAATTTTGTAAAATTTATTAATCATATTTGAATATTGCCTATAAAGATTTAGAGAAATATAAAATATTTTTATCGATTCATAAATTTCTCAATAAAAATTTTAATTGGAGAATTCAAGTAAAGAAATAATGAGTACTATGAACTTATATTTTAGTATGTGCTTAATATTTTTTATAATTTTATGTATTCAAAACTCTTCCATGATGTCTATGGTAAAATTTGAAAAATAATTCATTTGTTTGAAATAATTTATATTTTTAAAGGTTAAAATATTTTAAATTAATTAGTAAGAAATTTTGACATCGATGGGAATATTATGATATCAAATGTAATCATTTATATTGAGTATTGATATTATTTTTAATAATATTATTATAATTTTAAAGTTATAATATCATAATATAATTGAAAAGTTTTATTTTAAAGTTTCATTTATATATATTATTTTTAATGATCATATAAGGATTAAATATACTTATAGACAGGTATAAATTTTATGAGCATTTTTGTCATATTTTTTAATTATATATATATATATATATATATATATATATATATATATATATATATATATATATATATATATTCTTTATCATGTTTTATAGTTCCTAATATAAAGATGTACCCAAGAATAATTAATATATTTTGAAATATATATTATAGGTATAATGAGTTTAAAATTTTGATCAATTTTATAAGTCTTAGAGTATAATATAAAATATTGTAAGATATAATAATTTTGTATCCAAATAGTAATAATTCAATGATGAATTAATATACCATTTAAATGTTATCTTAATTTTGATAATAATTACTTCCAATTGTTAATATACATGCCTTTTAAGGAATATGAATTAAGTTTCTAATGTTCATGTTTGCCTCATTTGGATAATGTTCGGCTTTTGTTTTAAGTCTCAGTTAATACTTCAATAGATATTTTAACATCGAAATTTTTTATAAGTTAAATAATGGACTTAAAACATTTGATGTTATCTTTATAGGATATGTTTGATACATTAGGCATAATTTAAAATTTTATTTATTAAGGAAATATTTTGTGACAAGTGTGAAATTAATAAAATTTATGAAAATTATATTGTCCTTAATTATTTATATATTGTAAGATAGTATAATCTTAAGGTAAGCTTGTCATTAATGGTAATATTAATCATATATTTTAAACTTGATATTTTTTTATTTTAAGTGATTAATGTATTATTTTAGAAAAAAATTTAAAGTAAAGTTTAATCATTTTTCTTTACTTTTTATGAATTGTATTATGTTATGGGGTTAATGATTGACAAGTTAGATAACTTCATTTTTTATCTTAAAATATTTATTGTAGCATATTGTATAAATTAGCAACAATAAGAAATATTAAATATCTTATTATTAAAATAATTTTGAAAAAGGAAGTTTGATATTATTATCATGAATATCAATATTGAAGTTTTCAAAAATTCTTAAGAAACAAAATATTTTGATCAATCACATGAGGAATAAATTTCATTTTATTTCTTGTAATTATTAATGTGATTAATTAATAGGAGTTAATATATATTTGTACAAGTAATTGTGTCTTGATACTTTCATTGGATAATGAAATTGCACGAGTGACTATGCCTTACTGATTAACTTGTCATGATAATATTGTTTTGAAATATATATTAGTACCATTGACATATCTTAGGATATGATTTTTTTTTAGTGAAACAATATTATTTTAATAAATGGTGCTACAGTTATCTCCTTGTGGAGATAGTTAATTGAGATCTCATGATAAATTTAATTGTAGTTGTCTCTTCTAAAGATGTTAAATTGTTTGCTAAAACTTAGATGATCTTCTTAGGAAGATATAGTGACTTTTATGAGAAATATCACAATGAGGACCTTTACATAATAATATGAGAGGATCACTTGATCATAATATAAATGTAATTACACATTCACATTCTTGTGATTATATCAATAAAGTAATTAACTTAAGTAATTATGGATGTATTATATTGTTATATAATATACCATCATCCATAGTTCTGAGTTTAATGCTTTATTAGACCTGATCATGTTAGGAGGTAAATTTATTGGGTTATGATATTTTGTAGCCACTAAAATTATGATTGATCTTAGAGTTATTTTTTTAAAATTATTTTTAAAATTAATAAAATCTAATTAATATTACCCAAGTGGAAGAATGTAAGAATTTTTATTATGTTGAGTTGTTATTAATTAGATTTTCTTATTTTTATTAAAATCGATCAACATATATAGCTTAATTTTGTAGCCCGAATTATTATTAAGTGATCTAATAAATTTTAATTTATCTCTTATGTATACTATTTTATTAAAAATATGATGGGACCTATTAAAATAAAATTTGTATAAAGCCTGTTATTGAGCTCATAATGGGTAGAGTCAATTAGGGTTTATTAATATGAGACTAAATCCTCTCTACACATATAAGGCTATTGATTACTTACACTATTGGAGTTGTCATGTGTTATCGAATGTAAATAAGGGGAAGACTTAAATCTCTTGGTAACCACTTCTATACTAATAATTTTTTTAGAAAATTATTGAAGTAAATCAAGAGGTACATGATCCTAATTTCTCTTTTAGTTTTAATTCATCAAAATTTATGATTTTAGATTTGATATAATCATCCTATTAAATACTAAAAATTCTTACACTCTACACACAATACTAATTACTAATGTAAAGATTAAATTAATTAAATTATTATTTATAAGAAAAAAAATTAATATAAATAAATTAAATGAATGATTAGATTAATATTTTTAGACTATTTAATATATATCAAATCTTTAAATTTAGTTTATTTAAATATTTTTAATATAATTATTTAATTATTATTATTAAATTATATATAATTTTACATGTTTATTATTTTTTACATTTTTTAATAAATTTTTTTAATATTACAATGATAAATGTAAAATTTACTATTATATAATAATTTAATATTATTAATATTATTGTCATACATATTTATATATATAACAATAGTAATATTATTATTATTAGTTTCAGCTACCAATTTAACTAATTTGAATGTATATATCTACTTCACTAGGTTCATCAAATAAGTCCTTATATGTAATATTTATTTATTTGTTTATTTAAATTTTATCTTATCCTTCCTTAGGAAGGAAACCCAATCAATTTTATAAATTTTTTATATGTATTTTCATTATGAGTAAATTTTTTTATTTATTATATTGTGGTACAAGTAATACTTAACTAGGGTAAAATTTTTTTATTTATATTGTGATACAAGTAATACTATGCTACTTTGCCATGGGTAAAGCATTCTTGTAAATTAATTTATAATAAAAGTAACACTTTGTGATGTGAAATTTTTTTTTATGGCATAAATTTTTTATTTTTATATATTTATTTAAATTTTTATTTTTATAAAAAGAGATAAAATTATTATAATTTTTAAATTTTTATATATAATTCATGATACAAGCAATAATTTATTGTAACGAAATAAGAGTGACAAAAAGCAGATGAGTGACATATAAGGGCACTAAAAGTGAATATCAGAGTTAATGCATTTCACTTGCTCTGTAAATAGAAATCAGTTCTGCTTTTATATACCGTAGTACAGACAATATATATGGACATAAGAAAACAGAAAATGAAAAATATATCACGAACCAAATAAAAAAAAGGAGAAATAGAGAAATAATAACAAAATTTTAAAATAATAAAATTTAAAAATAACATATGAAATTAATTAGTTTAAATAACTTAAAAAATAATTTATTTAAAATATTTTTATAATAATAAAAAATTATTATGTTGCATATTATTTAATAATTGTTTGAATTATAATCAATTGTATAAGAAGAATGTAATAAAATAAAGGAAAAAAATAGTGCATGAATTATTTATTATAAAATAATATAAAACAACACACCTCAACGTCTCACTCGTGAAACGGAAAACGACGTGATATAGCAGCTGAGTCATCGCACATTTCATGTAATCCAGCGAAGATAGCCTACCCAGATCTGTTTCACATTGAACGGACAAGGCCACTTGGACCAAAAGTAAAAATATCAAGAGCTGTCATCAACGTCTGCAATTTCCAGCGAGGTAATGGAATATTCTATCACAGTGGATGGCTGACGATGCTTCTCACTCATTTGGATGTCTCCCAAGTCATCAGATCACTTAGCCTTTGCTTGGCTCGGAGATAAGTAAGAAGAAAAAGAAATTGGGAGAGAAAGAAGTTGGGGGAGAGAGAAGTGAGAGGAAAGAAAATTTTTTTTTATATTGTTTGAAAAAAGAGAAATTAGGAGAGAAAAAATTAGAAGAGAAGTGATTTCTTTTGTTTAGAAAAAAAGAAGTTATAAGATAACGACGTTGTATTTATGTAAAATAATTATTGTGCCCTCATACATAAAATATGAAGGTAAGTGTATATTTTAAAAAATTATATTTAAAAAAATACAATTTCAATTCCTAAAATAAAGATCAAAATAAAAATAAATCCATTAATTAAATATTTTTAAGATATTTTAAACGAAAGAAATTGGGAGAGAGAGAAGTGAGAGGAAAGAAAAATTTCTTTTGTATTGTTTGAAAAAAGAGAAGTTAGGAGAGAAAAAAATTAGAAGAGAAGTGATTTCTTTTGTTTAGAAAAGAAGAAATTATGAGAGAACGACGTTGTATTTATGTAAAATAATTATTGTGCCCTCATACGTAAAATATGAAGGTAAGTGTATATTTTAAAAAATTATATTTTAAAAAAATACAATTTCAATTTCTAAAATAAAGATCAAAATAAAAATAAATCCATTAATTAAATATTTTTAAGACATTTTAAAAAAATTGATACAATATTTCCATAATACATTAATTCCCTAAGAAATATTGAATTTAAAGTTTTGTAGGAGGCAAAAAAAAAAAGAAAAATGAACTGCAATTCGTAATATTTGGCGTGATGTAGTAATGTATATAATATGTCTTGAAATTTTGTATTTATTACAAAATTATTGTTGTTTAAATTAAAAATTGTATGAATATTACAATAAAATTCTATAATTAAAACAACTTAATTAATGAAATATATAGTTGTATGCAAGTCATTTTATTATATTTAATAACAATAATCCCCAAATTTTTTTATCTTCTGCACTTTTGCTACCAATGACATATTAGAATCTCTCTTACGTGAGACTACTTGATAACTGGAGGACCCGTACCTAGGGGAGTGGTGACCTTCAATTGAGAGAGTGCGTGCCAAACTGATTTGATTCTAGCTTCATGCGGGGTACAACAGTTATCAGGGCAGGAGGTAAGAGGCGGGAGGCAGGAGGTAGGACGCACGAAGCCTGAAATGTAGCATCCAAGGGTAATGTGTGAAAATCTCCAAATTTGATTCGAATTTCTCCTCACTTCTCTCCAAAAGTAAAGAGAAATCTGTTGCAACAATTTGTGGGGCCTGTAATATTTTTTTGCCCAAAACTTCTTTCTTTTCCAATTTTTATCTCTCATTCCAAGCGGGTGAAGTTGTGTACTTCCCTCCTCATTTCTTTTACCCCAGCATTCTCTGTTCCAAACGAAAGCTTAAGATTCTGCAACTCCTACTTATAATGACATAAGGGTCACCTAAATCTTAATATAATATTGTAACTTAATCGAGTTTTATGAATTTAAATTAATATTAATATCTATATATAATTTATAAATCATATAGGGTTTAGAATAAAATTTTCAATAGTATATTCAAAATTTAATTACTTATTGTGAAACTTACTATTACTATACATTATTAACAAAATTATAAATAATGTTGTTAAAACTTAAGTAAAGTGGTGATTGTTATAAAAAAATGTGTCTTTTAAATAAATGTGTAAGCTTGAAATAAAATTAGAGTAATAGCTTTGATTCTAAATAAAAATTTAATGACTATTTGAATGGTATTGACTTGAGTTTTGATTCAAGTAATTAATAAGTTAATTTATAATCAATAAAATAGTCGATAACTAAAAATTGAGAAATTTTTATATCAACTATACCATATGTCCTTAATTATACTTGATAAACGAAAGTTATTTATTAATTTTTTATAATTTTTAATATTTTAAAAAATGAAAAATTAAAATTTTAATATGGATATATCTCACAAAATTGACAAATGAATAATAAAATTAACAATTATCTCTCATTTATTAGATATGACTAAAGACACGTAATATAACTAAAACATATAAGAATTTCTTTTTAAAACTAAGAGATGATAAGTTAAATGATTGTATTAGAAATATTTATAAATTAATTATTGAATTAGTTGAAAAATATAAAATGATAAATAAAGTCATATTAATATAAGTAAATATATGAATAGAATTAATTTATATTTAATTTAAAAGTAAACTATATTAATGCAATCAAAATATTTAAAATAAAAATGCAATTACATAAAATTTAATTATTTATATTTTGTCACGTTATATATTTAATTATTATTTAAAATAAAAATATGATTACTTAAAATTTTATTAATTACATTTTATAACATCATGTTTTTATTTATTTACTTCTTTACTCATTTTTATTTATTTATATTAAATTAATGAGCATATGCTAAATATTTAATTTTTATTTAGTACACTGATGAAAATATAAGTAATTATTAATTAATTATAGCAAATAATAATCATGATTTTTATTTCACTAATGATATAATTTTTAATAATAATTACTTTTTTTAAGAGATAATTAATGAAAGAAATTTAGTAAGAGAAAAATTACAATTAAAAAATGAACCATAAAATATTATTTATTATTTAATTATAATTTTTCTCAGACTAAATTTTTTTTCACTAATTATTTTTCAAAAAAAGTAATTATTATTAAAAATCATACTATTAATAAGAGAAAATTCATGATTATTATACAATAAATACAATCAATCAATAACCAATTATATTTTTATTATTATATCAAACAAACCCTTATTTATATAATTAAAATATAAATTATTATTACTTAATTAAAAGTAAAAAATAAATTTAAAAAAATATAAAAAAATATAAAGACAATCTACTACTACTCCACGAAGTTATAGGCTAATGTTTTTATTACGCCAAACCTGCTTTAAACCTAAAAGCGCGGAATTTGTTTTCAAAGTCGAAAGTCAAAGACGGTTATCTTTATTTTAGTCTAGAAAAGTGTTGACTTTCGAGGTGATGGAAACGTGATTATGCCGAGCCAATCATGTATTAAGTAATTTGTAAAACTTCGTACATGCATAAATTAATTTTGTTGATGAATTATAAAATATTAAATTGAATATTTTTTATTTCAAAAAAAATAATATTTAATGTGAATTATTAGATATTTAATGTATGTATAAATCTAATGCAGGAAAGAGCTCAACCACGCCAAAGATGATCCCGAAATGGATTGAATAACAAAAGGGAGTTATGAAGGGGAAACAAGACCTCTGCCACCTCCGAAAAGAACCATGACCATATATATATTTCATTTAAGTGAAGAAATTCCCCCAAAGTATCACCACAGTTGCACAATCAATATGACAAGCAAAAAATAATCCTATGTACATATTTCAGAATCACACTTTCTATTATCCCATCTCTCCTTGTTTATCATTCTCTTCAAAAGCCCCTCATGAATGCCCCACCTATCAATTTACAGTTTATTCTGCCAAAATTAGGAACTTTACCCGCATAGAACTTCCTCCTTTCCATTATACCCATCTTGCCAAAGCCACAAGGGAAAAAAAAAAAAAAGGTGGAACAACATACTTGAGCACAATGGAACTTTCCTGACATAATTTTCATGATTATTGTCTTTGTCGCCGGCCAGGAAACGATTTAGCAGGCCTAAGGACACGCCTATCTTGTTGTGGAGTCCTCAGAAGCATGGTCTGAGAACGGGTGACCATGTCTACCATGGATGGGGTTTGGTATGCTTGCACAACACTGGTGCTCTCTGTTGAATCACCCCGTGCAGTTGCTCTTTGCCATGAATGTGAGCTCAGTCCTGAAAGAACATAGGCCCTTCCAGACTGCTCGTACACACGTTGGTTTGCCATCCTCTCCTGCATCTCCTTTAACTCAGCAGAAAGAGCAACACATAACCGGTCATTAGCTCGAGCAGAGACAGTTTCAGACAATTCCTTCTGACAGCTTTCCAGGATAGAAACTGCAGCAGCCAAATCACAGCGTTCTGCTGCAACTCTAGCCTCAGCCATTGCCTCTGCAGCGCGAAGCCTGTTTCGCTGCCTGTCCACCTCTATTGACACAACTAACTCTCCAGCAATAGTTATGTCAGGTCTCTTTATCTTTACTTCACTGGTTTCTTCCAAAGCCACCATTTTTTTTGTAATTGGGTCCCTATAAAGACCTCTAACAATCAACAGTGACATCTCATCCCTGGACCTGTCAGCTGGAACATTGACAGTTACCAAAAAGTCCCTTTCTTCATCAGCATACAAATCTCCTACATTCACAGAAGCCAATTTTCCATTGGCCATCATGCTAGTTTGGTAGCTTCCTGCTTTTAATGAACAAATTTGCAGACTAGGGTGAACACACTCAACTTTCACCTGTAATTCCTGCACCACCACACTCAATAGTCCCCCAATACATTGCGCAAATGCATCCTGAATCACATCCTCAGCTTCTATGAAAGAAAATGTACCCCCAGAGACCTCAGAGATTGAGTGCATTGAAGTAGCATCATGATCTGCACCAAAGCCAAATGCATGCACTGGAATCCTTAAGCCCACACCATTATCGCGATAAATGGTGTTTGGTACAAGTGACTGGTGTACTGTTCCAACACTCTGCCTGCTATTGACAGTGTATGTATCCTGGCCATCAGATAGTAATATGATGCTGCAAACTGGGTTCTTGCATTGGCGTTCTACAAACACCTTGGCACCTTTCCTAAGGCCTTCAGCAATGTTTGTCCCACCATTTGCAACCAAAGAATTAACAGCCTGTAATGCCTGCTGCCGTCCAGTATCAGTCATCCGCCTAAGAGGAAAGATGCGGCGGGCTGTGGAGGAGAAGGCAATGACAGAAAGCCGGTCAAGTGGACCCAGATTTTGTATGACAAAACCCATAGCTCGTTTGAGCAATGCAAGTTTGGTACCACCCATGCTACCACTTACATCAAGAACAGTGACAAGATCAATTGGAGCACGGGAAATTTCGGTTGAAGTTGAGGATTCAGTGTTACTTCTGCCTTGGTTTTGTTTTCGACAGAAATGAGGAGCTTTGAGATGGATCAATACAGCAAAGTTATCATGAGAGGCTGATCTAGGAACAGCTGAAACCTCAGGATATGTTCTGATCTTCATTGTATCCAATGAATTGTGATTAACCTCATTTTTATCGTGGGAGATTGAAATTTTTTGATCTAAAGCTTCATCATCATCAAAGACAGCTGGCTCCGTAACACGATAAAGTGATAAAATTTGCCGGCCGGGGTCCCCTTGCGGGGAAGGAAGCCGCCGGAAGACAGTTGTCCAGTCATCATCTCTTGGGGAACCTGCTGGGTTAATTCGAGAGACTCCACGGGAAACATTAGAAGTAGGGCTTTGCAAAGGAATCTCTCTCCATTTGGCTCTACAGACAGGGCAAATCTGGTTTCCGTGTTTTACATTAGATGCGATACAGTGGAAATGGAAAGAATGAGAGCATTCTGCAGTAAAAATGGCTTGGCCCTGCCCAGATGTCATTGTATTTAAGCATATTGCACATGTCCCCTGCACATAATTTGGATAAAAACAAGACCATTGGTGCCCATATTGCATTCAGGATAAAGGAAGCAATTGCGTCAGGTACAGATGCAAAAGCATACAAGATATTTAACGAAAAAATTTAATTTCATCAACGGATTTCCTTGTAGACATTAAACAAAACTACTCACTTCACACCTTTAAAGGGCTATGTTTTCTGCAAAATGAATTAGAAAATGTGAAACCCTCTCATTTGACACATGTATTTAACCACCCAACCAACTAAGAAGAATAATGGTATGTCTGTATTAATTGCAGTATACATTTCATTTTTTATATCACATAAAAGTCACTATGTGATTGAAGTGGTAAGGATCTGAAGATGTTTTCTCGTTATTAATCTCTAAAAATGTTCACATAAGATCATCTAGTTTGTTATATTATGTAGCCCTGTGCCTTAGATGAGATTCTTACTACAAATAAATGAAATTCAGACTCTATTTGAAAAATTCTCAAGACACCAGCTTAAAAGTTTTACCAATATGATCCTATCACAATTATCAATCACTACTTTATACAAGACCTGGTCAATATTGCTTTTTGCAGCTTTAAAGTTTAAACCTTTAAACTCTGATGCTTTCATATGATAAACCGGGACAACACAGAATATGCCAAGCTAGAAACAAGTTTGGAATGCATTCAGGAATCAACCCTCCGAGTACAAGTATCAGAGAGTGGAAATATTGTATAGCTTTAAATTCTGATTCCTTCAGCTTTCACAGAGCACTAGAATGTCAATACAAATCTTCTCAAAGTTTTTTAATCTTCTAAACTATCAAGTTCAAACCCCGCCCCATGCTACTATGCATAGGGATTGAAGTTAAATGATGAAAACTATCTCATTATCTATTTGAATTGAAGAAATCTTATAATCCTTTGTTGAAAAAGTTGCCGCATAACCCTCTATACATGGGAGCAATCAATCCAACCACTTAATTTAATTTATCAATCAGATAATTAAAAAAGAAAATTGTGTTTCTCTAAATGTGCAAATCTGAGCAGTGCCACAATAAAGTATTCGTAAGTAAATGCAAAATTTGCAAAAGTCACTATACACTATAGTGTCTAACACTGCTTCTTCTGTGTGGATGCAGGTCCACTACCACTACAAAGACCACTCACTGCATAAAAAGATGAAATTGAATGTAACCCATCTTTACCACACATGCCTACTACTTCTAATTAGCAATTACCAAAATTCCAGTATTCCCCGGCAAATCCACAACTTAATTAAAAAAAGGGCCAGCTTTAAGTAGTCAAACAAAGTGAGAAAATCAAGGGGATTTAACAATAATTAGTACGATCTTTTGCATAATAAAGTAGTACTACTGAGCCAATTTGTAAATGTCATTTTGGAGCTTCCCAGATAAATAGAAAATAATAGAGGACAAGTGTCATCAAAAGAAGAGTAGATCAAAGATGATTCATAGACCTATGATTATTATTTTTTTTTCTTTTCTTATTTTATGTTTCTTTGAGAACTTCAATTTTGAAAATTTTCATATTCAACAGTTCAGCATGGAGAGAAGAAAGAAAGAAAGTGAAATGTAAGAGTGGAGTAAAAAGGGAGAAGAGAGGTCCTGATATGAAAACATCCTCTAATAAGCCAAGGAACACTATAACTGGTCTTTAAAAAGGCACCACTCCACTTTGTACCCTAATGAAGTTGAAAACAACACCCACCAAGAATAGCCCTTTCAGCAATAGTCAGATACGCCACATTGTGATGTGCCCCCCAAGATAACCCAGTTGAAAATCCAAAGCAAAAAATTTAACTATAGACTAGACCTAATATCGATGTCTAATTAATCACGTTAATAAATATTAATTTTTTTTATTTAGCTAGAATGACTTATTTACGCCTCATTAACTTCATTAAATAGTAAAGAAAATTCAAAAAAAGGAAAAATGATTGAATGAACCTCAACCCAGACCAGAGAGTCCAGAGCTTCGATCAGAATCTACCATGGAGATTAAATAGAAACATCAAGCAAAAAAGCATCAAAAGAGAGAACAATAAGAGTTAAAAGATTACAACTTCATGAATGTGCATAAAGTTTAATGGGAGATACGCTAACCTTGGGTGATTTGGGTCCGGATTTGGACACCCTTTGGCTAGAAGGAGACGAAGTTGGAGTTGGTGGACGATAATTGGTTCTATCTCCAATTAAAGAAACATCGGAGGCTGAATAAGCATCTGAAAATCTTGCAGCATGGTTTAGAGACGATTGGGCGTCGTCAATGGCTTTTGGAACATAAACACACATATTCAAGCCAAGAGCAACCTTCACTTTCCTCCATTTGCTACCCATATTCTCCCAAAATGGCTTCACAGTTAGATCTTTAAGCAATAAATCACGAAGCAGTGAAGCTGAGAGTTGAATGCCTGAAAGGTTTCAATGATTTTGAGCCCAGGAGGAAACATGACACAAAGGGCATGGAAGCTGTTTAAAAGTGACAGAAGCAAGTGAAGGAGGTTTAGATGAAGCTGAAAAAAGCAATGGAGTAATGAGGAGTTAGCGGAAAAGGACGATGGAGAGCGAAGTTTGGTCTTTGAGCCTTTTTGCTCAATGGGTGCAGGAAGGACAAGTGAAGAGTGGTCAGAGGACGCAGCTGCTTTGCTTACATGGAATGAAAATGGTACAAAATGAACAAAAAATTGGAAGGGATTATTAAAGGTGATTGCTACGGTCACCTAGGAGTTTATGTCCGGGATGGTGTGGTAAAATACAAGTTATTAGATGAAATTATAAAAATTTTAGTATTAATTTAGTAATCTCATCCAATAGTCTATATTTTATCACACCACTCCAGATACTAAATCCCTAAGAACACTTTAAAATTCACCATTATTAAATCATTCTAATATTCCACCATCTTCGAAGTCAGAACTGCCCATTGGGTTTTCATTTATTATCACTTATACTTTGTTCAACTTCAGGTGCAAGTGGAAGGGGTAGAAATAGAAGGAAATGAAAACGAAAGGGGAGGAAATAAAGAGAGGTATAAATTCATATAAGTTATTTGGAATTAGTGAAAATGGGAGAGTGAAAATAGAAAGAAAATTAATTTATTTTATTTGGAAGGGGTGAAAATAGAAGAGTGAAAATGGAATTGATTCAAATTATTATTTTATCTTTATAATGTATTATTAATTCTTATAATAATATTAATTCAAAAAACACAATTGAAATATTTATAATATTGCGATAGAATGCTACAAATTTAATAAGAGGTAATTTTTTTTAAAATAAATTAAATAATATTAATATTTTTTATTTTCTTTTCTACCTCTAATATTAATATTACATATTATTGGATTTAAATATTTTTTAATATTGACACATTAACGATGCACGTTTATTTATTATATTTTAACTTGCAAAGTTTGAAAATTCATTATTTTTTATTTCTATAATATTTTTTATTTGTCATATTATAAATAAAATTTTATTTTATGCTTTATAATTTTATTTAGATATAAAACATGTTTCATAATTGTATTCTAGTTAGAAAATATTTGATTATTTGTATTTTCAACCCATCCACATTTATTCCATGTCAACCCGGGTTCGGTCACGTCTGACCCGGTTTGACACAGACCGGATCGTTTCCGCCAGAAAAGAAAATGCTTCACTTTTCCTCGTAACACAACCCGTCACTGGATGAACGCTTCTCTCCCCAATCAATCGTTTGTCACTGCACATCTCTACCAACATCAACCATACAACAAACGAAGATCAGAAGCCAAGACTTCAACAACAATCATACCTGTTGGTTGCTGTCTACGGCGACACAATAGATCGGGTTTCTCCGTCGGCGGATGCGCTGTGCATGGAAGAGAATCGAAGAAGAGGAGAGGAGCAGCCGCAGCGTAAATGGAAGGAAGCAGAGAGAGGAGAGGAGCAGCACCAATAAAAAAAATGGAAGGAAACAGAGAAAAATGTGAAGGGCGATGATCGAGATTGAGAATTTTTACCTCCAAACCCCTCATTTTAAAGGGGTAAATTTTCAAGTGGGTCCCAATGAAACTTTGCACTCCTAGTTCCACCTCCTCACAAGCGACAAATATATCCAAACGAATGAAATTGTGCAAAACCCTCCATTCCACCCCCTCTCCTTCCACCCACCCCAAACATACGCTTAACCCCGTTACCACCGCTTCCAAACTCTTCATCTCTTCAATTTTAGGATTCATTTTCATGCAATGAATATGATGACCTACTCCACTCCACTGCTCCATTACCATCCTGTGGGCCCATAAATTAAGGAGTTGTCATGTGCTGTTCATACAAGCATGAAATGAGCATGGACGTGCTTCAATTGAATTGAATGTCACGGGAAATTTACTTTGGAATACCCATTTTCAAAAAAATATTTTCTTGCCAAAATCATAAGAAAAACAATTGAATATTCATTTTTCAAATTTCAATTTCTTAATTTTTTTTAAGATTAAGAGTGTGAATTTAAGAGAAAATAAATACAATTGTTTTATTTAAATGGTAACTTAAGTTCTAGCAAAAAAAAATTGAATCTCATTATAGGAGATTGTATTTTTTCTAACAAATTTTTTAAAAAAAAACTTACAAAGTCAAAAATTGAGAAATTCAGCTTCCTTATAAAGTAGTAGATCCTTCAGCTTTTGGAGAAAAAATCCCAGTTCCATACGTGAAATTTGATAACTTAATATTGAGTTCAGTTTAGGGACGTATATTTGCCAATTAACAGAAACATGTGGAATTAATTTACAAGTGAATCTGCTATATATTAAGAGGCTAAGAGAAATTAAGAAGGAAAAAATGCACAATATAAGATATGGAAGAAAAAAGAAAATGGACGGTTAATCTGCAATTTAATTCCTTTCCTTTATTTAGAAGTTTTGAAAACTTTCTAAAATCCACTAAATTGGAGTAATAAAAAATAATTAATAATGAAAAGTTTTAAAAGATTTTAAATAATTAATTATAATTTTTTATTTTTTTATTTAATTAAAATTAAAAAAATTATAATATAACCTTTTGTTTCCCCTCATTCTGTTTCATTCTCTCGGGTCTAAAGATAGCGCATAGGAGAAAACGGGAAGTTGCGAAGACGTTCAGCACAAGTAACATGTAGCTGCGGGGCGGCTACATCTCATTTTACTTTCAGACGATGCATTTGAAGACAGCATTATCTGTCTTATCTGCCATCCCCAAGGATTAATTTGTAAAATTAACTGGGAACCCATAATTTTTCTGAAATTTTTTTCATGTTTCTATGGATAAGGCTATATATTCACAAAACTGTAGACTCAACTTTGTGAAAACAAGGTGCAATTTCAAAAGATTCTATCCTTTTCAATATTTATTTTTTTATTAATTTAAGGAGATAAAACTATATGTTTATTATAAAATTTATTATTTTTTATTATAAAATCCACAATTTTAAACTAAAATAATTTCATATCTACCTTTCTAAAATTCATAAAATATACCGGAAAACAACATGCAATTTTGAACGCATTCAATTCTTGAATCGCATGCAGCTGTCATTGGGGCTTCATAATAAATAATGATCAGAAGTTTTGACCAAATAGTACTAAGTATCAATATCTTCGCCAGTGCCCTATATAATTTCATTGGTCAAATTTAGTACATATGATCATTAGGTAACGGCAGAATGATACAAAACTTCCGCTGATTAAGCGGAGACGTCTTGGACTAAACCACGTAAATATCTGCTTATAATTAATCATGCTGATAAAGAAAAATCAGGCAACAGCAAGTCATACCTCAAGCTCCCCCTTATATTATTACATAATAATTTTTTTATATGATAAGAGAAATTATATATATATATATATATATATATATATATATATATATATATATATATATATAGGTTAGAAATTGATTCTGAATATAGGAAAAGGTGTAAATCTTACAAAAATATTAAATATTATTTAAATTAAAAAATTTGAATTTATAACATGATAATTTTGATGAAATACAAGTTGAAACAATATCCAAGTAAAACAAACAATCCAGGAATTTTGTGGTTCTCGTATTGCGGCTTTTGGTTAACATCAAAAGGGAATGCACTTCTGGCGTAACCAAAAAGATCGTTGTTAGTATAAAAAAGAGAAAATAAAATAAAATAACATGTTATTTGTGTAATTCTTGAGAAAGTTTCGATGATGATAATGAAGTGGGAAGTGATATATTGGTATACATTGAGCTGAAAGATACAGTAAATTTAAAAACATGGATAATTAACTAGTGACAGATTTAGGATTCAGAGATTTGGGGTCAACTATCTGTTTATAACATTTACAGATATGTGTTTGATCTTTAGTTATTGTATGTGTATATTTAACAACTCCTATTATTCTAAAAAAAATTACGGATATGTGAAAATTTTAATAAAAAATATAAAATGTAAAAATTTGTGTCCAATTAGTATATATGAAAAATAAAAATAATCTATTTCAATTAATGTTTTATAAACAAATTAATGCCTTCTAAAAAATATAAAAATAAATTAAAATTTATGTATAAAATGTATGGACATGTGTATATAAAAATGTAGATATTATATTTATAATATTAAATATAGAGAACTTAAAGAGATGAGATTATGTTTAATGAAAATTTTGATTTATTGTTAGAACCAATTAATTATTAGAGTAGACATCGTGAGTGTGATTGAAATAAAAAATGTATTGTATGTGATACTTTCTTTAATTATGTGATCATAAAAAACATTTTAATATTTACACCTTATTAGTTAGACTTATATTTTTTACTCTTGCAAATTAGTACATTTTTCATTTTTTAAATAATGATTCTTTAATAATTTGTTGATTTAGATGAGTTAAAGGAGGGTCTAATTTAAACTTGAGTGGGTGTAATAATTTAAATCATTTTAACATTTTGATTCAATATTGTAAAATTAGAATGGATTCAATTGAGATTTTGAAAAATGAGCGTGGGTATATGCTGCCAATGCAATTAACATAGCTCTGGCCATGTAGCTATGGTACTTTGACTTTTAACATATTTTATGGATGAAGAAGGGAAACAAATTCATGAAGAAGAAATTAAAGAGAAAATGTAAAATATTTAATCACTTTATAATTTATATCTTAAATATACTAAAAATGTTTCACAATCTTTCTCTAACCAGCAATATATGTTCTCACAAATAGCAGCATATATATTTTCCACTCCCAATAATTGATATAAAAAATAAAATTTAATTATAGGATCTTGAAGCTAAATATGGAATTTCAAGATCTCAAATAACTCTCACAGGATTATAAATACAAACTCTCATGACTCTTTCCCTATCCACAAACAAACTTTGCATTAACAATTATTTAGAAGCCGAAATCATTTAAAAATAAGTCTTACCTAATTATAATATTAAATAATAAGATTTATTTAATTTAATTATAATCTTGTCTCTTCAAAATGGAAACTTGAATAAAATGAAAATAAAAGCAGACGATTATCCCATTTAACAAAAATAAGATTTGTACTAGAATTTCAACAATAATGGAATATAAGATCTTGGGGTTAAACTCAAAATATATAAGAAGGTAAAACTTTTAAATCACATCATATCCCATTTAACTTAAATGTTGTTAAGGTATCATTTTATGATTATGATATATGTGAAAGTCTAGCTTGATATTTGAGATTGAGTTCCGTCTATTTCAATGCAAAATATTTTGTATAAAATATTATTATAAAATATTAAAATAAAAATATTTACTTGATTTTAAATATAAATAATTTGAAAAAAAATAATTTTCTTTATTATTATATTTTTAAATATTATTTTTAATTATTAATATAAATTACTAATTTATTAATATTTATGTGATATTTTTTTATAAAAAGCATTTTCTAATAAAATAATGAAGCCTAAATTCATATAATTTATTTCGTATATGATAAATTGATAATTCTAGTTGAAGCATTTTTCTCAATTAAGTTTTTTTTTTTTTGGCTGCAAGGGGCAGGGATTGGGATAGCAGGAGAAGGGATGAGGAAGTTTGGGAGTTGTGAGAGGGGGAAATCGAATTCTGTTCTTTTATGTTACAGGATTTTGTGAGCACAAAAATGTATCATCTGGACTAACTCTTGGTGGCATTTTCCTCAACCAACTTACTGGCGAGGCCAAGGCAGAGTTGCGTCTTCTTTTTACTCTGGTGGAATACACGGTGTGTGGACGGACAAATAAAAGCCATTGTTAATGGAAAACAAAGAGAGTTGCGTTTTTTCAATTTTCACAAGATAATAGCCCCTCGAAATTGTTGGACCATAGGCCATAACCACATTAACTAGTAATCATAGCAATATGTATGCTGTTGCTTTCGGCTAATAACGTCAACAATTAGCAACCAAGTTGAGTTGATATATATGGACCCAAAACCAAACAGTTCCATGAATCCCAACAATTTTTTTTTTGTCAAATCGTAGAAAAGTATGTCTTTGTGTAAATTCTTCACAAAAACTTTCTGTAAAGTCTTTTTCCGGGACCCCGTATATTCCTCACAAAAATAGGATAAAGTGGCACAAATAAATTTAGAGGCGTCACGCTGAATTTTTGAAAATGATATAACGAGATGATATGATTTAAAATAAAAATATAGATATAGATAAATTACACTAATCATCTTTCATGAAATTATAATTTCAATTATATTTGACATCTTTTTATTTTTTAAAAAATAGACACTTACGTTTTTTTGTACATGTTTTGTTCTCATTCTCTTGTTTTATATATACGTTAATCTCATTTGTTCCGGGGAAAAACAAAGATAGGCTTTTATTTTTGAAAATAAAAAGTGAATATTCACCCAAAAAAAATGAGGGTGATTATATCAAAATTTCATTTGATCCAATGGAAATTATATTTTGTAAGAATATAATTATAATATATTAAAATGATAAAAATATATTATTTATTAGATGTTAAAATAAAGAGTATAATAAAAAAATATTATTTTTATATATTTTAATGAAAAAATATTTTTATATTATTATATTATTATATATATAATAATTTTTTAATTAAATAAATAAAATCTAAATTTGAATTTCAAGCGAAGTGAGTACCGAGATAAGTGAGTCATGTCCCTGAAAGAAGACAAATCTTCTCATCGCAAGCATGTTATCTTCAATTTTTTGTTGCATCATCTCTATCCCCCCCCCCCCCACTTCGATTAGAACTTCTCTCTCTCTGATCTTAATTGACGGTCATAAAGAAAGAGCGCTGATCCTTCACAGCTAATTAAAACTCATCAGATCTAACTCAGACGAAATGGTGTCTTAATTATTTTAATGTTTTGCAGAAGTGGCTGTTGTAGTAGGCAACATCGGAGGGAAAACGACAAATGCTAAATTAACTTCATTGACCAATTAACATGGTTATTTAAAGGATTCGACCACATCAATTATTCACAATTGGCAATGATTTGGGGACATGATTGGAGGGGTTGTTCCCTTGAAAAAGGCCTGCTTTATGCCCTTTTTTATGGTTGACTTGCCCCAGAAAGTCTGGCAAATTTTGGGGTACCTTGCGGAAAAGAGATTTGAGCCCAGATACAGAATCTGAGGATTCTTTTGCTCTCAGTTCATTGAGAGCTCAATACTGAAAATTTTGTGCCACATCCATATATATTGACAAGTAAATTTTTTTTTTCAATTCAATAATATAATTTTCTGAAAAATAGTTGAAGTAAATATTTTTTATCAAATTAAATTGTTGAATTAAAAAAATACAATAAATCATATTTATATAAGAATGGTATTAAATTTTCAATACTAATATAATATTATAAACTTTTTCCCATTATCGGCATTGGAGGTTGCCAAATGCCAAGTATTTGATGGTCTCAAAGGAATTCAAGAAAATGCAAAAGTAGCCACTATCTTCGGCTTCTCTTTATTCATGTTCTCTTGTGGTGAGGAATAACTTTACTTTTAAAGGTAGAGCACTCTTTTAGGAGGGCCCCTCTGAGGAGGAAAAGACACCAGCAAAAATTTCTAAAATTGCATCATAATTTGACATTGTAATTCTAAATTATAATATTGTTGTCACGGACGATCCTACACATGATTTATAGCTGGATTTTCTTTATAAATATTTGTTTGTAACTTTGGTAGTTATAATTTTTCGCTCAACTCATAGAATCTAAGTTGTGTATCCTAACAAAAAGTGGGATAGTGATATATTAATATATTATTAAATTTAATTATTTATATATTATTATATAATTTATAAAATTTAATTTAAAAATAAATTTAATATATAATCAAATTTGATAATGTACTAATATATTATATCACGTTAATAATGTACTATAATTTTTTCTCACAAAGTATTATCGCAAAGACAAAGTTCTTGCATAAAAATAATTAAGAGATCTCACTTCATGGATTAATACGCTATTTCTAAAGGTTAAAGAATTCTTGCACAAAAATAATGGTAAGATGTGGTGTTCATCATTCTTTCTTTCATCAAAGCTTATTATCATCACATTGAGAGACAACCTCACATTTCAAGTATTAAATATATAGTAAATGCATTATAGAGTTCATAAACTCATTTGCCTATGGCTAGGTCTGCCAACATGAGCATACTTCCTGATAACTTCTTAGTGGGATATTTGTATTCAAGCAAGTAGGTTCCGGGTTGAAGGCTTGCAGACGAGAAGAAGGGTTGCTGACATGAGTACAATAAAAAGGCCAGAAACCTCGCTTCCTTAATTGTCATACATAGACAAACATCATAATTTGTGTTCATAATCCCTCATATTCATAATTGTGGATATTTTGATATCACAGAGCTTGAATAAATATGTTCGAATTGTGCTAGCCAGGGGCCTTTTGATCAAAAGGAATGATTAATTAGACAATGAGGGTAGGAAATAGCCTCCTCGCCTCTTTGAAGATTTCTTTCTAAATGTAACTTTATAAAATTGGAGCATAGAAAAATATATGATTCATATCTAACTTCTTGTCCTCGGACCTATAATAAAAAAATAAGAGAAACACCTCATTATCATCACAAGAAGTCATAATGTAGTCGATTACCTCACCATTCACTTATCCAAATCCCATCATATTAATTACCCAATCCCGTAAATACTTTCATTAAGCACTTTTCTAGAAGTCATCTATCTATCACCTTGCAAATTAAATTCATGTAAAATTCCATCAAGACTAGTTAAGCCCTCGTACACTGTTATAAAATTGTTGACAAACGTAAATTATTATTATCACTAATTAAATACAATAACATTTTTGAAATTATATGTAAACTTAAAACAATTCACGTTAATTATAACTAATGTTATATTGATATACTAATATTTTTTAAAATAGTGAAAAACTTAAAATGTTGATTTAAAACATAATTGACATCCAAAATTTGGTGCCTACGTGATTTTGAGAAAGTATGAAAATTTAAGATGTTAATTTTCTACACAACCATTGCCCAAAAAGCAATTGAAGCGTCCTTTTTGGGATATGAAAATATTTTACAAGTTAGTTTTAGAATTAACCAATGTATAAAATGACAGCAATCATTTGTTACTTTGAAAATTGTAGTATATAAGACGTTAGTTTTGGACGAATAATTGATGCTTATTATTTATCATTCTACTTATAAATTCCTCTCTCACTCAATTTTGTATATAGATTATATTTAGTAATATTTTAGATTTTATGAAAATATGCTATACAACCATGAATATCTTCTACAACCAAACATTTGAAAGTAAAAGATAATCATGATTGAATGGGATGCTCATTCTTTATAAAATTGAAAGCATTTCTAAATGTGTAGTATGATAGATATATTATCATTATATTCCACTTGATATTCTAGTGCAAGGAGTGGATTAATAATATATATAGAAATTTGTGGAGCACTTCAAGTCGAGAAAAATATATCAACTTTCTTCAACACATGAGAATTTGTAATAAGAATTTTAGTTTTGAATTTAGGGTTTATTCAGATACGTTGTGGCAATACTATAAATGTGTATTAATTATTTATTGTAGTCCTTGTGTAATTTTTTTATGGAATACTTATAGATGTAATGATTTAAAAAAATAAAATGTCAGAATAAATTTAAACAACGCATAACTTCCTTTCTTTTTAATTTGTGTAATATTAATGTAAAATTTTATTTGTTGATGTTATAACACATAAGCATAAATAAAATTGCATAATAAATTTTGATAATTGGCTTTCTTCTTTACGATATTTTTATGAATTCACATATAATGTGTTAATGTTTGTATTAGTATAAGAAAAATATGCCAAAAAAAAGATGTTAGGGTTATTAGCTAATAATTGACATATTAATCACTAAATTGAGTTGTACTTGCATAAAAAAATAATCAATGAATAGAATTTGAATCAAAATATGTAAGTTAGGAAGGTGGTATTTGTGATTACTAAATTTGATATGAATTTGTAAAATAGTTAGAGTGTTTTCTAATTGTGTTTAAGTTATAGCAAACTGATTTGCGAAGAAACTATTCCTTAATAAAAGCACATCAGTTGTAGATATTTATGACATTGATTAGTTACAAAATAGAAGTTTGAAGATATTCCAAAGATCTCTTATTAAGAAAATGACAAACTTAAATGACATCGATTTTACACTTAACCAACGTTGAAAATAATAACAGTTATGAATTTATAGAGAAAGTGCAAAAACCTAAAGATATGTATTGAATGATACTTATACATTACAAGAAACTATGAAAACTTAAGACATTATTTTTTAAAGTTATCATCATCTATGGTCATTTTTATTATTGTAACAATTCATATCAAAAGTTTACAAGTTAGTAAAACTCTTGATTAACATCTTAAGATATAATAACTACCACATCTTTCAGATATTATCAAACCTAAAATGTTAGTTTTTCTATCAATAACTACTATCTAGAGGTTGCTTGTCACTTACAAATATCACTCTCCTTGCTTATTTAAAGATATCAAGAAAACACAGAGATCGGTTGTAATTTGAAGATAAATTATAGTGAGAAAAAGTTACATGTCCATTTATGCATTTATAGGTTTGTAAATATATGAATTGTTATGTGTTTTTTTTCTTACTATAATTTTTCATTAATTTGTAACTCATCTACACATTTAAACTTAGAAGCACTCAAGTAATATAATATAGGTTGCAATTTGAAAATAAATTATAGTGAAAAAAGGTTACATGTCCATTCATGCATTAATAGGTTTGGAGATGAATGAATCATTATGCTGCTTCTTCTCATTATGATTTATCATTAGTTTGCAACTTATTTGCACCTTCCAACTTAAAAGACTTTAAGCAACATAAAGGAATTCTAAGTAAATGATACCCACTTTTATTTTTCATTTGTATAATATTCTTTTTAAGTGTATATGTATCATATGTGACAAGCCTGTTGTTCATTGAAAATAATAATTCTCTCATTAAAAGGACTTATACCTACGCTTCAACTATAAATATAAGCATTCTACAAGATTTTTAGAAGAACTTCAAACAAAAATCCTTGTACTCACTATTGAACTATGACTATAAGTTCTAATAATGTTGAATATGATGATCTATACCTTTCATCTTAAAAGCTATTTTTATTGAATGTAACAATTCATACCCTCTATAAAAAAGAAGGCTTTTAATTTGGAAGGTGTATATTGTTGTAGTTAGCACCAAATTGGCTATTGCAAAAGTTCAAGAATCCATTAAAGTTCCTTTAAGTATTTTTTGATGAATTCCAGAATCTTTTTTATAGTTACGATACTAAATGTGATGATTTATATCCTTTGTCTCAATTTTCCTTCATTGATGGATTCCACAAATGTTGATTTATACCTTTAATCTTAAAAGCCATTTTTTATGTTCTTAGCGTCTGTTTTATTCATCGTATATTATAACATTTTTAGTGTAGACATCGACATATTGATATGAAAATAAATGAAATTATAAAATATATTCTTATAATTATCTTTTTCTATTCCTATTTGTTTATTCATTTATATTCAATCTTTTGTTGTTCAAATCTATTTAATCATATAAGAAAAAAGGAAAAATACAATAGAGAATTTTTAATGCTATCGATTTCACTTAAGATAAGTGAAATTTAAAAAAAAATAATTAGTTCATAAAATGATGTCGGTATTTTTATAAAATTTATACTTACACTTTAAAACTATTATTTGATACCATTTGCAAAATCATATATTTTATCTATTTTGATATATTTTTATGCAATGAATATAATTGAAATCTGCTTCTGGCTAATTGTAAATATTGTATAAATATATGATACATATGTATATTGTGTTTTGCATTCTAATTTAATATGTATAATTGAATTTGTTTTATTGAAAGAGTTATCAAAGCAAAAGAAATTAATTTTTTAATATTGACATTCAATTATTATGATATCAATTGTTATATAGTAACTAACATTAAACATTAATTAATAAAATGACATCATTTTGATAAAGATGATAGTGAGTTTTGTATATAACGGATGTCTAATATCAAAACTATTTACCTGAACTATCTTTAGATGTTAATGTCTTGTAATAACTAATGTAAAACCTTGTGCCCCTTAGCATCATTTGAAGATAAAAAAGTTAAAGCATAATGCAAGGTGAAAATAAAGAGAGTATAGCATGCTTTTGCAAATTCTATTTTGAAACTCTTTCAACCTTAAAATGATTATTTATCTAATAAAGTATGCTATCCTTCCAATTTTAAAAGGATTCTTTTCAGTTTTATGTTTTTGCTCACTTATTTTGTAAGATTAAAATTCTATTAACCTATGGTTAGATATGTGAGGTTTAATACTCACCATAAATATGTGGAATATAAATATAAGAATTCTTTTTAGTTTTTATGTTTGTTTTAGCAATTTAATTTCTAGTTTCATAATCTGATTATATTTTAATACCTATCATTTTGATATAATTTTTACAGGTTTATATAAGCAAAAAAATTAATTTCATTCATTTTCTTTAATATTTAGTGATATTATCTACTATTTATTTATATGAAATATATGATATCATACACTAAATTTTCATGAATACTCATTATATTTGCAAGTATTGTATTCAAGAGTGCTTTACTAAGGAATGCAAATCTCACATATTAAACAATAAGTATTAAGATAAATTTAGCAAAGTACTTATTTCTACTTAAGATATTGTATATAATCTTTCATTATTTTTAATATTTTATTATTGAATTTATTCTTTGGGATCATAGAAATTAGGATTTTGTAAAGTTATATGAGATATTATTTTTATTTTTAGTTAGGGTATTTTGTAAGGAGCAATACATGGGAAATCAAAAGGACAGAAGGTGAAGAAAAAGAGGATAGAGTTAGGGTTTAAGGGTGGACAAGTGAGTAAAAAATAAAGGATAAAGTCTGAATAAGAGTATGAGGAATATAGGGCATGAGAGTTAGGGCTAGGCAATAGGATATACCACATCGATTATTAAAAAAAATTGATTTGGTATTGTGAAAATTATACATCAGATTTTTAAAAGAAAATTATGTTTAATATTATTTCTCCTAAGTATTAACAAAATAAATGACATTAATTTTTATCAATATAAAATCGACATTATTTTTACTGTTTATGATGGCTATATAACCAATGTTAAAAATAGATATACAATGATGCTTAAGCACATGTTGATCGTATACTAATATGTAATCTTCTATATGTCCAATATCAATTAACAATTTTGTAGTAATAGTAATATCCATAACTTAGCTTAAAACATAATAAATCTATCCTTAACTCTTAACCCAGTAAAAACCTATTTTCAAGCTACATGTTACGTCTATATGCCTAAATTGCAAGCCTTTTTCAAGTTTCTTTTGCCCAAATTAGAAACTTGTAATTAAGGTGCTCCTCTTTAACCTAGACAATCATTTCAATAAAGAGACTCTATTTGTGCATTTATAACTCTAACTTCAAAGAACTCCACATAATAATTATAATCATGCCTTAATCATAATCATAATTTAAATTCATAATGATTATTATTTATTTTTTAAAAATGCTAATTATAAATTTAATTATGTTCAAGAAATTTTAATATGCTTGTAAAAGCTTTTCATTTTTTAATTCAAGTGAATGTTTATTTTCTAATGTGATTTTTTTTCTTATTTTTCATATTAAAGTTGATGACATTTTTTTCTCTTTTTTATTTTTTGGATTGTGGTGTAGATTGTTGATTAAGTTATTTTAGCTATGTTTTTAAAATTCTTGGATGCATTTTTCAAGCCTAGCGTTTCAATATGTGATGCAGATTATATAGTTGAAAATGGTGAGGAAAAAGATTAAATTTTTAACTTTTAAATTATGCCTACCAAAATCTTTGAGGAGGTTATGTTACAATGCTTGGTAAAGAAAGTAGGTTAAAATCAATGGTGGATTTGTTTCATGTTGAGCTTGCAATTTTCTTTTAAAATAAAATGTTGCATATTTTATATAAATTTTTATAATTGTTTATAAAAATTTTAAAATTTTTATAAAATCATTTTTTATTACAAATATGATTGTTTATATTGTAACTTTTTAAAAATTTATAAAATTTTAAAACTTTGTATTTTAAATACTTGATTTGCTTCTTATTAAAAAAAAGGTAGGGAATTACATATCACCTCCTTGAGCTTTGATTGATTAACAAATTTACTACATAAACTTTTAAAGGCTACATTTTACCTCTTCAATGTTTATGTTACATTGAAAATATTAACTACTTTGTTAAAATTAACACCAAGCTAAATATGCCATAAATATGCTTCCCCATTCGACCTTATCAACATCTTCTATTTAGCCCTCTATCCAATAGTGACTATTATTTTTTTTTGTTAATTTTCTTTACTAAATTTTCTTCTAAATTTTTTCCAAGCACATTTCTCATATTTCTATTTTAGGAGTTGACTTTGAATTAAGGTTGTATTTGCAAAAATAATATATATACATAGATATATTCTACAAAAATATAGTTATAAATTATGAAGATAGTAAAAAAATGATTTATATACTCAATATTAAATATAAGAAGTTCAATCGGATATAATTTTCTCTTTTTTTTAAAAAAATTACTTTCTTTTATTATCATAATTCTAAGTATCATTTTTTAATTACAATATATATATGTATACAAATTACTCCTTTATTTAGTTACAAGGAATCTAAAATTAATTTAGGTCTAATTTCATGGTATGAGAAAGGACCAAGCAAGGAATTTAAAATTTAGATTTGTTTGGTATTAAAATTTTCAAGAATTAATTAATTTCATTTCATTTCATTTTAATAGAATTAATTTCAATTTATTTACAAGTGAATGTTATAATTTAGAAACTATCAAAAATAATAAATTTAATACATTTTTTTGGATTGTATTAAAAAATATATGGAATTCAATATAAAATTTAATGGTATCATATTAAATATAATGTTAGAAAAAGGATAACTTTTTTTAATATAATATGTGTTTTAGGTAAGATAAAATGATTCTAGTAAAATTTTTACTAAATTTAATAGATTTTATAATAACATAAATATAATTAAAATAGAAATTATAAATAAAATGGGTTCTATTTATTTTGTTGAAAAGTATTTTATATAGAATCTAACATAATGAAATTCATTTTATGGAAAATATTTTCAATTAATGAAATTCATTTTTACTAAAAGGCAAATGCTATTTTAAAAAGAATTTTATTTGAAAATAAAATAAAATTTTATTTTAAGTTATGCCAAACAAATGATTAATGTAGTGGAATGTCATGGAAGAAGATGAATTATTTCTAACTCTAATGTTAGGCACAAGTTTTACAAATTTAGTAAAGTGATGGATATTAAGTAATGATTAAGATGTATTATTTTATAATGCTTCAATGGCCTAACTATTGGATTTTATTCAGTTTATACAAAGCAGTGAATTCAAACTTTTGGATCCAATAATGTGCTTTAAAGTTGGTGCATTGAAATTGAAATATTTCCTCAAATACTAATTAAATTTTTTAGACTTAATGATCAAGTATGTATATGTCTATATATATATATATATATATATATATATATCATGAAATTAAGCAAAATAAAGACATAAAGAAAGTATAAAGAAAATGATAATTTTATCGCATTCAACATTATTTAAATTGAGGGTAATAGTGTTGCTTCTTCATATTATCTCCATAACCCTACCATAACTATGTCCATGGAGGATTTAGTACTCTTTTTAATTAATCTCTATGAACTCATTTAGTATAGGTGAAGGAAATTCAGAAGTTGAGGGAGGTGTGCAGCATCAAGATTTTGGTGTTAATATCAGTTTACTTAACATTTGAGTATAATCCAAGTATGAAGGGAGTAAAGTGTGGCTTATAAAAGTTTGTGTATCAAATATGTTATTTCATTAAATTTTGATGAGGGAATTTGTATTTCTCACACACAAAAAAAAAAAAGAAAATTACAAACTACACTTCTCTTAAAAGATGGTAAAATCGTAAAAGTAAAAGCCCATGAATAAATGGTAACTGGCCTAGTAATAGGCTGGAGGTTGTCAACATTTACCCCTTGCTTGTTTCGGGTTATTTTAGGGGGTAGGGAACTTCAACAAAAGAAAAGGACAGGAAAGTCAAAATTTTCTACTGCTTGGCTTGCAGGAGAAAAAAGGAGAGAAGTGAAAACAGGTTGGATTTTGTATGGTGGGGTCCACCTATTTTTTTTTCCTTCAGATATGAGAAGAAAAGTGAAGAGAAGTGGGAAACTTTTGCTGCTTGTCTCGGTTTCGCTCGCAGGGGAGAGCTTCCAAGTGCTGCTGCCATTTCTTCCACTGGCTACTGCTTCCAGATAGTGGTTCCATCCAAAGTAAGGAGTTGTTTTGCTCACCTTGTCTTTCATTTGATCTTCTAGTCTGGTTTCGTGTTTGCCCTATGCCGATCGGTCTCTATTTTTTGCAGATCTGGGTCCAGCCGTTGCTCCATCCTCCTTCGGTCGCTGCATCTTTATCCGGCCACTATTACATATCCTCCGGTTGCCATCGCCCTGTAGAATCCGTCCGAGGTTGTTGTCGAGCGCACCCTGGGATCCATTCGGAAGTGGGTGCGGGTTAAGGTGACCTGCAAGCGTCAGGTCAGATGGATCCTAACCCAAATTTGAAATGGACCCGGCCTGCAGGTTCCAAACCTGGTTCTACCTCTTTTTTTTTGTAAATAAACACAATAATTTAAAAAAAAAATTATGTTCAATTGCACCAAAAAATGCTAGTATCAATATTGTCCATTATCCTCTTTTTTTCTGTAAGCATGAATTAAACAAGTGATTAATTAAATATAGATAATTAGTTATGTTATTTAGGTTAGGGTATATGTATATATTGTCTTAGCTAATTTAGTTTTCATTATAAGTTGTAGAAAATTCTTGTTGTCTAATAAATTTGGATATTAATTATTTAGTAGTTTTTTTATTTGGGAAGAATTGTTGTAAATGGGCTTTGATTGATCTGTATATAAAGCAAATTTTTTTAAAAAGAAAATCCTACTTAACATTGAAAATTATAATCTACATAAATAAATATTACTTGCTAAATTTTCCTATATTTCACTTGAATCTATACTCTTAAAAAACTTATATACTTATGTATTATTTATTTTATTATTGGATTTTACTTTAACCCATTTTATTGAAGATATATTAATTTAATTTTATCATTTTGTTGTATCTTTGTTATATTTAAAATATAGAAGTTACAAAAATTTTTTTTTAAAAAATTCAAGTTATTTATATTTAAAATATTAATTTGATATTTTATTTTTATCAAAATAAAATAAAAAGAATTTCTTTTTTTTTATCTTTCTTCTCTATTGTCCTTCACAATAAATAAAAAATTTCTTTCCTATTTTCTGTCTCTCATATTTTCTCCCAAACCAAGCACAGGCCAAGAAAATTACTTCTATCCTCTTTTCTTTCTCTTTTGTTTTCTTTCTCTCCTATTTTCTTTCTCCTTTGTTTTCTTTTCAAGCCGAGCAAAGCATTAATGTATAAAAAGCAATGGGGGAAAGTGAGGCAATGAGTCTTTTAATTGTTGTCATAAAGTTGAGTCATTGGTTGGGCACAGTTGGAAAATGGAATTCGACAATTCAAATGGAATAGTACTGTTATACCAGTCAAGTTGGTTGAAGATGGAACTGTCAAATCGGCAATTTTGTACTGTAATAATGCTTAATGTTATTTTAAAATTTTTGCACTTTATTTATATGTAAGATTCAAATTCAAAATAAAATCTTTTGTATATTAAAATGAGATTTAAATCATGAAATTTTTCTCATATTTCTTAGTATGTTTTAACCCTTAATTTAGTAGAACAAATAACAAAATTTCATTTTATTTTCAAATAAATTTTTTTTAAGAATGGTATTTGGTTTTAAGTAAAAATTTTATTTCATTTATAATTTTTATTTTAATTACATTTATATTATTATGAAAACCATCCCATTTAATAAGAATTTTACTTAAATTCATTTCATTTATTCTAAAAAATATTTTATATAAAAATTTTACCTTTTTCTTAACATTATATTTATCATGATATCATCAAAATTTATTTTTTAATTTAATTTTATACATTTTTCAATGCATTTCAAATAAAATAGTTCATTTGCAAATGAACTGAGATTATTATTTTTGGCAAAGATTTCAAATAGTAGCATTTATTTGTAAATAAATTAAAATTATTTTTATTGAAATGAAATGAAATTAATTTTAGAAAGTTACATGCTAAGTGAATTCTATTTAATTCATATAAATAAACTATATTATTTTCCTTTTTATTAAAGCTCTATTATCATTAATACTTCATCTTATCAATATCTATCACTGCTGACCATCATTAGTCACCATTAATAGTAATCAACCGTTGCATACCACTACCTACCGTTGTTAACTATTGTTAGTTACTACTTATTTATGGTAACTATTATTGGTGATCATTGTTCATCATTATTCGTCATCAGTAAACACTGCCAACTATCACTTACTACCAGTAATTATTAGTAGCCATTATCTATCATTAATGGTCACTATAAGTACTGACCACTAATTGTTAATGACTACCATCGATCATCACACACCGTCGACTATTATTTATTATTGTTGATTGCCACCTAATACTACCATTTATCATTAGCCATTATTCATTCTTGTTAATCACTATTCATTACCACTATCATTATTATTAACTATTGATGATCGTTATTAATTATCACTCACTACCATTAATTACTTAATTTTTAATAATGAAAATTTTGGCATTCTAATAATATTTTTAAAAATATTTAAAATAATTAAAATATAATATTTTTAAAAATATATGGTAATGTCATATTCTCATAAATTGAATTTTTTATAATTATATTCTTAAAAATATTGAGATTCTTAATAATATTTGATTTTGTGAACTAAATGCCATCTAAATGAATTACCACACTTATAATTAAAAGGAAAAAAATTAAGGGACCATGATATTTTTTTTTGTTGTTTGGGGTTGGAGAGATTTACTTGAAGATCATCCATAGTCACACAAATATAGGATTATAATTTCATTGAGAATAAAGTTCTCACCTTTATATTGCATTTGGTCTGATAGAACAGAATAAAAAAGAAAAAAATGGATTATTTGTTCTATGGTTATGTTTGGTATGATTAGAAATATAGTGAGTATTTTATTTTATAATAATTATTAGCATAATAAATATTGTAGGAATAAAATGGAAGAAAATAGCCTAATAATAATATCCTTAAAAATTAAAAAGAAAGTATAACACTAAAACCATACTTATATGAAAAATGATATTATCATTTCTTGTTCATTTATAATTGAATATATATATATATAATTTGTATTTGAACATCTATATTAAATAGTAAAATATATAATATGATAAAAAATTCTATATTTTTAAAATTGATTATCAAAGTCATAATTAACACAAAATTTTATATAATGAAGGCATAAAAAAATTAATTTACTAAATATTTATATTAAATATTTTTATAAATAATATAAAAATATTTTATTTTAAATTTTATTAATAAAAATATAATTACCAAAATATTTGAATGAAAAAATATTAAATATTATTTTTTTATTTATTAACAAATGATAATATTAGAATATATGAAAAATGTAAAAGATAAAAGTGTCAAAAAGTCATTCTATAAATAATGTAATGACTATTCTTTCACTTTTATTATTGAATGGGATTTCAATTATTTGATGAAATAGTAATTCTTTGAATATTTATATTCTATAATGCATACTAATTAAACTTTTTTCATTTCTTTTTATTACATTTTATTATGCCAAATAACTTGTTACACTTCTTCTCCCTCATGCACTTTTCACTCTCCTTTCTATATTAAAAAAAAAAAAATTGGGCTTGTAAAAAATGAAATATATTAGTCAATTTTTTCTTATATAAAATACAAAGTGAGAGATGAGTGCAAATAACATTCCTTCGCCGCGAATTACACTTACCACTTTTCACATTTTTTTTCAATAATAAACTTCATTGAAAGAAGAATAAAATTACAAACATTAACAAGACTAAGAAACAAAAAATCAAACAGAGACAATCAATAAAAGAGGAAAATACATCAAGAAATAAAACATAAAAAAAAGTAAAATGAAAAAATAGTGAGGAATTGGGGTTTAAAAATCCAATTCACATGACACAATTTCTCTTTGAATACACAAGCAAATATATCAATTGTTATGTCAAATGAAACCTCGAAGAAAATGAATAGGACCGAACCAAAAGACTTCACAGAAATACCAAAAGGGAAATATCAGAACCAAAACATCTGCAACAAACCAAAGCGCGAAAAGGCTAAAGCTACACCTCCTCTTAATTTTGAGCACCGTTTAGTTGAGGGTATTTAGAACAAGAGAAAATTAATCAATATATATATACACGATGAAGATTTTCATTCTCTTTTATGTTACTGATTAAAAAAATTCATTCTTTTTTTTAATGAAATTATTCCAAACCAAATAATGATGACTCTTCAAACTTTTCAATAAATTTGACTTTCTCGTTTTAAATTTATAATTAATAATAATTAAAATTTATAATAAATAAATAAATAATAATCAATGATAACAAAAACAAAAATATATGTATTTCTTGGTGCTGCACGAAGCACATAGATTACTTCTGATGGAAAAAAAATTTAAAATTATATTCAATGAGATGATGTCATAACATAATTTGACTTGTATTACTTTAACGAAGCGGCTATTTTATTATAATTTTGTTCCTGTCCTGCAGCAACGGCAATAAGAATAATATATCATCATTGAGATATCCTGAAAAATATTTAACATCAACAAGGCCTGCATAGATTGAGACTTTTACAGGATCATAATCACATGCACCAAATTATTATTGCTATTATTATTTTTCTTTGTCCACAGAAATTATATTAGACTAAATCAATAACCGACAGACATATTATTATTATGTAGGTGAGAGAGACTATATTTATGTGCATATTTAATTTAATAACATCCCTTTGTGAGAATGATTGCCAAGAGCACCATAAGGTGATAATTTTAATTTTATTTTAAAAGAAAAATAGTTAAATTACTGAATATACAAACTTAAAAATTAAGAATTAAATCTTAAATGTAAAGAAAGATATGAGAATTTTAAGGAATATAAAGTGGTAGTTAAGTTAAAAAAATTTGATAATTGTAATTTTTTTAAATTCCTTTTAGTGATAATTTTGAGAATTTTCTTAATAAATAAAATGGTGATAAAATGATATAGTTACTTAAAAATTAAGAAATTAAAGAACAACTTCCTCTCTAATCTTCTAATCTTCAAAATTTGAATTTTTCTTCGTTAATGAGTAAAATATACTATATATGTACTAATTCATTGCCTTATTAGCAATGATTTTGAGAATTGACAGAAGTCGGTCCAATTTTTTTTTTTCTTTTTGCATAGAGGCCGTAGTTTGCTGTGTATGAGACGTGTGGAAAGAAATATCAGCACCGTATGTATCACAACCAATGCCCTTGAATTTGACAATACAAATAACAAGGAAGGAGCTTGGAAAAAGTCTACAAATAACAGTGGGAAGAAGACGAATTCAAAAATAAAATTATTTGTAATTTTTTTTTCATTTTTCTTTGTTTAACTTACTCTCAAACAAGAAATTTGATTGGTAGTCTAGCATTGAGATTCATTCAGTAAGGGCGTACACATGGATAGAAAATTAAAGGCAAAATTTATTATTCCCAATTTCTAGAAAGTTATAATTTTATTATCAAATAAAAATTTATATTTATAATTTTATCCCTCCATTATATTGTTTAAAGATGAAATTATCTGGACAATAAGTAAAATTATATATACAAATTATTATGCATCAATAAAACTATTAGGTTTAATAATTTTGGGAAGAATATTGTTAATTTTGTCAAAAATTAAAATTAGAATGCTATTTAATCACGGTTTGAAGGATCGAACGAATTTTAAGATTGATAACATGTTACAATTTTCTTGCCCCGTGCATTGACGAAAATTAAAATTTTCTTGCCACGTGCATTGACGACCTCAATCTTCATGCTCATCTTCTCTGAAAAATGGAGGATGTGTAATTGGTTTGAATTCAAAATTTGATTGTTTTATAATTAGGATTTGAGCAAGATGAAACCATTATTATTAGGTAAATTTTAAGGTGCTCCTGGGGTTTGGTGCCCAGGGTGGTGTGGTAAAATACAAACTACTGGATGAGATTACTAAGTCAATGTTAGGATTTTTGTAATCTCATCCAGTGACTTGTATTTTGCCACACCACCCCGAACACCAAACCCCTAAAGACACCATAGCAAGCACCTTATTATTAATTTTGTTTACCAATTTTAAGTTTGCGAATTCTGTTCTGCATGTGAATTCGGGGGCAGATAGATAATATTGAATATTGATGGTTGGCTTTGCCTTTTGCTAGAATTCAAAGAAACTTCGTACCAATAAGTAATTCTTGTAAAGAAATTTATCTTTTTTATATCAATTTTTATTAAAAATTGTAATTAAACAAATTTAACGCAAAGCTTAAATGATAAAGATGTAACTTGCACATACAATTTATTCAGATTAACAAATTTTTATAAAAGAATTACGTAATTTTAAGTAAAAAACTACAATGATTTCTCAATAGTGATTGAATCATAGAATTACATATTTTTATTTATACAATTTTTGTGAATATTGTATTATTATATTTAGTTTAATTAAAAAGATTCTTAAACATATTATATTATTGTATCTTAATTAATTTGTATATTTTAAAATATTATTTAATTTATAAAAATATCTTCATCAATAATTGATGAAATTAATATCAAAAGGTAAATTAATCAATGTTAGTAGGTGATAATCAATTCCTATGAATTGTGATTAATAACGGTTGATATGAGTACTAGTCATTAATAATAATTAGTGGTAAGTATTGATTAACGATAATATAATAAAGATCAATAGTAATAAATAATGGTAAATAAAAGTTATTGGCAACAAGTAACCGTTAATAATATTATTAATAAACAATGATCAATGGTTAGAGATGACAATAAATTGAGATGATAATAGTGATAAGACTTTAACAACAAATATAAAATATCTCTTTTATGTTATGAATAATATATATATATATATAAAATGAGATTCAAAATTAAATTTTGAATATAAATCAAGTTCTCTAATTAAATATAAAATGATGGAGCATATTTTTAAAACTCGATATAAAAAATTTAGAACTTCATTTTAAATTTTATTTTCAAAATTTATAATATTTTTGTTTATGTAACCTCAACATTCTACAGGAATATTAGGAATAGAGAAACGTGAACATTTAGGTATATATTTTTTAAATTTTGAATTAAATATAAAAATATAATATTTTTTATATATTTTTAAAAATATAAAAATGATTTTGCAAACCAAACATAAGCTTATAGTATTAAGTTTCCTAGAAACTCAAAATTTTCGAACTTGCACAAAAAAAATAAGCCTGCGTGCTTAGTTCCAATGCTTCCATCCTGTTCTCTGTCCCAAGTTCCCAAATCAAATGGGCTTTAATTCCACATCTCCCCGACTGCAGGTAGACAAACCAAATGGGCTTTAATTCTCAACTTCGCATACAGGTTTCAATGTGAAGGCTTTTAGGGCAAAAAACAAAAAAGTCGTTGACCCGTATATGATATGGGCCAAGTGGACCGGAACCAAATATCGTTTAACTTTTTTCCTTTCAAAACTTCCTCTCCTTTCCTGTTTTTTCACCTAGAAAGCAGAATTTCATTAGTCAAATGCAAGCGAGATCCTTCTTTATTTTGCCTTTATCGATGACGAAAAGAATTTAAATGTCAGACGTTTGACATATGGCCATTATAATGCCTAATGGCTTAAGTCAACTACTTTCATAATTATCAAAGATAGATGGAACATCTAATATGTTTTTTTCCCTTTTTTTTTTCTTCACATTCTGAGTTCAAACTTAAAATTTGTATATATCAAATAGTTAGCCATTCCTTTCAAAAAATAAAAAAATGACCTTGCCACCAAAATTTTCAAAATGAAAGGCCCAATTGTTATCCGCTAATTTTTCAAATTTTAATCTGCTTTAATTCAGCATTACTTGATATAGTAAATAACTTAAACTATGACTTGCTGTTAATATTTTATTCCAATATAATAATTTTGTAAACCGATATATTGATTAAAAATATGTAGCTGACCGAATTCAGGAACCTTTTATGTGAAAACATAGGGAGTTTGAGGATCATACAAAAGTACCTTCCTGGAAGTTGAAGATTAAGAACATGTATAGAAGTACGGATATAGATCAAGAGGTGATTTGGCAAACTGGCAGAGTCGAAGCGTGATGACGACTCGTCTAGAATGCTGACATTCTTTGCCTCCTCCCTTCATAACTCCCTTTCGGTGGGTACCTGCGTTTACTGAAAAACCTTATAAATGCTTTTCTATTGGAATAATGCTGCGGGAGCTCTATTTAAATTATGTGTTTCATTATTAAATTATTTTTTATTTAAAGTAAATAAATTAAAATTAAAAATATAAAATTTAACACTTTAAATATAATTTAATAATAAAAATATACAATCTTTTAAAAATTAAAATTCCCTAAACATGATGGCGTTTTCCTGCTTAATTTCCTGCATTCGATTGATCGTGCAAGATTGGAAAGAGAAAAGAGCGGGGGGGAAAGAGGGGTGGACTTGCTCTTGTCAATTGTAATTACACGTTCCTGTAAAATAATATATATATATATATATATATGCGCGTATGCATATACAGTCTCGCATGCATGCCTATTAATTATAGTTATTGCTCCTCATTTTATATAAGATTATGTGCATAAGTTTTTTATGAGTTAAATGAGAAAATTTTCACTTTAAATAAATATAAAAATATTTAAAAGATTATATTCTCACATTACTACTAATTATCATTTAACTACTGTTGCTCGTTATTATTTATTATTCACCGTCTCTCACTATTATTTATTATTATTGGCTATTTAAATTTTAATAATAATAATTTTTATAATTTAATAATATTTTTAAAATATATAAATTAATTAAAATATACTATTATTATATTTATAAAATAATTTTAATTAAATAAATATATTAATAGGGATCACAGATAGACTGCAAAATTTTATTAATGAAACATAAAACTTACAAAAAAAATTTGAGGGAAGGGAGAGAACTAACAAGTAGATAGTCTTTTATGGCTATTTTGAGGTGTGGTTCAATACATTTGGATTGCCTGATTTATAGGTAAATTTTGGCTTTTACAGTAGTACCCCGTGGGTGTACAGTAAAAGTACTACAATGAAATTGTATTATTTGCTGTTAACTTTAGTCATCGAAAATGCTAAGCTAACTCAAAGTTGAAGGACTTTGTCGAAAATCTAAATATGCTGTCTTTACCGACTATTTGAATTTGTCTTTTGGTGTCGACAGTTTAATCTTGATCTAGTATTTGCATTTGATGGCTTAGAGAAAATCTTTAGAATTTACTTCATTGAGATCAATCCTAAAACAATCATCTTCATTTGATTTAGCATAGTCTTCTAATTCTTCAGGCTTTGTTGGTGAATTATTTGAAGCTTGAGATTCGACATCAGCTTTTGATTTTGACATTGGCCAGATGTCTTCTATTTTAGAAAATCATTCTTCTAGATTTGAAGTCGAAGTGAGTGCAGCCATAAATTGAGATTTGGTTTGAAGAAATTGGTTAGTTCCTTTTCTAGGATCTTTGTTGAACTCAGAATACTTCTTGAACCATTTGAGTATTTGAGGTTCTTCTGCCATGGCATAATATTTGAATTTGGCCCACCATTTGATAAAACTTTGCCTTTGAAGGATTGGGTAATTTCCTTTAGGATTTTGAACAAGTTGATATTCCTAAAAATAACATTACGGAAGACCTATTCTAAGAAAGAATTGTAAAAGCATAGGGAACTTTCCATGACTTTTTGAATCAAAATGATCACGGAATGTTTCCCAACCTTTCTTAATAATTTTTGGTAAAATTTCCTCAATTGGTCCGAAAATATTTTACCATCTTACGAACCAATTGAAAATTTGATACTTGGCATTGTGAAGAAAGTAAATCAATCAAGAATGTTTGAAAATTTTATTTTGAAAGTATAGTGTATTCATCTAAGTTTCCTGGTAATCTCAATATGAATACCCTATAAAATTTGAATTAAAGGATTTTTTGAATTTTTTCATCTTGAATGGTTTCAAGCCCCATTCATTTGATGTAATGATATTTTTTATTTTGAAACTTGAATGAGTTATTAGATTTGGATCATCTTTGCTCCTGTGATATTTAATAAAAATTGAACCAGAGTCTTCCAGAATATGTTGGTAGAATTCTTTGGTGTGGAGAAAAGATTTTGGAACAAAGTACTAGTCTTTGCGAAAGATCTTTGGAATAAGATTTAAAGGATTATTGGCTCAATATTTAGGTTCTGTATATAACAGATTCTGATAATTAGGTTTTTTTGACATATTTGGTAGTTATTTTGAGTGGTTTTAGCTCGGTTGGAACTACGACTTTAGATGAAGGTCCTGCTTTGGTAATTTGATTCTTCTGGTTGGCTATGGCCTGAAGAATTTTGGATTGGCTGAGGATGAGTTCCTGAGCTTTTTGGTCTTCTTTGCTTATATCAACCTAAGATTTCTTTGCTATTTGGAGGGATTTTTGAAGTGAGGCTGCCAATGCTTGGAGGACCTTTATTTGAAAATCATCATCTTTAATTTGTTTGGATGATGAAGATTTGGGTTTAGATTTGGAAGAGAAGGCGACTTGTTTAGCTTTCTCTTTAACAGTTAGTTTTTTCTTATTTAGATCTAGAGGATATGTATTTTTTAACTTCTTCATATTTGTTGATTCATTCCCTATAAAAATTCTCTGGTAAGAAAATTAGGAAGAGAATTTGAAGAACCTTTTAGGTGCTCAATTTCAAAATAAAATACACTTAAAATGCCTTGCCATCTAGCAAAGAATTATTTTGATGCAATATTTTGAACATATTTTTGAAGAATAGATTTTACTGAGCTACAATCTATTTTAATAAGAAAATTTTGATTTAAAAATTCAAATTAGAATTTTTGAACACACAAAACAATTGTCAAAATTTCCTTCTTTGGAGTTGAATAGTTTTGTTATACAGGATTCTAATGCTTTGATGTAAATGCAACTATATGCTCTTTGTCATTTAAAACCTATTTTAGGATTCCACTATATCTTAAATCAGATGTATTAGTTTTAACAATTTTGAATGTAGTGGGATTTGAAATATATAGGTAAGGAAGACTCTTATCTTTAGCTTTGACTTGCCTAACTATTTTTTGTATGCATGACAATCCATAGAGGAGAACTATTTTTAAGATGTTCATACAATGGTTTAATGATATTTGAAAGATTTGGGAAAAAATCTGAAACATAATTCAAACAACCTAAAAATCTTTGTAGTTAAGTTTTTTCAATTAGTTGATTAAGAAATTTATCAACAAACTCAATCGATCTCTCAATTGGAGTTATAGTTCCCTGATAAATATGATGACCAAGAAATTAAATTTTTATTTGGAAAAGAGAATATTTGGTCTTAAAAATAACTAAACCATTTCTTTGAGTTGTATCAAGGAATATATTGAGATGTTTAAAATATTGATCAATACTCTTAGAAAATACTAGAACATTATCAATATAAATAATGATAAATTTGGAAAATGAATTATAAATGTCATTCATAATCCTTTGAAACTCTGAAGGAGCATTTTTTAAACTAAATGGCACTACGTTCCATTCGTATTGTCTGAATGGTATTGTAAATGCTATTTTATATCTGTCCTCAAGTTTTATTTGAATATGCCAGAATCCAGACTTCATATCAAATTTTGAAAAGATTTTTGCTAAATAAAGTCGATTTAACAAATCTTTTTTATTGGGGATAGGATACCAAATCCATTGCAGTGCAATGTTAAGCGGCTTGCAATTAATCATAAGCCTTGGTATGCTTCGTTCTATTTTTGCACTTTTATTTATGTAGAATATTGCACAAGACCAAAGGCTTTTTAATTTGCTAATAATGCCCTTTCTCAGGAGATCATCTATTTCCTTTTAGCAATAATCCTGAGGTTCATGGTTCACTTAGATAGGTTTTGCTTTTGTAAGAATTTTCCTTTCAAAAAAATGCTTTTCATATGGTAATTCTACCATATGCTATTTTCTATTCCAAAAAGTATTTGATAAATCAATACATACATTACTGACTATCCATCTTTCCAAAGATTTGATTTTTAATTGAACAGTTGAATTTTGTAAATGTTATTCAATCTTTTTGAAAGAGATTTTTTTAGCAAGATAATTTATTTGAACTTCTTTATAGTCTATCAAGTTAATCTTTTTTGATTTCTTAACAAATTAAAAAGTGACATTTTCTCCAAGAACTTTGGTTGCAATCCCTTTATTTGTAACCTTGTAAGGAATCAAGGCTTGAATAAATGAATTACCTAAAATAACTTTATTAGGTAAATTCTTCACAAATAAAAATTTCTAATTTGTTTTGTAGGAAGAATTTACTATTTAAACATCAAATAATTTGAAATTAATTTTAAGTGGGGAACTATTAGCAGATTTAATTTTAGCCTTAGTTTTTTCAAAGAATTTTCTTGGGACTAGGCCTTCTTGAATATATTAATATTTGCCCCAGTATTAAATAAGGCAATTATTTTCAATTCCTAGTTCTTCTTAATAAGTTTGATTGAAATATAATATTTAGGACCTAAAATTTTAGAAATAGATCTTATAAAATCATTTTCTACTTCATCCTTATTGATTTTCCTTTTCCTTTTCCCTTTCCCTTTTGAGGATATCTAAAGTTCAGTAATAATTTCTCCTTAGAGCTTTTGAATTGATTTTAGCTCTTTTATTTTTGTTTTAAGCAGATTTATTTCAGACTACAAATCGTGTAAGGTTATAGGTTTGCTTTGTTCTGACTTAAATCTATCTAAAACATCTTTGAAATTATAAGTAGTTAGTTGTAGAAAACCTTTTGAAATTGAAGGTTTATCTAGATTTTATTTGAGTTTTTGGAGATATTCTTGCTTCTTATCATTATTAGGATAGTTACTAATGATATCAAATTTTGCTCTGTATTGAGCATATTTACCTCTATATCAATGTGCAAGTCCTTTGAGGATATTTGATCATCTTAAGGAAGATGAGACATTTGCTGCACTTGATTTTCTTCTTCTATTCCGAATTCTTGTTCAGATTGCGAGGATTCTTTGGCAAGAAGATTATTTATTTAGTTTGAGATGGACTCTTCTAAATTTAGTTGCTCTATCCTTCTTTTCAATCTGCAATATTTGACAATGTACCTAGGTTTACCATACCTATAGCATACATGCCTAATATCTTGAGCTTGATAAAGAGGTGGAGCATATCTAGATTTGGATTTCTTCCTTTGGTATTTGTCTGAAGAACGTTTAGGCTTGGATTGTAAGTAAGGTTTTGGTTGTAACATCTGTTGCCTAGCTTATCTCCTATGTTGGGCCTTTTCCTTAGCAAGCTATTTGTGGATTTTTTTCATCCTGACAAATTTTAAGGGCTCTTTTTTAAACATAACTTGCTAATTCTCCATAAGTAAGTTGATCATAAGGGATTTGGTTACCATAATGACTTCTAATTTTCTCTTGAACTTTATCTTCTAAGATTATTGGGAGTCCTGTAAGAAATTTTTCTTTTCAAAAAGGTTGATTGCTATCTGATCTAGTAAAGATTCGATTAAAGAACATGTCTTTATACCATCTGAAATCAGATAAGGTTTTACACCTAAAGTTGAAAAGGAGTTTAGTCGATTTATCCTTCTAAAAGGTTGGGTCACCAATGAAGTGTCTACCTATGGTGTAAATCAGTATATTTATGACATCAGGAATTGGTCTATTATTAGGTCCTAAGATTATTTGTCCATTCCTGTCTTGCCCAATGTCTTCCGTTATTTGGGTTTTCTCTATTTCTGTAAGATGATCATCTCACCATCCTTTTAACTGCCTAATAAAGCCTATAACTAAGCAGTGACAGATGGATGATAATGATGATGGTGATGATGGTGATATAGAGGTAGCTTATTCGACTGCACGTGAGAATTAAGGATGAATAGTGATACATGATGTAAAGACAATTGAATCAACCATGTGTGAGTTGAAGAGGATGGTTAACTAATACAATTAATGTAGATTTACAAAATAAATTAGTAAACAATTTTAAAAAATAACTTTAAAATTTTCCTTAAAATTATTTTCAAAATTCAGCTTTCTTTTTAAGCAAAATGCAAATAATCTCTTAAAATAAGACCTATTATCACATAAATTTTTTGAAATTTCAAAATCCATAAATAATCCTTAAAATTTTAAAAAATGGAAAATACTAAAATTTCAATTATTAAAATTAAGAAAAAGATAGAAATGAGTCATTTATAATTTTTTCAAACTATTTCTTAGTACAATAAAATCAAAGAAGTAACATGAAAATTAAAAGAAACATATATTTTACTTCAACAAATATAGTTAAGTCAAGTCTAAGTAATAATTTACTCAAAATACATTTTTATCGAAATCAATTATTTTGTTAGTAGTTTATTTTGAAAGAGACCACACTAAAAAACTAATTAAATTTATGTTAAAAATAGTTATGAATGGCTAACAATTTTTTTTCTATTTATTTTTAAACTAAATTGTCAATATTTTCACTTATTTTTTTGAAAATTTCAAAAAGATTATTTGTAAATTTTGAAATTTCGAGGAAATTATGTGAGGAACTAAATGGGAAAATTAAAATTTGGACTTTACAATTTTAATAGGTTTTTTTATGAAAAATACAAAATTGATTATTTGTTTAAGACTTAATTATATTTTTTATTCTCTAAAATATAATTTGATCATATTCAGTCTACCTTAAAATCTTTACTCTATTTTGGTCCACTTATTACACAAATTGAAACAATTTTAGCTAAAATCACCATTCTCCATCAACTATTAATGGCAATGTTAACATAACAGAATAAAATTCAATCTAGCATGTTGATTAAGAAAATGAAGGAAAAAACATCCAAATAAACTAAATTAGGTAGAGAATTAAGCAAACTTATTGATTAAATTATAAAGAAATTGGTGGTAGACCAAATGGCAATGTTGGAAGCTTCTGGGATATAAAATGGTTAGGTGGCAGAGTGGAGAGAAAAAGAGGGGATTGGAAAAATAAGAGGTTTGACATTAGGTTTTGAGATATGTAATAGGTTAGCAATAGATTAATTAATTATTAAATGGTACATTTTAATTAGTAATGGATAATAAGAGTTTTATTAGTAATTTTGTTACTAATTGACAAAAAAATTCATTGTACCACCAAACAAAATTTGAAATCCTAAATTTTTTGATTTTCTCACTAACTTTGTTAATGAATTTTATTGACAGATTTGGAGATGTGTGCAGTTTAAAGTTAAAAAATTCTAGAAATACAAAAAAAAATAATCACGAAAATAGAGACATACAGTAAGATATCCATCACTAAAATCATAGTATAAATATGACTTTTAAAGTCTCATTTACCAATGATAATTCCATCATAAAATACAAATTTTCTTACATTGTCACTACTCCAAAAGGAAAGAGACTTTTGATCTTGAACTTGCATATCATTTTTGCTAAAGCTTTTGTGCTCTCCTTTTTCTAAATTCTTTCTTCAAATACATTATACCTTAACTTGCAAATCTACATTAAAGAGTGTTAAGTGATCTGTTATAAAATCTCTTAGTAAGATTATAAGGAATCTTTGCTTGTAATTGTGAAAAGTTAAAATTTTGTGAAAGAGGTTGTATTTCTTGAGAAAATCTTGGTAACTTATATTAAACTTAGAGAGGCTTGGAAATAAGTTCTTTGAGGAGAATAAGCATGGTTAATGTAAAAAATGGGTGAAAGGTTGTGAAGCTATGTGATATAACTTAATCATAATTAATGAAATATCTTAAATGATACTTAGTAACTTGATAAGAAAGGAATAGACCCAAAAAATCATTTCTAAACTATTAAACTTTTATAAAAATTATTTGTGTTGTCTCTACTTCCTTATTCTTTTATTTTTTTTTCAAGCTTTGATTTTTCATGCAATTTAAATCTTATATTCTTTCAAGGACTTGATATTAACTACATAGTTTATTTTTAAGTTTGGTAAAATATTGTTGCATTTTTGAAGCAATATAATGACAACTTTTTGGAAAAAATTTTCAATATAATATCAATTTTCAATATTAATACAAATATTTTATTTGAAAATCAATTTACCCTTTCTTCACTTGTTTACTTTATCATTATGTATTCCTTAACTATATTTTAGGGGTATTATTTATATTTGTACCTTTCTATTTTCTTTTCCCACTTCCAATTAGACTCCTTGCCTATCTTTATCATCTCACCATCACAAGCTTTGACACCCAAAGACTAGAGACATAGATGAAAAATTAAGAACACAAATTACTCCAAATCATCATACAATTTGTCATTCTCCAAAATTTCATTTATATTACTAAGGGTATGCTTATTTTATTATTTTTAAAAATAATTTTTTATTTCTATATTTTTAAAAATAATTTTTTACTATTATTTTTGTAATTAATTTTGAACATTTATAACTTAAAATAAGTAACTTAAAAATTAAAATTAAAAATATGTTTTAGATATTTTCTTAATTTATTTTTAATGATAATTTTATAATTAAATGAATTTTTTCCTTTTTGGATTCACTAATTATTTTCTTTTTTTTTTCATTGAATCCGAAAATAGTTATAAAAAATAAAAAATCATTTAAAAAAATTAACTATAATTTTAGAGAAATACAATTTATTCTGATAAATTTTGATTGAGTGATAAGAATACATTAATTTTAAAACATTATGCTTTACTCCCGAACTTTGATTAAGTGACAAAAATGGTACACAAATTTATAAACTTTACATTTTGCCCTCTTAACTTTTAAAGAAAGTGAAACCATTAATTTTGAGTTAGGTATAATGGTAAAATCTACTAACTTTTACTTTGTGATTGTTCTATGTCACTTTTCAATTTAGGTGGAGGCAAAAAAGTCAGGTTTAATGATGAATTCTTTGAAAAAAATCAAATAGGAGTTGAGAGATTAAAGTCCAAAATTACTTCTAAAAAACACATCATTAATTTAGATTATATCAATTTACTTAATTTTTTTAAAAACATATAAAATAAATCAAATATTAGATTTCAAATCTCTTATGCCTCTATTAAATCAAAATTGTTATTAATACACTAATATTTTGGATAGTAATTTATTATAACAATTTAAATAAAAGTTTTCATAAATTTCTTTAACTATTTTAGTCAAACAATTCCATTTTTCAAATTTATAGATCAGGCAGAGTTTATCAATTCTACCATTATACTAAAATTTTAGTATACTTTTATTTATATTTTGATAAATAAATTATTTTAATATCATAAATAAATAATGATTAAAATTTAAAAAATAATTATTCAATTTATCAAAATATGAATAAAAATAATACTAAAAATTTTAGCACTATAGTAGTACTAAAACTATTTTCATGGATAAGAACTACAAAAAATGAGATGATTTACCAGTGGTCATATTACAATGATTGGTTAAACTGCCTCAATTATATGACTTAATGGCACGCAAAACATCTATTAAAACAAATAATATATTTAGTGGCATTGAATAATTAACCCTTGCTTATAGTGTAATAATTTATTAATAAAAAAAATTTAATTCATGGTAAGTTATGTGAAACTTAAATCTCTCTCAATTGAAACTAAAATCTCATTCTCTTGTGAAATCAAATCCTTACTCTCTTTAATAAAACTTGATCATCTTTAAGATGAAATTTCCTTAATGTGCTTAAAAAAATCCCCTATCTCCTCTAAGGCAAGACTGTCATCATAAGCACTATATTTTAAAAATCCCTAATCTCTTTTAAGCCAATATTGTTGTTATGAGCTCTATCTCTGTTCAAGGCTTTTGCCTTTAAGTATAATAAGCTTCCTTAACAGTCAAACTCAAATTCAGAATTGTATTTTCAATTTGTCACTTGTCCATACTTACTTAAATTTTGCTAGTTTGATTCTTTTGTAATTGTGTGCTTATAACGTAAGGAATAGTGGTTTGCTTGTATTTAGGAAACTTTATTATATGATTCTTGTAGTTGTGTACTTATAACATGAGGAATAGTGGTTTGCTTGCATTTGGGAAACTCTATTTTGTGATTCTGGCTAGGTATGCTAGTTTTCTAATTACAAATTGTAGAAATTTTTTTAGTTCTGGTTGTATTTGACACCAAGATCTGTGTCATCAAGAGACTTCCTCGCAATGGTGGTTCATTTGTTCTCTTTAACTTAAATTAAATTTGTTTGACAATATAACATATATATAATAATCCTTAACTTAAGTCGCACCAACTTCATGCATTTATATATTGTTTCTTGAAACTTGAGTCCCTAGTTGTATTTGTGCTTATGTGTCTATATTTGACATTAACATTATTATTAGATTCAATAATAATTTAGTTCAAGCAATTAGTTATTTTGGTTATCACAAATTTTATATAAAAAAACTTATAGTTAATGTCAATTTAGGATGTTTCTATGCAAAAAGTGGTCTTTACTGAAGTCCTTAGGATTCTTCCTTTTACTTTTTTCTCCCATCTCTCTCTTTATATATATATATATAAAGAGAGAGAGCGCATCCATTTTATTACTAGTTGCAATTGATTGATCATATATAGTTCTATTACTGGAAATTCTAAATTGCTTTTTGTTGATTTGCTTTTGAGTGTTTCAGTTGAATTGCTTTTAATAATGTTTTCTTAATTGTGTTGTCATGTGGTAAGCCTTGGTGATAATCATTTCTACTAATTTCACCCTGGTGTTGGTGTACAATCTATCATATGTATGGCCCTATAAAATAAGCTTCTACAATGAGTAAGTCCATTTGCTAATTAATTTTATAGATAGTTTGACTATGTCACTTTATCTATGTGGAAAAGTATGTTTATTTTTCATTCTACACACTATCAAATCCTTTCTTTCCTTAACTTCTTTTCTTAATTTGCTGCCATTCCCATCAAGTGTTGTGTGTAAATCATTATTTTAGAGTTAAAAAGCAGTTTGCTTTGATAAGCATCCAATAAACTTTTTTGGTTTCTTTCTTTTTCTTTAATAGAAGTTAATTTGATTTTGATGAAATTCATTTGGTTAAGTCTCAAATAATTAACAACTTCAAGGAATAAACTTTTCCTATTATATTATATTAGTGTAGGCTCCAAACATATCTAAAAACATTAGTGTATATTTCTTTACCTTATAGTATGCTTCTTGTGATTGAAGAGGACATTCTTGTTAGGATTTTTGTTAGAGATTAGTTATCATGATAATAATCCAAATGCCAAAATTAGGCTTCATTAATTTACGAGTTATCATGATAGTTCATATAATGTCCAACCAATTTGCCCTTCCAAACGACACTTGCTGAGGATTTGTTATTGTGCTTTTAGTAGTTCTTTGTAGATTTTCTATATTTTAATTTTTTATGAAAATAATTATTATGAATTTATGTAAACTCTTGGATGATATGCAAATATTACTGAGTAATATATTGATTGATGTAAAACCCATAGTTATAATACCAACTTAACATATCAAATAATTCTATTATACCTTTTATACGTTTAACTCTTAGCAAATTCCTTTACTTTTTCCTTTACAATTCTATTTTACCTGATTATTGTAAGTTATTTTGATTTTTTAATACTAGTTAATATATGAACCATTTAACTTATTTGATGCTTTTCCATTCTTCATTAAAAACTCATGTTTTAAATAAGCATATTGTAGCAAATATGGACATTATAAAGAGAATTTTTTTTAATATCTTAAGATTTGAAGCCAAAGGGAAAGGGAAGTATTAATTTTTTGATAAACATAGCAACAACTTAAAAATTTCCATCATTTTGAATGTTATAGTGATTCTAATTATAACGGTGGTTTAAAACTGCTACCATATTAACACGTGATTCTAGCACTTCGCCATAATCGTCACTATTGATTACTTGGCAATTAGTTTTTTGACTATTTGCTAAACCTTTGAAAAATCCATTAGTGGCGACTAAAATGCATGTAAATACATAATACAACAAATCTGTAGTAGAATTAGGCATTAAGGTGTGAGGCCATGGCCTCAAGTCCTTGCAAGTTACATTATAAGTTTTATAAATTTTTAAATTAATTTTTTAAAAATTGATATTTGTCTTCCAAAAATTTAATATTATCTTTATAAATATATATTTTTTTATTGACATACTTAATTTGATATATGTAGAAAAATTTAGTAATGAATAATTTTTTTTCTAATTTATGTTATTTTTAAGTAAAAAATACAAAAATTTAAGTATAAGAAGCTTTTTTTTAAATAATGGTAAGAGTAGTTAAATCAATAGATGCACATATAAAAGAAATAAAAAATTAAACTCTAAATACAATAAAAGATAAAAATTTATTGAGGAATATTAGGCGCTACCTAAATCAAAGGCTCTTTGCTAAATGTAAAATTTTTTCATAACATATATATATATATATATATATATATATATATATATATATATATATATATATATATATATATATATATATATATTGTAACTGTTTCTTCTCTTGAACATTGGTGACAAACCAATGTTCAAGTCTAATGAATGTGGTTTGTAAAAATAGGAGAGCAGTTTTCTGCTTAACAACATCAAATTACACGGCTTCTTAATAGGAGAAGCTGATAGCATGCAATATATATGCAAAACCCACAAGTCCTTAGATTCTATTCTGCAAAAAAAAAAAAAATACAAATGAGAGCACACATACACCATTATCTAGCATTACTGAAAACCTGAAAGCACTCATGAGCAGTTAATAGGAATTTTTCAATGTTCAAACTTAATAGGTAATTATAGGAGGTATGCTTCCATTTTACTCATTCTATTTACATTTGGATATGGATAAGGGTTTTTTGTATATCCATTATGAAGCTTTCATTTAGTATCAAAGCATTGTGTAACCTCTGCCTTGCTGTCTGGTTTATGTAAAAGATCAAATATTTAACACTTTCAGGTTTAATTTTTATGTGGGAGTTTCTACTTTTAGAGGTTGAAAATACATTTTTGTTGAGTTTATGATAGGTTTAGGCTTTGAAAAATTAGAAAAAAAGCTTTAAAAAGTTGAAAATGGCTAGTTTTTTTTTAGTTGAAATAAGGTCAAAATTGGAGGTTAGGGACAATGCAAACTGCACATCATTTTGACCATCTGAACAAAATGACATATCATTTAACTTTATCTTTAATGAAATGATGCGTTGCAATAACTGGATCTTTACCTTTCGGATAAAAAAATAAAAACACCCTTTAGACTATAGTATGCAAGTTTTGAACTTATGTCACAAGCCAGCATTAAGAATCACTAACTGCCTATCCCTTGCAAACTTACTGTTGAGAACTACCATACAACTACCATATAATAATATATGAAGGTTTTTATTTTTTAGGTTTTAATTGAATCATAATAATAATATTGATATCATACAGTTTGTGCCTAATATTTAGATATTATTTTAGGCATTATTTTGACACATCTGGATTATAATTAATTAATCACATTTAGTTTGATTGATTAATTAATTATTTGATTCTCATAATAATAAAAATTATTTATATATAAAATATTTTACTTACAATAAATTATAACTAAGATGCCACTTGATTAGTATAATTTAGTTTAATTAGAATTTAGCCACAATACCTCTAACTATTCTAAAATTATACATTAAGTGTTATAATCATTTGAGGTAAATTAGCATCATATTTGATATGATAATTATTATTTCATAGGAATATTATCATATTTAATATCATTAATTAGGGTGGGATAGTAAATTTTTTTTTGCCTTAATTTACCTATAGAAATTGAGATAGGAGATATAATTTACTACTTTCACCAATTCGTACATGAGCCTAACTAAATAAAATTAAGCCCACAGGTAGTTTTATTCGTTACTAGGACTATGATTTGATAGATATGTTTTGTATTAGTAAGATATGTCACATAGAATATTTGATTGCTTTATATTATTGGCATAACATGTAAATTTTATACAGCTTTTCAACTTTTGAATATCTTTGATTTTCAAGTTCTTGAATTGATAGGTAATAACTATAAGATATGGAAGAAAAAGATTCTTTTCCAATTAAGGTGGATGGACATTGATGATATAATTAGAAAAAATGAACCTTCTAAACCCACTAATAGTAGTAATGCATTTGCAATAGCTCTTTATGAACATTAGGAATGATCAAATCGACTCAGCATGATGTATAAATATTTGTTAGTGCTCGTGGGTTTATTAAAGAACATCAAAACATTTAAAGTTTGCTTAAAGCTATTGATAAACAATTTGAAACCTTAGACAAGGCTTTGGTAAACACCCTAATGACGAGGTTATCATCCATGAATCTTTCTGGCATAACGAATGTGTGAGAACACTTCATACAGATGAGAGATATACTGACTTCATTAAAAATACTTAAGGTTAAGATGTCTGAGTCATTCTTTGTGCATTATATCTTGAATTCTTCGTTGCCTCAATATGGACCTTTCAAGATTTCTTACAACACACATAAGAAGAAATGGACAATTAATGAACTTCTATCCATATGTATATAAGAAAAGGGAAGGCTTATAGCAGAAATCGGAGAAAGTGCACATATGGCAACATAAAGAAAGAATAACAAACAAGTCAAACCAAAGGGAAATACAATATAGATCTTTTAAGATTTCTTATAACACACATAACAAGAAATGGACAATTAATAAACTTCTATCCATATGTATATAAGATGAGGGAAGGCTTATAATAGAAATAGGAGAGAGTACACATATGGCAACATAAGGAAAGATAACAAACAAGTTAAATCAAAGGGAAAGGCAATACACCTATTCAAGTTAACATAAAGAAGGAGTCTAAGTGTTTCTTCTGCAAAAAGAAGGGATACATGAAGAAAGATTGCATCAAACACAAGGCCTGGCTTGAAAAGAAAGGTATCTTAATCTCATACTTTTATTATGAATCTAATATGGTAGATGTTAGTCATAACACATGGTGGATTGATTCTAGTTCTACAATCCATATCTCTAATACCTTGCAGGGCTTTCTAAACTAAAGGAAGTTAGTGGATAGTAAGCAGTACATCTATTCAGGAAATAAGATGGGCTCACTAGTTGAAGTTATAAAAAGTTGCAAATTAGTTTTAGATATTGGCTTTAATTTAATCTTGAAAAGGACCTTTTATGTACCAAGTTTCTTTAGAAACTTAATTTCCTGTTTTGAAAATAGTACCTTTTGGATATTTTTTTGAATTTTTAAATAATATGTTTAAGTTATTTATAAACCTAATCTTGTTAGCAATGATACAATTTTTAATGGTATTTTTGGAATTCAATTATAAAATAGTATACCTAATGATTCAATGTATGTTTCTAGTAGCATAGGTGTTAAGAGATGTGTTATTAATGAAGATTCCTCTATGTTATGGCACTATAGGCTAGGTCATATCTCAATAGAGATGATTAAAGATTAATGAAAGATGGAATACTTAGTACACTTAATTTTACTAACTTTGATACCTATATAGACTACATTAAGGAAAACTAGACTAATAAGATTAAGAAAAGTGCTAAGAGGAGTACTACTATTTTAAAAATCATACATATAGACATTTGTAGTCTAGATTTAGACTTTAGTAGTCAGAAATACTTTATCACCTTTATTGATGATTGCTCACGATAATTGTATCTTTATTCTTTGAATAATAAGAATGAAGCACTAGATGCCTTTTAAGGGTAAAGTAGAGAAACAATATGATAAACAAATTAAAATAGTAAGATTAGATAAAGGTGGTAAGTATTATGGTAGATACACTAAAGATGGATAAGCATCAAGTCCATTTACTAGATTTCTTCAAGAGCATGGGATTGTTTCCCAATACACCATACTTAGGTCTTCAAACTAAAATAGTGTAGCTAAAAGAAAAAATTAGACATTGTTAAACATGGTTCAGAGCATGCTTAGGAGTTTTAAACTTCCTAAGTCCTTATAAACTGAAGCCTTAAGATAGTTGTATATATTCTTAATCGGATTCCAACCAAGGCAATTGAAAAAACACCATTTGAGTTGTTCAAAGGTTAGAAATCGAGTTTAAGATATATGTGCATTTAGGGATGTTTGTCTAAGGTTAGGGTTTACAATGCACAAAAGAAAAATCTAGATCCAAGGACCATAAGTGAATACTTTATTAGGTATGTTGAAAGGTCCAAAGGATATAGATTCTATTGTCCATCTCATAGCACTAAGATTGTGAAATCAAGAAATGCAAAATTTCTTAAGAATGACTTAATCAATAGGGAGTTATCAAATTCAGCATTTAGACATTGAACGTGATAATTTTAATTCTCAAGCTTCCATATCAAGTAATTGATTAGTTGTGATCTATGCCCCTCAAGTATGAATGAGTATTGAATAATTAGTTATTGAGGATCTATAACCAACTGGTCATAATTAGTCGTGACCAAGTTAATCCAATTGTTGAACAATTATCAGAAACTATTGAGTAACCAATTAAGGAACATGCTTCTTAAGAGGATGCTAACCTAACATTGAGAAGATTAACTAGGGAAAGGAGGTTGGCAATTTCTAGTGACTATGCTATGTACCTACAAGAGTCTGACTACAGTATAGGAGCTGAAAATGATCTTGAGATGTTTTCACAAGCCATCAATTGCAGAGAATCTGAACTATGGTATAATACTATGAAGGAAGAGATGGATTCCATGGTGTCTAATAAAGCTTAGGATCTTGTTGAGTTGCTTAATGGTTCAAAGGTCATTAGGTATAAATAGGTTTAGAGGATGAAAAAAGACTTATTAGGCAGCATTAAAAGATATAAGGAAAGATTCGTGGCTATAGGATTTACTTAAAAGGAAGGAATTGATTATACAAAAATATTTTTTTTTGTATCTAAGAAAGATTCCCTCTATGTGATAATGGCATTGGTTGCCTAATTTGACTTGAAACTACATTAGATGGATGTGAAAATGACATTTCTCAATAGGAAATTAGAGGAAGAGGTATATATGAAACAACCTAAAGGATTCTCCTTTAGTTTTGGTGAGTACTTAGTATACAAGCTTAAGAAATCCATATATAGATTGAAATAGGCCTTTCACCAATGGTATCTTAAGTTTCATGATGTTATCTCCTTATTTGGATTTGTGAAAAATGTCATGGATCAATATATATACCAAAAGGTTAGTGATAGTAAAATTTATTTCCTTGTGTTATATGTGGATGATATATTACTTGCAGCTAACGATAAGGGTTTGCTATATAAGGTGAAATAGTTTCTCTCTAAGAATTTTAGCATGAAGGATATAGGTGAGGCATCTTATGTAATTGACATTAGGATCTATAGGGATAGAATTCAATGTATTTTAGGTTTATCATAAGAAACCTATATCAATAAAGTCTTAGAGATATTTTCGATAAAAGATCATTCACCAAGTGTAGCACCTGTTGTAAAGGGTGATAGGTTCAATTTGAATCAGTGCCTAAAGAATGATTTAGAAAAGGAGCAACTGTGAAACATTCCATATGCTTTAGCTATTGGACGCCTTATGTATGCTTAAGTTTATGCAAGACCTAACATTGCATTTACAATTAGTATGTTAGAGAGATATCAAAGTAATCCTGAAATGGATCATTGAAGAGCTGTAAAGAAAGTGATGAGGTATCTTAAAGGTGCCAGGCATTATATGCTAATTTACAAACAGACTAAGAATCTTAAGGTAGTTGGCTACTTAGACTTGAATTTTTTCGAATACATTGATTCACTGAAACTAGCATTAAGGTATATTTTTATGTTCGCTGGCAGAGTCATGTCTTGGAAGAGCGCAAAGCAAAGCTTAATTGCTGCTTTTACCATAAAAGTTAAGTTCATATCTTATTTTGAGATAACTTCACATGGTATATAGTTAAAGAGCTTTATTTCTGGGCTTAAAATTATGGATTCAATTTCTAAGCCATTAAGGATTTATTGTGATAACTTAGCTATAATTTTTTTAGCTAAGAATGATAAAAGTAAAAGTTGAAACAAATGCATCAACATTAAGTACTTAGCTATTTAGGAACATATCAAGGAAAATAAAATCACCATTGTACACATTAACACTGAGTTGACGATAATAGATCCTTTAACTAAAGGCATGCCACTATTAGTGTTTAAGGTTCATGTATTAAGGATGAGACTTGGTACTATGTTGAGTCTTTAATGTATATATAATAAATTTGTAATAAACTTCTTATTCAGTTTAAATTATTTTTCTTATTTCAATGTATACATTTATGTTTAAAGAAAAACAACATTAGGAGGATCTCGAATAAGTATAAGACTTATTCATTAAGTTATAATGGGTTAAGAAAATAAAATATATTGTGATACATGGGAGGTAATACTCACATATAAAGGACCTATCACTATGATTCGTTCATTGAGTTTTCTCTTCTTTGAAATATACTTAGTTTTTTATGGACCAAGTGAGAGAATGTAACCATTTCTTCTCTTGAATATTGGCAATAAACCAACGTTCAAGTCAAATGAATGTGTTTCATAAAAATAGGAGAGCAATTTTTTACTTAACAACTACTAGATTACACAGCTTCTTGATAAGAAAAGCTTGTAACATGCAATATATATGGAAAACCCACAAGCCTCTAGATTTTGTTTTACAAAAAAAATACAAATGAGAGCACGCATACACCATCATCTAGCATTATTGAGAACTTGGAAACACTCACGGGCAGTTAACAAGAATTTTTCAATGTTTAAACTCAAAAGGCAATGGCAGGAGGTATGCTTCTATTTTACTCATTATGTTTACATTTGGATACGACTAAGTATTTTCTGCATATCTATTATGAAGCTTTCATATATATATATATATATATATATATATATATATATATATATATATTAATATTTGACTAAAAGATTTTTTTTAATTCCGTTCCTCCAACAAATTAATATCTATAGGCATGCATGTTTTGTTGACTAAGACATAGAGAGAACAGAAAGTGAGCTCTTCTCCTCGATTTTATGGGGTGAAATCATAATTGTTTACATACCTTGAACATAGGATGTAATCTTAGATTTGTATATTTTCATATTACGAATAGCAAATTACTTAATATATAAGCAGAATTTTAAATTTAAATTTAGCATCATAAAATAATATTATAACATAGTGGTTTTATTATAACTTTTTTTATGTAAATAGGAAAAAATAAAAAAAAATAACAATGGAACAAATCCCAAGTAAGGCTACAGCCATGAAGTCATCTCTAGGAATTAGCAAAAGGTTCTGAGGTGAGGTATTGAAGCAATGCAAACTAACTTTTGCAAATTAGCCCTTTACTAGCAATAAAGTCCCTAGCACAAATACGCTGCTTTGACAAATACATCGTTGCAAGCATAACTATCTTAAGGAAATACCATGAACATTATATAATGAATAATTATGAAGACCAACTCACTTTTCTTTAGAAATTTCATTTGATTGGGTGGAAAATATCTATTAGGAATATGCTTGTAAACTATCAAGATACTAAAAAAATAATTAATATAATTAACATTACACATAATAAATTCAACAAAAAATCACTTTTTTTAAAAAAGTAGTTATTTTTCTCAACGAATTATTTTTTTAAGCATAATATGTAGATACACATAATATTTCCTTATTTTTATCAGAAAAGAGATTATTTTATAAATTATATCTTTTGAAAAATAAATTAAGCCTAAATTCTTCTGTCATGTGATTCCATTTTCAAACTCAGGAAAATGATTCTTTCGTGCCATCTATCTCTAATTTGTTTCTCTTTTTAGTTTATGTTATTGTTAGCACTAAGGATTTAAAAGACCAAACATGGGATTACCCCTTCATTGTAAAAATAAAGGGATTTAAATTTAATTTTATATTTTACATCATCATATATTAATATATTATAATATTAATAAAAAATATTAAAATTAACTTATTACTAATAAAATTTTAACTATTATTATTTTTTATAACTTATCATCTTTTTATTAATTGATAATGTAAAATGTTTTAGGTTAAATAATTAAATTTAGGTAAAATATTTTTATTAATCATGTAATCCATGTAGTGAACCTCAGTTAATAAGATAAAATTTTATTGTTATTGTTGTTGATGATGATGATTAAATTTAAACTAAAAATAAAAAATTAAGAAGGTTTCATGATGAGAAAACTGTTATGTAGGATTTATGGCTAAGCTACAAGTCCCTATTGCATCCGAGTTATAGTCATGTTTTGTTCATAATATTTTGTTAAAAGATATCTTTTTGTAAATTTTTATTTGTTTATAATAATAAAGATAAAAAATTAAAATTATAAAATATTCTATATATCTAATATTATATGTATGTAATGGAAAATAATACTCACTTCTTGATATTTGAAGTTGTTTTTTCAATTTACTTTGAGTTCATTTGATATGCAATTTTCCTAAAATTAGTTTCATTCATTTTCATGGAAATAATTTCAATTTATTTAAAAATTAATTTTACTATTTAAAAACTTTGTTAAAAATAATGATTTTAATTAATTTGCATATAAATTATTTTATTTGTAATGTATTAAAAATATATAAATTTTAATTAAAAATAGATTTTTGATAATATCATAATAAATATAATATTAGAAAGGTAGTAAATTTTTTATATAATATTTTTTACATCAAATGAAATAAATTTTAGTGAAATTCTTACTAAATTTATTAGATTTTATAATGATACAAATGTAATTTAAATGATAATTACAAATGAAATAATTTTTTTACTTAAAGTTAAATAATATTTTAAAAAAAATATTTAAAAATAAAATAAAATTTTACGCCAAACAAATTTACATCATATACTATTTTGTTAATTACAAGATATAGAGGGGACAAAAAAAATAAAACTTTACTTTTACATAAATAAATAATAATTTTTATAGAGATATCCTTCAACAAAAATTATTCACGCACGACCTCTCTAATGTTGAAACTTTGTTAGGTATTAATTGGGTAGAAAGTTCTGCAACCTAAAATATTTTAATATTATGTATTGTTATAGTGTAATTAAGTCATTTAGTTCCCGGATATTTATGTACCTTAACTATATGAATTTGATTTTGTAGCTCACCATAATTCATAAATTAAATTAATACTAATGTGCTAAGCCCAAATTATTAGTGATTCAGAGTGATGAATTTTATTGGTATTTAGGTCTAACTCAAGTAACTAGGTGTGGACCGATAAGTTCCATGACCTAACTAATATAATACATGGGTTCATACTTCTCTTGTTAGGGTATATTCCAAAAATAAAGAAAAATAAATAGATGAGAAAATTTAAAGGAAGGAAATTGTTAAGACATTTTCAAAAAACTATCTTTAGGATAATAATTTTCCCATTCAATAGCAGATAACTTCACAAAAATTCTATCCCAATACAATACCTGCCTAAGAATAGAAAACTATAATTCTTTTATTCTTGTAATAAGAATCAACTCAATAGGAATTTAAGACGAAGAAACATACAAGTTGTTATTAGAAGATAAAGTAATAACTTTAATTTATAGAATTGCAAATACCTTTTCATGAAAAATAATGTAAATGGACACAAATGTTAGCTTTGAAAGGATACAAGTTTTCATTCTAAAAACTCATAATTTTTTATTTTTAAAAGAAATATTTTTACTAACACCTTTTTTAAAATAATTTATTATTGTTAGATAATATAAAAGACCACAATATCTTTAACCTAATAAACTGATTGTGCCCATTTTATTAGAATTAATAAAGCAAATTATTCTATCATAGAATAAAAATGGGAGGTTAAATAGAAAGAGTGTTCATGTTTACATTTTATTTAATGTTTGTGTTTTTGGGGAACGTTTCTAGAGAATTAAATTATTTGTAAATTGAAACTAGATTAATATTCAAAGATAAAAAGAAAGTAAATTTGAAAAGAAGGTGATGGATGTAGTGTTTGAGTCAAGTTGGATTCACAATTTAAATCCCTCTCTCTTACTCATATTTATTAATATATTTCCATCATCTTCATATATTACACCATGATGCATAATTTAATGATTCAAGAAAATTATGATTATATAAAATCTATTTAATAATTGATATGTTATGACCCAACTTTAGTTGTGATTGATGTGAAATTTGATTATTTGATTTCCACTAACCTAACTTACATTCTGTTTTAATACACTAAGGCATAAATGAAATATTCAGGAGAATAATCATGCAATAAAAGGAAATAATAACATTTCATTAATTAAAAGAATTTAACAACAAAGTTAGGCTCACTTATAATCCATTTAAGTTAGGGGATAAGCTGGCCTAACTAGCTTTAAAGGAAATAAGTTTATATTCCTCTACACTTGACCTTATATTAAACAAGGCCCCTAAAACATCTATTTACAATCAAAACATCTATAATGGCCCATTGTTATATTGGAGACTTTCCTAGAATGTAACTTCAAGGTGGTGTTAGAAGAAGCTTAACCTGGAAATTTGAAAAATAGAAATACAAATGAATAAGTCGAGGGCTTAGCAAGAAAACATTTAAACAACATGAATTTAGAAATCAAATATAAGCTTTCTAACTGAATTTACCTTCCTTTATACCTAGACACTTTAATTATACAAATTACAACACAATTCTTATAAGCATCAATAAGTTAATCATAAGATTATATGCATTTATTGGTACCATTACTCACATAAACTCATATCACATCCACATTATATAAGATATAAAGGTAGCAACAAAAGAAAATGGATAAATCTCATCGTGATTCTCATCCATCCTTATCTCTTACAAGCTTAAATAATCAACCTTATCCCTCACAAGCCATTACTAGATGCAATGTTAGATTTGTCAAATATATCTCATCTTAATTCTCATAAAATTCAATACATTTAATCTTATTAATAACATATAACTTAAATTATAGCATTTTCATACCTCTTTGCATGGCCTCACATCTTATTTCCATCTCAAACATCATAAAATAACCATATTTAATATTATATAATACTTGATTCAATTAACCCTTTTGATATTCTAAATCATGAATTTTAGGAAGGATATTTAATTATGTAGTCGATTTTCAAGGTTCAAAGAGGGAGCATAGTTGATTATAAAAGGTGTAAGGCTAGATTTTTGTGCTAGGTAGTTGATATAGATCCTTCGAAAATAGATCACAGTCAACTATATAGTCGACTATGAATTTCTAGAGAGCAAGGTTCACTTGGATAGTTGACTACATACTTAACTATAGCCTTATGAAAAAATAAGCTCTTTAGCCATAGTCGACTACAGGCCTCATAAGGCTATATCTTCAAAAGGTAGTCACTTATGGATCTTCAAAAAGCAATTCCTTAGTTATAGATGACTATTATCCTATTTTCCATAAAGTCTTAACATAAATTTTCTATTTGTATGCCATAAATTTTACATAAACTCATTTAGTAGGACTTAGGCCATAAGTCCTACTAAATCATTAATATACACATTCCTCATCTCATTTATAACATTCTCAACATCAAACATAAATTAAACATTAAAAATCAATATATTTTCCATCTAATCATTAGAAACCCAGTATTTCAACTAAAATCAAATAAATCCAATTTAATCTTTAAAATAAAACTAAGATATTTACTCACCTAATATGGAAAAGATGACAAGAGGATGGATATAATGTTACTTGGTCTTAATTAATCACAATCCTAAAGATTTTAATTTAGAGTTCAAAATCTTCCTTGAACTAAAATCAATCAACTTAGTTAATTTCAAATTGGAAATAAAGAAATGCTTAGTGGAGATCAATATTCAAGAAACCTTACCTTGGTTGGATTGAAAAATTGATGGATGCTAGCTTTTTTTTTTAGGGGGGGCTTGAATTGAGAAGGAGATGAAGAAAAGAAGGAATGATAAGAAAAGTGAGTGGGTGGCTTTTTTTTGGGGAAAAAGAGAAAATTAGTTTAATTAAGGAATAAATGGCTAGGGTATTTCTGGAATTATGCCTTAAATTTCTTTCATACTCAATTACTCAACTCTAAACATATTTAACCCTTAATTATTTTATTTCACCTACCTTTTTTCAACTATTTCATGTAAAATTCTTAATTCAAAATTTATTAAATTAGTTAATTCTTTTTTATCTAATATTTCATCCACATTTTCATGTTACAATTTATCAATTCCACATAAATTTTAATTTCAATTATTATCATTACAAATATTTAAGTACTCCACTTACAAAATAAAATTATGAAATTTTAAAGGATGTAACATGGTTTCAAAATTTGATTAATTATATTTTATGGTTAATTTGTTGAAGAAATTTTAAGCAAAATTTTTCGTATTTTATATATTAGTTTCAAATTCCTCTGGCCATTACATGACATATAATTTGTTTCAATTCCACATAATGTTATTTTACCAATGCTCTTCTAAATACATACATACATATATATATATTTACACTACGCTTTTATGATTGTTCACTATGGATTTCATTATGCATATGTAATTTTACATTCACCATGGAATTTTTCCTACTAATGTTTTATGCTTGGTTTGTATTGGTATATTAAAATTCTAATCTTAATTTTTTTTAGCTACACATATACATGTATGTGTGATTCTTGTAATTTTTTACTTTCATTTACATATTGACGGATAATCTATATTTGTTATTAGTTAGTTGTAATTCTATGTTTTTCCTAATTATAGATGTATATACTTCCAATAGTGTGGGAAATGAGCTTTTGGTATCTAAATCAGTGCAACATATATTGTGTTTTGTTTGATATTTAAAACTTTCTGGGGTTACACTACTTGTTTATATTGTCTTTTCTTTGAATATCTCGTATTTATGAATACAAGGCACACATATTTTTCTACACACAAATGCCCCATAACCGTCCTTATGAAAGTGCAATTATCTTGTGATAAATTTTCTAAAAAAAAAAATCAAGTTTTGATTCAAAATCCACTTGCTATGAAAAAATGGGATCTTAGCCAAATTTTCTCCAAAAAATCAAGATTATCATCAAAATTTTTTTAGCTTTTTCTAACTCAAAAATCTCAAAAAATTTCTCCTTGGAACAATGCAAAATTTTTGGCTTTTTGAATTTAATTTTTTCACATTTAAGAAAAAGCTTTGATAAGATTAGTTGTAAAATGAAAGTTATTAAAAAAATCAAACTATTTGAAAATTAAAATATCATATAAACCTCCTAGAAACATTGTAATAGTTTATAGGATTTCTTTAGAAATTAGAAATTTAAATTTTATGCATTTTTGGATCAAATTTTGATTATATTAGTTTAGAAAATAAATTCACAATGGATTATGGAAAAAATATGAAAAAATAAGACTAAGATAGTTAAAAAAAATTTAGGTCATCCTAATTGAGGTTGCAAATCTACTAAGAAAAGAAGGAGATCCGTAATGCCATACCCCTGAAGCCCATATTGATGGCACATGGAATTCATATGCTAACTTTCCAATGATTTTTCCTAATGATGATTACATCATTATGCTTCACTCCCTGAGCACGGAATTATAGGCATTTTCTAAAATTTTTAACATTAAAAATAATTTTATTAAGTTTTACTCATTTTGTTTAAATGTATATTTGAAGTTATTTTGATCCAAAATTTTTATCATGCAATTCCTATATTATAAGCTATTAAATGTAATTTTTATAGCAATCTTAGACTTTAACGATGTAATCATTTTTAGACATTATTTTATGTTAATATCCAAATTTCAAATAGCTTATATTATGTCATTAAATTTAGTATAATTGTATATTTGCCTATCATGAAATTAGTTATATAAAATTTTGTTCAAAAAAATTATTAAGGGGAACATTTTTTTAATATATATCAAGGAGAATACTATGTTAGTAATATTGAATATTTTTTTAGTATTACATTATTAATATAGTTTATTGGTAATAATAGAAGTATATAATTAAGTATTGTATACCTAGAATTTTTAAACACTATATAGTATTAGATTTTAGGAATATAATATTTGACTCTTATATTATATAGCAAAGTCTTAAATATCCTTTTCAATATTAGATCTTATAATGTAATAATGTGAATAATTGCATAGTTGATTTTATGGAGAAAATATAAGCATAATTAAAGTAATCATATACATTAATAGGTTAGTGAATTTTTCTTAGCTTCATTGCTTATGTAATTAACCTCTAAAAAGATAACAAATAGGACAAATTATGAGGAATGGATTGAATCTTTGAAATTATATTTGGTAATCACAAATATGGATATGACAATTATGAAAAATGAGCTCATTTTTTATGCAAACTCAAGTGTGAATAAAAGAAAAAAAAAATGAAAGATAAGCACACTCAAACCTAGCATGTTTGATGGTTATGAAATATACGATGGATAGGATCATTAGACAAAGTATTCTTAAGTTTAAGAGTGCTAAGGTTTTTCTTGAATTTGTTGTTAAAAAATTTATGAAGTTTGATAAAGTAAAGAAAAGGCCATTAGCTATAACTGCTTGAGAAAATAATATTTGATGGTTTTAGTGGAGTGCGAGAGCACATTTTAAACCTGATTAATTACTACAACAAGCTGAAAAATATGAAGGTTAATTTAGGTGACAATTTTTTAATCTAGCTTGCACTGGAGTTATCACCATTCAATTTGACATTTTGATAACTTCCTATAACCCTTTAATTTGATGTCTAATCGAGTATTATTGTATATTAGTTTTGACATAAGCTATTTAATTGTCATAAATAATATTAATAATATTGATTATTACATTATGAAAAATTGACATTGTTATGTTTAAAATATCTTGAGAAATAACATTAAACATCGATTGTTTATAAACAATCAATGGTTAATATCAATTATACCACTGGAGTTTTATCGATAATTAATGTAGTATGTTATACTTCCTATTCCAACTTTAACCTCCTTCTCTTATTCCTCCATCCCAAATCCTCCCTATCCCTCTATATATAACTAGAAATAAAAACTAATATCTCTTATAATACTATAGAATCCTAATGTTAATGATTTTAAAAAATGAATTGAATAATAAAAGTTTAAGAATAATGAGTGGTTATTGAATAACAAAATAGTAAATATATATATTTGCATAATACCCCAATTTGATATGATAGCTATGTTAAATCTATCTTAATATTTGTTACTTAATATAAGATGTTCACAATCTTTAAAAAAGTGCACTTGAATTCAAACTTTGCAAATGCAATGAGCATTAATACAACTAAATGCCAAATATATGAAAACAAAAACTAAATATGGTTGATTATAAATCCAAAAATAAAAAAATGAATAGAATCAAATTTCTTACTTGTATAAACTTATAAAAATTGCATAAAATATGAAAGCCAATGAAATATGGTGGATTATGAAACTAAAAATTAAATTACAAAAATTAAAATAAAACTAAACAAATCCTTATATTTTTATTTAACATTTTTCCTGGGTGTTTACAACATCATATATTCAATGACAAGTTAATTATCCTGTAAATAGAGTTTAGTAAAAAAGAACTTAAAATTGAAAAGAATTATTTTAATATTAGAAAGAGAGTATACCCTATTAGATAGGAAATTATTTTAAGGTTAAAAAAACTTCAAATTAAATTTGCAAATGATGTTATGCTTTACTTTTTTTTATTTTCAACTCGCGTTAGGGGTTGAAATTTTTAAGAGTTTAAATGTCAGGTATTAACTCCAAACTAATGTTTAAATGATAATGATGTAGTGCTATTTATAAACTTTATAGCTTAATTATTTATTTAATAACTAAATCTTATTATTAAAGATATCATTTTAATTAAATAATCATTATCTTTTATGTTGCCATAATTTTTTAGTTAACCACTTATCATAATGGAACAATTAACCATTGCAAAAATAAAATTAGGCATAACTAATTAACAATAACTACATAATTATATAAGAATAATCAACTGCATAATTATATTATAATTAACAATAATTGCAGAATTATATAGTAGTTGACAATATTAAAAACAAATATTGGAGCTTGTATATAAAGTTTTTGGAATTTTATTTACATATCCAAGTCATAATAAGTTATAATAAGTTATTTACATCAAAAGCATTATCATCAAGTGATTTACAACAAGCTAACTACAACCATTACATATTTAGATTTACACCTAAAGCCATTCAAAGTGGTTTAGCTCAGGTTTCGATGAAATACCCTACTTAAAACTCTTTCATTTCATCAAATTCTTCTGATGCGTATAGGTTGTTATTGTCCTCAAAGCACTATAATTTGTACAAATTGAATATGTTATCATCAATACCATTTTAATTAATTAATCATGTAAGTAGCTATAAATAAGTAAATGACTATCTTAGTCAAGTTTTGTTAATGATATAGCATATCACATATGTATCATATGACATAGTAACCATATTTTACATTGCTAGTCTATCTTGGGCACTACTATAAAATAAGAGATTGATTTCATCTTATTGATGCATAAACTTCCATTTTCAACATGTTACATTAATCTTACTCAATAAACATGTCTTTACTACTAAATGTATCAATTTTTTTAGCATATTTCCCATCTAGTTGCATGCTTTTGTTGCACCATTCACCTAGAGCTCTGTCTAGGGACTTCTACAACATGGTTTGAATTTCTTCCCCTAAAAAATCAAATTAGAAGATAACATTCTTCTTTGACCATACTATGATAAGCATCTAATGATGAATACAATATAATAGCATAATAAAATATTAATATATGTTTATGAAAAAGAAAAATCATAATTAACACATAAATGAGACTCACCCTTTATGTCATGGTATGAACTAGTAGGTTCTTTTGGGATGATAGAGTAATGCCTTACTAATGTATTCCTTCATTAACTTGGCTTCTTGCTAGGCTTAAGTGTTAAGTTAATATGGATCCATGTGTTTAAATTTAGCTTTTAAAGCCGGGAATAACTAATGGTCATAGTAATACTTGCAAAAGAATTGACACAAGATAAATTTCAATTCAAATAATAGTTAGATCAATTCATGTTTTTTTTTTTAAAGAAGATAGTATAAATTTACCTAACTTAGAGCTGGATGTAAGTAGCATCGAGTTCTTTAAACTTCAGGAGCTCATGGATGGCAACCTTCATAATGTACACCATATAATATTGTCCCACCATATCCTCTTCCAAAAAAAGCAAGGCCTAGGCCTTAGCAGCCTATAAGCTATTAAGCTTGGCCTATAGTACTTTCCAATCATGATTAAGAGATCACTAAAATATAAATAACTTCAATGACTAATCTTTAACAAATAAAGTTAACACAACTTCAACCCTATAAAAAAGTTACATATTGATACCTTCGTTAGTATTGAATGAGTGTCACCGACCATATGATGAAAGTTTCGTAAGTTTCTTCTATTGTTTAGGCTTCCTCATTTAGCATCACATCTCAATTATATAGGTTAACGGCTTGTTAACCACCATTTTAATTTGATTGTTTAGCAATAATCAATGGTGGAGCTTATGACTTTAAAAAATCCACCCAATTGTGACCTTTCATAGAGGTGATCTTATCACCATGAAAGTAATAGGGCTTTACCTTGTGTATTGTGAATGCTAATTAAAGGAAATTCAATTCATACATAAATATATATATGGAAAAGTGTAAAGCTTAAGGGTAATATTTACCTCAAGTGAGGTCTTTGTAAGTTCTTCTATTATGGGGGCCAACATTGTAAATGCTAGCATATCTTCCAAACTAGTCATAAGAGAAGTCGATACCTTTTCTTAATTAAAAGTCCTAAGGGTAAGTTAAGTAATGGTTGTAGAGGCCGACTTATTCTAATGAATAGTAACCTTAAGGGTTAATTGGACTGATATCGTAAAACTTAGCTATGTGGTTGGCTAGCAAACTATTTACTCATGTAAAGCGCAAAATTGTTCTTGCTACTACTGCATCTTTTTGTGCTACTTTTGCATTCATTGCATCCTTATCATTTAATTTGTAATGAATTTTTATTCCATGACAAGGATGTTCTTTATATCTTAGTAATGTGGTCAGGATCTCATTCTTCCTAATTAGTTCAAACTCACACTAGGAGGCTTGTTATATAAAAGTGTCCCGTAGCAATGCATAAATAATAAATAATTAGATTCAATTTGCATAAAATGGAAACTTTAAAAATTAAATGATTGGTTTTGATTTAATATAAACATTTACAATCCTCTTTGCAATGACCTAACTCTCTAGGATTGTTTATTGCTTTTACTTGTTAATTTTGCCTTGCTTCCATCACTCTGCATGAGAAATGGAATGTTCTTCCTCTGTGTCCTCACTTTTAACTTTTGCACACTTCTTTCTCTAGTGTTTATTAGACTTCTTGGAAAAGTTTGTGCGAATATCTATTTTTTTTACTTTTCCCAATTAGACCTACTCAACTTTTATTAATGAAATGACATTTTAGTTCACAATCATAAATGATATACAAAAAAGAAATTGAGAAGAATTGATTGCTATAATGTACAATATTTACCTGGACCTTTTTATCATCGCTTCATTGCAGGAACTTCTCTCTTTATTGTTAGTTTATGAATTTTCATTTTTGAAGCAATTTTTTTAGTGATCTTAAGATTAACATAATCTCACTTTAACGTTGCCTCAGAGTCCTTCCATTGGATTGCTACATGCAACATTACTCCTATATGCATGTGTTAGGTGTTAGAAATATCGAAAGCGTTCCACAAGAAAAAAATACACATAAAAGAGTAATATGCGATCATTTTATAAATAAAATTTTTCATATTTATAATACAAAGTTATCCAAATCAAGTGTACATACTAAGATTTCCTCTTAAATATTATCCTTCAATATTAGGGGGATTTGTTTCTAACAAGCCTAACCCATTGATATTTTGGATCATGTTGTCAATCTAATATAATTGTTATAAGTTGTTCTATACTTCTATTTTTCCTAACACTTGGCATTCAATTGATTTGATAATTTTTCTCCTTTAGCCCATACAACAATAATAGCCTTTAACATTATAGGACCTTTCGTGATCCTTTAGGTAAGACTAGCTACTTTTCAAAAGGATCAATATTTTGGATGTTTTGAAAAAACTAATGTCAATAATGTGCATTGATATGTAGATAAAGTTAAAAGTTAACATTACTTAATGATCAAAAAAGTAGTAGATGTGCAATTTATCCTCATAACAAATGTTACATAATGGGTATGGCACAATACATAACTTACATGATAATTAATTGAATTAAATTTGCATCAATCATTATACTTTACAGACTCCTTCACTAATTTATATAATTAGGGAATAAATAGGAATCATTGCATTATATAATATATCTAAGACTTTAAAAAGATATGATAGCATGCAATGATAAAGATAATCAGTTAAAATGGTAGAGACATCATCACCAAATAGAGTATAACTATAACTATAATCTTAACTATATATCCTAAGTGTGACTAAACCCTAAAAGTATCACCAAATATAATAGATAATATAATCATGAACTTAGCAATGAGCAAGGCTATCATAATGTCATTACACATACACACACACACACACACACACACATATATGCATCCTAACCAGATTGTTACACATTCCATAATTATTAATAAATTAGAAATCATACTTTGAGGAAGAATGGTTAAAGTAACTAGTAAATTCAAATGAATTAAAAATATTATATGTGAATTATGGAATAAAATAGAATTAATAAAAATAGGAATGTGGGAATATGATTTTAGTGAATTTTAATAGGGAAAGTTCATTAGAATCTTAAAGTATAAGTTATACACTAATATAAATGAGTATATGAGTATGGAAAAGGTTTAGAAGCATTTTTTCAAAAATGCCCTTGGAGCCTTATTTTTCCTATTTTAGCCTTAAAACCTTCATCCCCCTTCTCATTTCTCTATTTCTTCCATTCCCTCTACACAATCCTTTCACTACTTCATCAATTAAGCAAGGAAGATTTCAAACCTTCTTGATTTCTTTATTTAATCGAGGTTCCTCCCATTTCTTCTTGATAAAGGATTTGAAATTTATTTAATTTTAATTGAGCATTTTAAGCCCTAACTCCAAAAACCATTGATTTTGATATGGTTAAGGTTAAAAGATCTTCAAATTAATTTTTTAGCATCCTCTTCCATATAAGTTGAGTGGATAATCTAACTAAATCTATAAATTTTAAGATTATATGAGGATATAGATGAAATATGGGTTAGTTTGTGATTTTGCTTGATTCTAGTTTATTTTGATGTTATAGAAGTAAAAAATGATGAAAAAAAAGGTGATATAAGATATTAGATATAAGTATATTGATGATTATACTTGGATTTAATATGCACTATATATGTTTATAAGATGCTTTGAATTGATTGCATAGTAAAAATTTCATAAAATTTTTTGTGTGAATTAATTTACCAATCTATTCTAGGGATCCAAAGGCGAAACTAGGCTTTAGAATTGAGTAATCAATTGATTCTGAGGATTCGTGGGGTTGATGAATCGATTTATCAATCAATTCTAAGGGTCCAAAGGTGAAACTGGGCTCCAAAATTAAGTAACCAATCGATTCTGGGGGTCTAGGGATTAATGAATCAATTCACTAATTGATTTATTGACTACAAAATTTTATGTCGATTTTGAAAGGATATAACTCCTTTATCTTATGTCTATTTTAAACAAACCATCTATTGTTTTAAAAGTAATTAAGTGTACTTTTAAATGGATTTAGCTTTAAGTTAAAATCTTGTATATATTTTGAAATATCATCAAAAAAGTGGATAAAGGTAAAAAAATTCAAGATTTTAGAAGTGGACATTTTGCATCTATTTTCAAAAGGGCATAACCTTTTCAAAACTTAGCCGATTTAGGCAAATGACAATTCATAAAAAGTTAAATAAGTCTATTTTCATATAAAATAAGTTTCATGAATATGATTTTATAATTTTTGAGTTATTCATAAAAGACCACTTAAAAGTTATAACTAAAGTAACCATATAGTAACACATGCACTGTTTGTATTATGTTTTTATGACTTTCATTTACTTAACATGAGTATTTGGTCACTAAACACTAAAGATAATGTGGTTCATGATAAGTATAGGATGATTATATAGGTTAAATAATCATAACATAAAAGAAAAGTTATGTGATATAACATATGATGCGATGAACTTATTGTATTACTCATAGAGTGAGATATATATATTGAGAAATGCTTCATGAATTGAGTACTATAAAATGTGTGAATGCTTGTAGCTATACCAGAGGGTATAATGATATTGATAAGTATTATAATATACATTGAAATTGAGTTATGACTGTGTTGAATAGAGCTTGAGCTTTAATACTTAAATTACAATTGTGAATTATGCCACAAATGGCATTAGCGACGAGAAATGTGATAGGAGTGATGTTATGAATATCAGATGGAAAATTTTTGATAACATGCTTGTAGAGGGTACAAAGTATATCCTAGAGGGACAAGGATGGAAAGCTTGTGGAGGGTATAAGGCTAATTTAGGAGATAAAAGGTGGATAATTATATTGTATCTATTGTTTATCACTTTAAATGAGATATGACTAATTATAGTTATCCATGACTATTTTTACATGAGGTGTCAAGAATGAAATGATTATATGTTAAACTATTATTTTTGGATTTTGGATTCTATTATGCTTAAATTTGATATGAATGGTCGAAGGAGGATAGTTCGATGGATAAGTAAGTACAAACTATTATTATTCTTATAGATTATCTACTCACTAAGTTTCGGACTCACTCCTTCGTGTTTTATTTTACAGATTCCTAAGTTAAGCCTCCACTTCTACTTGTTTAGAGCTAAAGTTCATGGGAGCTCAATGATAGTATTTTGTTAGCACAAATTCATGTATATAAGATATTCTAGGCCTCTTGTTTGTCATTGAAACAGACAGAAGGAACGTTACATTGATTTTCTATTGAGTTGGTTAGGTTTGTTTATCCTCATCTTGAGATGGCTATAAGCATACCTAACTTCTTCATCTATTGTAGAAATTTTATTGAAGGTTCTCTTTTTAAAATGCTAGATTCTTCATAAACATAAGGCATTTGTTACTATGAATTAAGGTATTTAGTCAAGAATAGGCTGGTGGAAATCGAATAGGGGTTTCATATCGATCACAATCAAGTTAGGGTCGTGACACAAACAAAACTAAATAATATCTTAACATTAAAAAATATAATGAAAACATGACAAAAAATGTACTTGAAAATCCTTGTGATGATTAAAATGAGTACAAAGCTAACTCTAAGCACAATTGAGAACATGGTAGAGATTTGGGAATCACTGGCAAAATTATAACAGTGGAGATTATTGCCAAAAAAATGAGTTTCAAAAAGTACAAGTGATATGGAATAAGGATGAAATAAAAATTATACAGTCAAGATACTTACATGTTAATTTTTAACTTGACAATCGATGCCTTAAAGAAATGACATCGGGTCAATGCACAATAAGTGTATAAATTTAGAACAATATTTACAAAAACACTCCACACCATCAATTTTAATGTTAGCTAAGTAAACAACCAATATCTTAAGTTTGCTTTGTGCCCTTAGACTAATAGCTTGCATTTACTTTAGACATCAATTGGCTATGAAATCAATGCCTTAAGCTTTCCAATATTTTCAAACATAAAGCTATCTCCTAAATAGATATCAATTATAATTTTAATTGATATTATAAGTTTCCCATAAATTTAAAAAATGTCACCATTTCAAAATAAATATTAACTATATTTACTAGCTGCCATATTTTTTGTTTCAGTAATATAAAAAAATGCTATAACATCAATATAGATGTCATTTTGGTCTTTAATTGATGTAAAAGTGTCATTCTATAATAATGAATAAAGATTGTGTCCATATAAAGTACTTATGAGAAGTACCAATTTGTGAGAGAGAAAACACATGAGCATGTTATTTGCATTGAACATATTTCTATGGATTATATACTCATGGATCCATTAACAAAAAGCCTAGTAATTGGAATAAATCATAATAACCTTTTGACATTTTGGATTAGTAAGAATTTAGATGAAATTATTTTAAACTCATAATTTATCTTGAGATGTATTTAATGAAATATTCATGATATTGTCATATATTTTATCAACATTTTCTAGTTATGGCATGTTATTAAAAATATTTAGATTCTATTTCATTATTATATTGAGAATATTAATTCCTATTTAGCATCTTGAGCAAATGTTTTGACCATTATATAAAAATTTATATATAGTTGCATTTAACGTTATGTAAATTTTATTATACATATTTTAAGTTAATGTCTCTATTAGATATTAATTATTTTAGTTGGCAAGGTGTCAGTACGAGATATGGTTGACTTAATAGTCCTTTCATATATAATATTTTACATGTTAGGTATTTATGATCTTAATTTAAATTTATGAGTATAATGGTAGTATGATATTAATTAAAGTGGTTGCTATTTATAAATTATGTAGATCTAAATGGAAGATTAATAGAACTTCATTTTGGACCTTCTATATGTCATATATTAAATTAATGTTAATGTATTAAGTCCAAAATGTAAGTGACTTGAAGTAATGTATTTTATTTGTAGTTAGGCCTAACTCAAATTAATGAGTATGGATCATATAATAGGTAAGATTCATAATCTAACTTACATTTCTAGAAATGAGTAACTACCTCTCTAATCTAATTTAGTAGATTGACTACGTCCATTCTATCAAAATCAATAAAAGCAAATTGTTCTCTTTGAGAATAAAAGAGTGAGATCGAACTGAGAGAATGCTCTTATTTATATCTGGTGTCTGTGTTTTCATGAAACATTCATGGAGAATTGAATTGCTCATCAATTAAAAACTAGATTAATATCTGAAGATAAAAAACAGCTAAATTTGAAAAGAAAATGATTGACACAATGTTTGAATTAGGTTGGATCCACAATTTAAATCCCTCTCTCCTACGCATATTAAGATATCTATTCATCCTACTTATAAATAATACCATGAATTTGATGACCGGAAAAACTTATGAAAATATAAAAAATTTTCAACATTAACTCTGCAAATTTCTATGTCAGGATCCATCGTAAAACACTCTCTATGCAAATTGTACATTATAATATCGACACATGTCTTCATTCTTGAAGATCCATGGGACTCGATAATAAAACTGTATATCCTCTCTAATTTTTTTTTTAAATTCCTATTTTCTTTATACTTTCAGGATTTAGCTTCACTGTTAGAAATTTCGCAACCTCGTTTTTTGCGACGCATAATTCTAACGGAATAAGGCCGTCGAAAATAATTAATAAATTTATCAAAAAATATTTAAAAATTTAAAAATCTTGCTGCTTCTCACAAATTTAAATCTCAGAGTAACAGGATATTTCTAATAACGATTTTGATCTGTTGGTCTTCCGATGATTCCTTTTTTTTTTAATTGTGTATTTATATTTTTTTACTATACATATTGTATTCAAATATTAAATTTTATGACTTATATATTTTATATTTATTTATCTTTTTATTTTTGAATTTCATATATAGTATTTAAATATTTAAAAAAATTAAATTTATGTATATTCGATTTATATTTATGAGCTATAAAAGTTGTTATTTCATGGACAAATCCTATTTTTTCTGACGGATATTTGATAGATAATTCTAATATAAAATAAATTTTAGTTCCTTTAGTACCCATCGAAAATTTTTTTTCGATGAGCACTTTCTAACAAATATTTTTGGTTGAAAATTCGGATTTTCTACTGAAAAACCATAGCTTCCAACGACTTTTGCGTTCAAAAATAGCTAGAATTGTAGCATCGCCTGACAACAATGATAAACATAATAAAATCATATAAGAAATTAAAATTTTCTAAATTGAAACAAATTTCAATTAATGTTATCTTCAAACTAACTACTATTTTCCCTCGGAAAGATACGTGCTGGGTTATGATTTGACACACGTATATTTATAAATTTGTTAAAAAAAATTGTCTTTTAGACTTTTATACCTTTTTAATTGCAAATTATAATTTTTACAGGAAAAAAATTTAAATGCAACTTTAAATAATAGAATCATAACATTCATATTTATTACATAAAAAATTTATACATTTTACAATTTTTTATAAAAAATTATAAAATATTAAATAAAAACTTCTAATCTTTTTTACTCTACATTAAATTTTCATAAAATCTTCTAATTTTTAAATAGCTAACTATTGAGTTTGATTCAAACTTAAATTTTTATTAATTTATAATTCTTTTCTATTATAATTTATCTTTCTATTCAAGTTAGATTTTTGCATTCGAGTATAATTAAAATTTCTTATTGAGGCTTAAGGTATAAAAGATTATAAGTGTTTATAAAGATTATGTGAGAATTTTCATAAAAAATTAAAATAATGTAAAGATAGTAATTACAAAATTGTGGGGTTATAATTAACAATCTTTTAAGATTAAAATTGAGTCAAGTCAATTGAGTTTTGATCTTAACAAAAATGACTCATTTAAGATAAAATGAATTTAGCAAAGTTCGAATTCAATTCAAATTCATATTAGTATATTTATTTGTTTAATTAATTAAATAATATTAAATACTTTTTTAAAATTAACTTTTTATATAATTATAAATATTATTAAATAATATAAATTTAAATTTATGTAAAAATAAAATCAATTTCTAATTATATATTATATTACATATAAATATATAATAAAAAATTACAATCAATTACTCACACACTGAATAAATAGAGTAAGAACAAAGCAAAATTTACACAAACATATAACTATCATAAAAATTTTTTAACTTAAAATATAATTAAAATTTATACAATAAATATAATTAAAATTAACTTATTTTAATATTATAAATAATTTTATTCAATTGTTCATTAAATTTTTATACTTAAAAATTTTTAAATTAAGTACATGCAATTATAAATATCTAATTTAAAACTTTTAGAATAAATATTTATTCAAAATTAGATAAAATCATAAGAACAAAATAGTAATATAATTTAAATTCAATTAAAAAAACAAACTTTTAAATAATGGAATCATTTACTATTAATTTAGTGTCTTTATTTAAAAAGTTTATTGTATTTCATTTAAGAAAATAATTAATAGTCAAATTTGATAAAGAACCTTCCTATTCTATATATAACTTTTTTACAAGAATAATGTGTTCGTGTTATATTATATATGATGATGATGGTAAAGTGTATTAATCCTTTTATATATTTATCACTTAATAGTAATATATTATAGTAATATTTTAACACTTGAAAAAAATAATTTATTCACAATTAAAATTTCAAACATATGAGATTAAATATATCTTTATAAAAATAAAAAATATTTAAGGGGGGTGATGTTAAGAAACTAGGAAGCCAATATATAATTTTTGTAGAATTATTTTAATAATTTATAATATAATGTATAAAATTTTATGGAAGTTTGAGGATCATAACCCCCTTCAAACTTCCACCTAGATTCATCTTGAATTAAGAACTTATAATCGAATTAAATTGAGTGAGTAATGGAATTGTTCGATGTATCCTTCTTAAAAACTTTCATATATATTATCATTTAATTTTTAATAATATAATAATTTTTTTAAATCTTTTCATATTAAATTATCCAAGTATTATTATAATATTCTAATTAATTTAATTATCTATTGTTTACGTGTATGAGGAGGGAATATTTTCCCCGACGCTAATGAAACATTGTCCAAATATAAGTTATAATCGATATTGAGCGTTTTATTATTATGACAATTGTACATATCCAACAAGGTTGAAAGATGTGATCTTTACGTGTTCACGCGCGGCCTAGTTCATACAAACTATGATCAAATATTACAAAATTCTCCTATTTTTTCTGACTTTCTCTTCCTCTCTTCCTTTTTAAAGTTAAGGTTTAGTTATAGCCGTAGTCAAAGGTTGACTACTGGAATCATCATTCTTGTAATCAAAACAGACATTCTCATTATATAATAATTTTTTAATTCATCAAACAATTCTTTTATTTATTTTTATTTCCATTGTATTTTATCTAATAAAAAACGGACATAAATATTTTTAATAAAAAATATAGCATTATTAAAAATTGTTGTTGACAGGAAGACAAAAATGTTATTTGATTAGGAATTAATAGCATAGTATGCTTACGGTAATTCTTGGCTACTCCCTTAAAATAGAGAACATCAATGCAATTTTTACAATTTTTTACATCAATTTTATTAAAATATTATAAATTTTTTCATAAAATTTGTTATTTTTTGTATCACAAATATCATTATTCATGTTGCAAAACTTATAAAAGAATTATAAAATTTATATGAAAAATGACACTTATGATATTTATGAAAAAAAATTATAAATTTTATATAAAAATAATAAATTTTGTGCAAAATTTTTATAAAATTCCAAAAAAGATGTCTCCTTTATTATTATTATTATTATTATTATTATTATTATTATTATTATATGCAACCAAACATGATCAGTAAATTCACACTTCCCTGAATTCAAGTCTCAGCTAAAAATGCCGTAAGGACGTGGACCTGCTCATTACTAAACACGCCTACATATCCTCCTAGCATTTGACGGGCAAAATCGTCATGCAACCCACACCACATCTACGTGTCATCATCGCAGCCCTCTCATCACATGAAGATCCAACCGTTCAAACACAGCTTTGGCCATCTAACACCCCCAGCTTCGTAACAAACTCTTGTCATACTTTAAACTCTCCGTTTATTTAAAGTACTCGTCAGCCGGTGACCAAACCTCAGCAAACGTTTTTCTGTTCCTTTCTTCTCTGAATTAAACTGTTTTCTCGGAAACCAAACAGAAACAAACCTTACTTCTTTGGTTTCTTGATTTCTTCGACGCATATGTACGTTTTGATTTGACTTTCCGCCAATCGTTTTTACATTTTCAAATATAAAATAGAGGTCAACTTGGACTCGGCCTCACATGTCACTCCAAGAGAACGGCGACGACAGATTTATGGCCGGAAATGAGAAGGACATGCTGCGGTGGGATGCGGCGGCGGAGTCTCTGAAGGGAAGCCATTGGGAAGAGGTGAAGAATATGGTGAGGGATTACCGGAAGACGGTGGTGAGGCTGGGAGGAGAGACATTGACGGTGGGAAAGGTGGCTGCGGTGGCGACGGCAAAAGGAGGGACGGTGGTGGTGGAGCTGAACGAGGCAGCGAGGGAGGGAGTGGAGGCAAGCAGTGAATGGGTGATGGAGAGCATGAACAAAGGGACGGATAGTTATGGGATTACAACTGGTTTCGGTTCGACATCTCACAGGAGAACCACCCAAGGTGGTGCTCTCCAAACAGAGCTAATAAGGTGATTTTTCTAATTTTTTATTTATAGTTAGATAATATTTACAACCCTTTCTCACGAATTTTAAATGAATTTGCTGATATAGGTTATATGTTTCAATTGTTTTCTATACCTAGGAAGTTTCCTAAATTATAAGGTTATGGCATATCACAAATTTATCCGAGTGTTGATATTGATCAAGTTGACGGTGACTGGGATTGTTTTAATTAATACTAACCAGTTAGCTTTGTGGCGTTAATCATCTTATTTGTAATGTTAAGCAATTTTTGAAGAAGATTATTAACTATTACATTTGTTTTTACTCTTAATTATCCTTAGAATCATGACAGCCTAACCTGAACATTCTCTTATATATTTCATTTAATCCTTGGAATCATGGCAGCCGGATGCAAATCGTTGCTAACAGGATTCCAACAAGTGTCGATTAATATTAATGTATAAAGATTAAAAAAGATAATAAATAAATAATATTAATTTTAAAAATAATAAATTATAATTTACTAATATATCATGCACTAAAAATTAATTAATAAGTAAAATTATTAGATATTTATTAAAATAGTAAGGGTAATATTTAAAAGAAAATAATAAATATAATTTTGATTTTTTAAAATGATATATAAATAGGATTTTTTTTTTCTTAAAACGATACTTTAAAAAAATTTAAGAGGGAATGAAGGAGTACTTTAACAATTCTCACCGATATTCCTAAAAAAAATTGAGTTCAACTTCTTTTAGAATGCACCAGGGCGAAATTAAGATAAATATATTTAAAGGCTGAAGTAAAATTTATTTTATATATATATATATATATATATATATATATTCAAAATTTGGGCTCTACGAGTAGCTTCGTCCCACAACATGCAGAAGAATAAGAGTGGAGTTATTATATTATCTTTATTTTGTTTTTGCTTCTAGGTACACTAAAATAATTCATGTATATACAAAATGCAAGTTTTATAAAAGAAAAAAAAAACATTTTTTTAATAAAGATAACCTTTTACTGCGAGAGAGATTAAGGCTATGATCCCTTGCATGAGAGAAATGAGAAAGTATTACATAAGAGTCACTTGACAGTTTCCTCTCAATTATAAATTTCTACATGGTCAATCTATCAACTTATATATATACATGTATATTGGAAGAAATTTCGGTGTATCAATTACATAATATACTATTGAATCTAATCATTAAATTTTATTTATTCTAAGTATATGAATGAAATTCAACAGTTTAGCATGCCATTATCAATTCCATTTTTTTTTTCAATTTGAAATAAAGATGTATATGTTCCATTAATGGGGAGCATCTACATTTATTAGGTCTACATCTCCCATCCTATTTATTTAAAATATTTTTTAAATTTAAAAATTATTTAAAAATATTAGAGGAGACTTGCCTGTAAAGGAGAAATTGTCAAATAGTGGCTAACTGTCATTCTCCAAAACAATAGCGTCTGACACATAGGCCGGATCCAAGAGAAATTCATATCTTTCTTAACTTTTTTTTATAAATTGTAATATTTTTAATAAAATGAATTTTTTGAAAACTTTGTTTATGTGTATTAGGTATAGATAAAATTTGAATAGAATTACAATATTTTGCGGGAGTATAACAAAACCCGTACAAAGTTTCAGCATTTTTTTTCTTTTCTGTCAATTTTTTTACAATCGTTTCGTTTTCATTTAAAAAGGAAAACTGACCCACAGTTCAGTTTTTAGGGACTAACCCAACTGATCAAAGAAGAATGACAATTGGTTTTTTATATGACAAAACTGCCGTCACTTGCAGGTTCCTGAATGCTGGAATCTTTGGAAATGGGGCAGAATCTAACCACACTTTGTCGCATGGTGCAACCAGAGCTGCAATGCTAGTAAGGATCAACACACTCCTCCAAGGCTACTCCGGTATCCGATATCAGATTCTTGAAGCCATTGAGAAGCTTCTCAACCACAGCATCACGCCATGCCTTCCTCTCCGAGGTTCCATTTCAGCCTCCGGTGACTTGGTTCCGTTTTCATACATCGCCGGGCTTCTGACCGGAAGACCCAATTCAAAGGCTGTTGGACCCAACGGCGAAATTCTAAGTGCTGAAGAAGCTTTCCGTCTGGCCGGGATCAATGGCGGATTCTTCGAGTTGCAGCCCAAGGAGGGTCTTGCTCTTGTTAATGGAACTGGGGTTGGGGCTGGCTTGGCTTCCATTGTTCTTTTCGAAGCTAATATTTTAGCCCTTTTATCAGAGGTTCTGTCGGCTCTTTTCGCTGAGGTCATGCAAGGAAAGCCGGAGTTCACAGACCATTTGACGCATAAACTCAAACATCATCCGGGCCAGATTGAAGCAGCGGCAATAATGGAGCATATATTGAATGGAAGTGAATATGTCAAAGCAGCGCAGAGGTTGCATGAGATGGACCCTCTTCAGAAGCCTAAGCAAGACCGGTACGCTCTTCGAACTTCGCCTCAATGGCTAGGTCCTCAGATTGAAGTCATCCGGTCATCCATAAAAATGATTGAGAGAGAGATCAACTCTGTGAACGATAACCCTTTGATTGATGTATCAAGGAACAAAGCCTTGCACGGTGGCAATTTTCAAGGTACTCCAGTTGGTGTTTCAATGGACAATTCAAGATTAGCTTTGGCCTCAATTGGAAAACTACTTTTTGCTCAAATGTCAGAGCTCGTGAATGATTTTTACAACAATGGGTTGCCTTCAAATCTCTCTGGGGGTCGGTGTCCAAGCTTGGATTATGGATTCAAGGGTGCCGAGATAGCAATGGCTTCTTATTGTTCTGAGCTTCAGTACCTGGCAAATCCTGTTACTAGTCATGTTCAAAGTGCTGAGCAACATAACCAAGATGTGAATTCATTAGGATTGATCTCTGCCAGGAAGACGGCTGAAGCTGTTGAGGTCTTGAAGCTCATGTCTTCAACCTTTCTGATTGCTCTTTGCCAAGCTATTGACTTGAGGCATTTGGAGGAGAATTTGAAGAACGCCGTCGAGAATACGGTTAGCCATGTGGCTAAAAGAGTCCTGTCCGTTGGCAAGAATGGGTTGCTTCAACCTTCAAGGTTTTGTGAGAAAGATTTGCTGACCGTGGTTGATCGTGAGTATGTTTTTACATACATGGATGATCCCTGTAATGCTACATATCCTCTGATGCAGAAACTGAGGAATGTGCTTGTGGAGCATGCTCTGATCAACAATGATGATATGAAGAATCGAAGAGCTTCCATCTTTCTCAAGATTGGTGCTTTTGAAGAAGAACTGAAGGTAAGTTTGCCTAAAGAAATTGAGGCTACAAGGATTAAATTTGAGAATGGGAATTCAACAATTCCTAATAAGATCAAGGAGTGTAGGTCTTACCCACTCTATAAGTTTGTGAGGGAGAAGCTGCAGACTGAGTTTTTAACTGGAGAAAAAGTGAAGTCACCTGGAGAAGAATTTGACAAAGTTTTCACTGCAATTAATCAGGGACAGATGATAGAACCGCTGTTTGAATGCCTCAAGGATTGGGATGGTGCTCCTCTTCCTATATGTTGAGAGAACTCCGGACCATTTAATTGAAAATTTATAGTTTGTTATAAATGTTTCTTTTGGGTGTTATGTTGGGTACATACATTCTGCCTTCAAAATTGCATAATAGTGTATGCCATACCCCTCTCACAATTGGAAGAGCAAGGCGGGTGCATGCATAAGACGACTTTTCTTTTGGACTGTAATAATTTGGAATGCTTGACTGTAATTTTAGGCTTAGCTATATTTCTAATAACAATGAACTTTTATGACCATCTTGTATTATTTTATATGTAGAAGTTTTCATCGCTAAAATATGCCTGTGACCAATGAATAGATTTTCATTTGTGTATAAAAAACACCACGCTAAAGTTCATGGTCAGCCACTGACAACAGACCATAGTGGAAAATACCGTCTGACACGGTTACATACATATAACAATTAATTACATATACATGTACAACGTATAATCAATAAATAATACAGCTTTTAGAAGATTTGTTACTGTGACTACCGCTAACACCATCAGTGTAAACTATGCTTGCACTCCTAAATTTGTTAGAAACTCGTCCCCAAGCAAAAATTGAAAGGAGCCGTATACTGGCAATGAAGATACTAACAAAAAACAGCTTCGGGGGTTAGTCATCATCTGATAAACAGACCACGCCAGGAGATGTAGATGGATTACCAGAGTTAGCCTGCATGCCAGCACTGACATTCAATGCTGCAACGTCCAGGATACGTTGCATAACATTTGTAATATGCATACCATATTGACTGTTAGCATTGGCACGTAACCCCACGGCAGAAAAGTTAGGCATAGGTAACCCCCTCGCATTTTCAGGCAGGTGCATGCGATTATGAAGATCAGATCGATAGGTTGGTAAAGTTGATCGGGGCACAGGGTGGGGCAACAAAGCAGAGGTTACAGGAATGCTATTAGGAGCTTGCTGGCTTGACATTCCATGCAAAGGCGCAGAAGTTGTTGGAATGTCATTAGGAGCTTGTTGGTTTGACATTCCATGCAGAGGGGCAACTGTGGCTGGCACAGGCGTTGGAGGTCTATAAAGCTGTAGATGTGGTGCAGGTGAACGTATCTCACTGCCAACTTGAATATTTTGTGTGGGCGGAGATATGGAGTTGAGATGAGGCGATCTTGTAGGAGTAACACTGGAGACAATTCCTGGTGTATTGAAAACAGGTTGTACAGGTGGCACCATGGTGGCCTGAGAGCTAACCATAGAGGTACTCTGAAGACTGACTGCAGGAATCCCAGGGGAAGATATGTCAGACACCAGGTTGGGCCTAATAATGGCACCCTGCTGTCTTGGACGCTGAACTGGCTGTTGCGCATAACTTGCATCTGACAATAAAATAGTGGTTTGACAAAGAGACCAAATGAAAAAGGCAAACAGACCACAAAAAATGTGTATGATTGCTAATGAGCTTGAAATAAGGTTAAATGTATAAGCATGTCTCATTTCCCCTCTTGTTTTACAATGGGGAAACACAGCCAAACCAGGGGAAAAATTGCACTTGCAATTGCAAATGAATTAGATGCATTCTTGCATTCTAAAATAAGGGAAAACTTAAGGGGCAGCAAAAAATTGCTAATAAACATAATTTGCTAAGAAGTACTCCTACTTCTTGACTGCAGTGGTGTCTACATTTTTTTTTTTTATTTTGGGGAAATAGTAGAACTGGCCCACAAATTATGCACATAACTTCAGAAATTATACTTGGGCGGAAACTAGTTCAGTCAAAATTAACAATGGACGAAAATGGAATCACCACTATCATTACTGACAACATAATTGGAAAGGAACTGAAGTCAGATCGGATATTTTCAAATGCAATCACAGTTAGATGTATAAATGTAATAAGATTTAAATGTGTCAAGAAGTATTATACCTTGCTGCATTCCTGATGGGCCACATACTTTGAGATCTGTGCATTTACACCTAAAAGCCTCAGCCAGTGCTTTATTCATGGAAACTATGTTGAAACTATTATCAAAGATCTTCTTCGTTAGCTGAAATTCATCCTCAGACTGCTTCAATTTAGTTTCATACTTCTTGATGATTTCTGCTATTTCCTGCTCACAATCAGATTTTAACTGCTGTTTCTGCTCCAATAAGAAAATTATGTTTAATGAAAGAAATGAGATGATGGTAAAAGGAAAAAGACTAAGAATCACCAAAGCAAAATAATTTCAGAAAACCAGACGCTAACCATATCTTCATGGTTTTTTTGGGCTTGTTCTGCTTCTTTATGAATTCTTTCCAATTCCTTATTGAGGGGATCAGAGTCATCAGACTGCATAGGTAAAGGCCTCCTGGAAAGTGGCCAGCTTGGACCTTCCGTAGGATAATTGTTGATCACTGAAGAAGCGGCCATATTTCTTGTATCTGAAGATTGAGTTCTGATTATACCAGCCACAGTATGCAAATCACATTCTAAATTTGAGATAGGGTGCACAACAGGATGGTTTGAAACTGAAACTGATGCCTCAGGTACATGGCGGGAATGAGAATTTTCAATGGTTGGTTGATGGTCAATCCTGATTGCCAAAGCTGTAGTTGATGGATCCCAGTTGGAAGAAGGGGACTGTGCTGTTGGTAACCGCTGCACTTGCTCTTCAGGCACTGTAACCAGTGACTCGTGATTAGATTGATTAACTGGTACAAAATCAACTGGACGAGATACTGGCTCATCAAGTTGGGGAGAATCCAGCATTTCTCCTGGTGCATCCTGGTTGGAAGAGGACTTTGCTGATAGTGGATGCTGCCCTTGCTCTGAAGGCTCTTCAACCTGTGACTCACAATTAGATTGATTAGCTGGTACATCAACTGAACTACATACAAGATCAACTTGATGGGAGAAGTCTGAGTCCTGCAGCACTCCAACTATATTGTGGTTCAAAAGGGGCTCTGCGGATGGTAGTAGCTGCCCTTCCTTAAGAGTCTCCAAGGAGAGTGAGTCATTATTAGATTGATTCCCTGGTACAATATTAGCTGGATTAGATGCCAGCTCAACTTGTTGGTTAGTGTCCTGCATTTCTTCAACTGTTGCATCATCATCAACCATTCTAGAAGATGAGAATGAAGAGGTACATGGATCTTGAGTTGCCTGGCAGGCATAATATATAAGCAAAGGTTTATGCAAAACAAAACTATTACTCAAAAATATATCCTAGACATTTTTATGGCAAAATTGATAAGCTACTTAGATAAATCAGTTAATATGCAAACCTGGTCCTACTAGCAATTTCGTTATAAGCCCAATAGCTTGTACCCTTAAACGCCCCATGATGCCAAAGGGAAAAAAAATAGAAAAAAAAAAAAATCCAAGAAAACAATATATAAATAAATATAAAGGTAAAGGAAAGAACTTTGTTATGTCCAAAACTTAATGCAGCTCATCTCATAATTCACAATAATTGCTTTTGAGAGGACAAATTTTAAGCAGAAAAAAAAAAAAAGGATGTATTTGATTGGTGAACAATCCAGCGTGATAAAGGAAAAAAAGAATCTCCAAAAAATTTGTTCTACAAATATATTGATAGGTAAAAAAATATAAGCATGTTGAGATTGACAATGTAACATAATCATCTAAAATGCCAGACTCCACACCTCATTGACAGGGTTTACAGCTTGGGATGACATAACTGAAGGCAGTAACAAAGGTGAAGACGATCTTAATACTGGAGTTTCCTCAGGCAAATTATTTTCATCCATGGTTCTAGACACTTCTTGAAGGTCAGATGTAGTACTTCTATTGAACAGTATAGCACCTGTTTGAGATTCTTTGCCATTCTGAAATCCTGCCACATTAGGACTAGTTCGCAGCCTTTCAACTGCAGCTTGTACAACAGGTGTGCTTAATAAGCCTTCAACAGGAATTTGCTGCTCTAACAAGGGTGAATTTGAGAGGCCAATAGTATCTGGACCATTATTTGGACTGGCAGGCTCACACAGTCTTGATGGTACCACTCTATCTAAAACTTCCTTTGCACCTCCATCAGAAATTCGTTCCATAGAGAAAGAAGGATTCACAGGGACATCATCAGCTGGACAATTGGTGAAATTGCCAGTCCCATGCGTTTGCGAAGATTCTTCTCTATCCAATACATTGATGATGGGGCCATCAGCTATTCTCACTCCAGACAAAGGTGAATTCAAAGTGACTGCATTATTTGAAATATTGATGTCATCAGACTCGTGACTTTGTGCTGTATTTTCACTATTTGGCATGCATCTGGCAGTTCCCGCCTGGATATTTTCTTCGGATGATTGAGAATTCAAGGAAGCAATATTATTCACACCATCACCAGAATCAGTAGCCTCTTCTTCTCCTGACGGCAAACCACAGGCAGGTACCCTTGATAGAGTCCCATCAAGAACCCCCTGCCTAGAAGAAGGAATTTCATCAAGGCCATTGGTTGAACAACCACCTTCTTGCACTTCAACATCCATCTCTCCACGAGGAACAACTGGCATTGCTCCATCACATATATCCCCACCAGTTGAAGGCAGAACTGATGTCATCTTATCCTCTCTACACCCACCAGAACTGAAATTTTGATTCCCTTCCCCTTTATCTGTCTTGCCTATGGGTCCATCAGGATTCCATTCTTTGGAATAGGAATGCGCAGAGGTATTGCTTGTTTGACTATCACATATATTTTCAGATCTGTAATAGTTATCATTTTGAGATATTAATCCTCCTCTAGAGGCCATGGTATCCATTTCATCAGAACTAGCATGCTCAACCAGAGGAGTTTGCAGTTCAACTGACTTTCTGCATGGTAGATTGGACACAATTTCAGAAGCTACAGATAATCCAGTCCTAGCCCCTGTCCTGGCTTCGTCCATATTGTCACAATCCTCCCTATCAGCAACATGATCACCCACATTCCTTGGACCATCTCGAGGTTGAATTTTTTCACTAGTCTGGATATTTTCCACCCAAGTCTGAAGTTCTTTGGAAAGAGGCAGGTTTGATAATTCCACTTTTACCCAAGATTCCACTTCCGCAGCCCAAAGAGCCTCCTTATCTTCAAATTTCTGCCTTGCTGCCAATTGCACATCACCAAGATCCTTCAGATTTTTTTCATGTCTACATTTCAGTGCTTCAATTTTTTTAGCATAGTCATTATCCAAAATCTTAAGTCTTCCAGTTCTTGTTGCATAATCAGGAACAGAATGCCGAACTAAAGCTGACTCAATTTGATACTGTCTTTCAAGAGAAGCTTTTTCTTCCTCATTAGTTGTGTTTAACTTTTCCTTCTCTAGTTGTTGCTTAGCAAGTAGCTTCCTCAGCTGCTTTTGGCACTTCTTCTGAATTTCTTTCTTACTTTTGGAGATATCCAACTTCACCTGTTCAAAAACGTCCTGGACCACTCCTGTACAGGAATCAACCCTATTTGATGATTCAGAAGCTTCTGGAGAGAGATTATTACAGAAATTTCCAGTACGGTATAAAAATACTCCCGTCAGACACCTCAACATTGAATATATATAGTCAACCTCTTCTTTCTTACAGTCAAAATTTAAATGCTGTCTTGCAAGCTTAAGGGAAGTTTTGTGGCCTATTTTGTGCTTTAACAAGGAAGCTGCAGTCCAACACTGAAATGTGCATGGTTTACCCAAAAAAATGCCAGACATGTATTAGTGTAATAATCATGCATTAGAGGTGCCAAACGAAGTTTCATAATCTATAGAACAAGACTACTTGGTATATTATTATTTACAATACATTTATTAACCCATGCATAATTAGAGACACAAAAAGATATCACAGTGAAGATAAATATGCATCAGGAAGAATGTTAAAATGGTATCCACATTTCAGAAAAGCAGGAGGAAAAAATTTGTGATGTCAAATGTGAGAAAAGGAGCTACTCAGATTCAGAAGTAATGAAGCAACTCTCACTTGTTGGAAACAAAATTTTATGTTGTGAAAGCAAAGTTCTAGGAAAATTCTATAAAGTGAAACAATAGTTTCTTAATCGAATAATGTATTTGTTGCCAATGATGTAAAAGATCACATGTGCCAAATAAACTTCGGCTCTTGGACACCTTTAACCCAATATCTCCATCTGCACTCTTTGGCTCTTAGACATCTCAATATCTCTATTATACTTCTGTTCCCTTTCCTAAACTTCTTGCGTTTTCTTTTGTCCATATATCCTTTCCTTAAAAAATTCCATTGACACAAGTTCACTACAATGAGATACTTGTGCCCCACACTATGATGTTGGCTCATCGTGCCAACCCATAGACATAATCCTAACTGAAACAAAAACCTGAAGGCATGCAATACAAAAACAAACTTGAAATTTGACTAGTCAGATCAGGTGAAAGAGAAGAGGGCTTTGACTACAGGGTTACGACACAGGATAAACCAGTGACAACTGACAGATGTAGCCATAAAAATAATAAACCACATTAATGAATAATTAGATATTAATAGGAAAAAATTTAGGTAATATGCCTTTAATAATTTTACTGTAAGGAATACTGCATAATCCTCAAGATACAGGAGGAGAGGAAAATGATGCTTGCAGCAAATCACGTACCATGTGAACCATGAAAACAATTAAGCAATAATAGTAACAGATCATTCAACATAAACATCATTTATAAATATTGAAGGTAGACAGCCAAATTTCTTCAGAAGACAATTTTATCAGTGGAAAAGGGGGAGGAGCAAAAACAGAGGAAACAGAAAAGCAAAAACAGGGAAAAAAATGCAAAAGAATATTCTGACCAGAGATATTTGAAAAGCCTGCAATATTGATGCTGGTTCCCTATGGACTTGGTGATTGTTCATAACATATTCAAGAAAATTATCAACCATACTCTTGACATTATCCTGCATTTACAGAAAAACATGTTAAAATGGGATCAATTCAGACTGGTACCCCAAGTCAGTTGACATAGATATATTGATTCAACTTTTGCTTAATTGCGGATGCCTTGTGAAAGCATAAGTGAAAGGGTACACAGCCTTAAAAGGGTGATTTCTTAAGAGTATGCACAATTGCAATAAAAATATTTTATAAACTAATTTTTAAAGCCAAGCTGTAGGCAAGTTTCCATAGAAAAATTCGGGTCAACATAAAAAAAGCCAGTTATAGTTTTCCTATTCAAGCATCATATTAGCTTCCAAAAAGAATATTAAAAAACCCCCCAAAAAGATATTCTTAAATCAGAAATTTCAGCAACAGTTCTTTCTTCAAATTTCACACTTTGCTGCATGTCAACAAATCCCTTCACAAGTTCACAGAGAACTCCGAATTTATTCTTAAAGCATTACAAGCCGGATATCACGTTTCAAAATATTAATCAGACATAAACAATAATCAGAGCAAAGAAAGCAAACTGCATACTGGGAGATGAAGAACATCACAAAGCTTTGCTACAGTTGGCTTTAGTGAAAGAAGTAAGCTCCTCTGCTCATCATGCAATTTCCTCACTTTCTCCGATTCAAACTGGTTACCTTGAGGTCTTTCTGATACTTGATCAATAGAAAAAATTGGGCAATAAGTATAATTTACATAGAGTGGGCCATTAACACGAGAACATGAACTTGGCAGGAGTTGAGAGACATTACCCACTGGATCTTCAGAATTTCCTGCAGAATTATGCAATGGATTCAAAAGCTAACATAAGAAACGAGACAAATCCTGGTATTTATCAACTTCAGCGAACCATGAAAGTTCATAACAAAGCAACCTAAATAATAATGGTGACAACTAACCTTCCATTTTCCCAGTAAATAATCTTCCTTCATCTTCAGTTCTAGAAGAAAGCTTGTCCACATTATTATTCACTTTTCTGCACTTCTTTGACATGTCATCACTCTCAATATCAAGTCTATTTACTGAACCATCAAAATGCAGAATTCTTTTCCGTTTCCTGTGAGATGAACCACAGCATGGCATATGAGACAGCACACATCATATGATAATAATGACTTCACTTTCAACCAGAGAATATTTGAGGGGGTACACAAAGGTTAAACCAGTTTCCCCATGAAAGCAACATAAGCAACATATGAAGAAAAGAAAAAAACACTAAAGATGATTGTTCTATGATTTTGCCAACAAGCACCTTATCCTATTAGAACATGTCCCACAGATTCCAAGTGTACCGTCAACCTTGCATTCACATGACCTCGAAGAAGAAGCATCAGCAATCAAGTTGTGGTTGTTTTCATTTGCAATTCTAGCAGGAACATCAGAATACAAATTCTGATTACAATTCTCGGAGGCTTCCTTACAATCTAAATTCTTAGAATTTTTAGCTTCATCTATTGCACCATCTTTTCTGCTTGACTGGACTAATTCTGCACAATTATCTTCTAATGATTCTTCTACCCATTTAAAATGATGAGAACAAGGTTCAACCACATTCTCTTTCAATTCTGTCTGACTTCCATTAAAGCTCTCATCCCTCTTGCCTTCATCATTGTTTCTACCTTCCTTAGTTAACTCATCCACCCTATCCAACTGCTTTTGAAATGCTGAAAGTCAAGAAATTAACAATAATATTATTGCTGATAACAGTAATAATAATTATTTTACATTGCTTGGCAACAATGCAGTCATTTCCATGTCCATAATAAATAGAGAAAAGGCCAAAGGAGTCTTCAATACAAGACCAAACACATTCATTTGGGCCTTAAAAATTATTATTATTATTATTATTATTATTATTATTATTATTATTATTATTATATAAAGTCAATTTATATGCAACAATTAACAGGCAACATATCCTTGTTCGCATCTGAATAAGTAACAATACCCACAGGCCATGGCTACATAAAGGATAACAGAGTTGAAGTCAGAATTCTAATAACAGTTGCAACTTGCCATATTACCTGTCTTTGCTTTTATCTTGAACATTGCCCGAAAATCACGTGCATTCATCCGCTTGCTTTTTACCTGAGAAGTTCCCACTTCAATGACATCATGTTTCTCATTTTGATTGACTTCCTTATCCTCACTCATCTGCTTCACGCTCATATCTTTTCTTGGAATTTTCTGCTTTGAACTTGGTGAGCCCAAGCTTTTAAATTCCGAAGAAGTCAGAGGAGAGTAACCTGTAGTTCGTAAAGATCTCCTCAAAGGACTTGGGGTTTCTTGTTTCTTGACCTGTTTAGAACTCCTTCGGACTGCAAGAGTTGGTGGCGTTCGCATTTCAAGCTGTTCGGACTTCTGAGTACTTGAAGGGCTTGCCACCATCTTCTTTGAAGATGTTTCTCTAACAGATCTTTTAAGGCCAGTTGTCCCAGACATAGAAGAGCCAGACTTAATTAGTCCTTTCTCATTGGTTTCCCTCTCATTAGAATATCCATCATCCTTGGCCTTGCGCCTAGAATCATTAGCCATCTGCGCAGCTGTACAGAAATAAATTTAAAATCAATGTAGACACAAATTAATATTCAAAAGATATAGATGTCAGGAAAAACTTCATTATAATCGTGCTTAAAGCATAACTCTATTGAGAAGAGATTAACACTAAAAATTATAAAAATAATTAGAATCCATCCGGTGACAAGATTCAATTTGGCCCTAAGCAAGGGTGGCACCTTATTGAATACTATCCATCAACAAAAAATTGAAATTTACGGCTACGTTAGTAACCTATGGCAAAAGATTATAAAAATGCAGTGCAATAAAATAAATCACCCAATATTCCCTTAAGATCGTTAATCCATTTCACCGCCTGCACAAGTTAAGTACTTACGAATTCCAATCCAAGTCCCCAGAATTTAAAAATTGTAAAAACATAAAATCCAGCGCCCACAGCAGCAAATCAAATCAAATAATCCAACAATAAAAACAACTGAATATTTTGAACTTGAGAACGACAGTGGCATGCACACGACATTAATACCGTTTCCTTATTTAACCTAACATCGGTATTAAGGAAGAAAATCCATGCCCATGGCGAATTTCGTCATTACTTTCTAACAACTAAAACTAAGAGCTCCCCAACTACGCCTGGTCAAATTCAGCAATGCAATATCTCAAGAACGAGAAACCCAACGCAATTGCTAAGGGAAGAAGATTTTTGCAGATACTTACGGACTTAGAGAACGATTATACTCCCACTCGTGTCAGCTTCGACTTGATATTCGAACCCAACCCTAATTTGTCGTTAATGGAAACTTCAGATGCGTGAGAGCTGGCCACAATGTAGAGTCCACCAAGCTGCAGAGGAAAGAGAAAGTTGCAGAGAAAGTAAAACAAAATTTGCCGGACCAGCACCTGGAAGTTGATCAGCGTAGGTGCTAGTATAGGTTGGCCAGGCGAAGGAGAAAAGGAAAATGTGATTTTCTGAAGGTTAGTTTGGGAAATTGGGGAAAAGTATCAAAGTGACGCCAAATTTTCCGACAAATTCATGGAATAGTTCTCGAAGAAATTAAATTAGGCTGTTATCAGTTTGTCACTGAAAATAGCAAAAATGGAAATGCATATCACATGCATTGATGTTGCTGTGAGATGAAGATTTTTATTTTGTTTAGTGTTATTATTTTATTTTATAAAAATTGCTTTTTTAAGAAGACTTGAAATATGTAATGTAAATTATAATCATAAAATTTATGATATAATCTAAAATGATTAACTTTCCCATCAAAATATTATAGAATTTATGTAAATATAAACAATATAAGAAAGGACTTTATTATTTCACCCGAAAAAATGTTTTGAAATATGATTCTGAAATGATGCAAATTATTGGAGTCCGAAACATTTAAATTAATTATATCCAACTTGTGATCATAATGTAGTCATATTTCTCGACACAAACAATCGGTTCCTTATTTTCAAATTATATAAAAAATTTCTATAACAAAGAACCTTACTATTTCACCTGAAAAATGTTTTGAAATATGGTTTCGAAACAATACAAGCTATTGGATTTTAGAGCATTTAGGTTAATTATATCCAAACTTGTGGTTAAAATGTAGTCATATCTTTCGGCATAAAAATAACCTTATTATTTTATCCAAAATATGGTTCAGAAATGATGCAAGTTATTAGATTTCCAAGTATTTAAGTTAGTCCTATCTTGTATTTAATCCCTTATCTAAAGTTTCTAAAAATTGGCACATAAGATGAATATACCAACGTAGCACCTCAAAATCAAGACAATTTCAGCACCTAATATTAATTCCAAAAAGATTAAGTCTTAGGAAAACATTTATTATGAGAAAGCAAAATAAATAAAAATAGCAATTATAGTAGTAACAAATAAAATAAATTTAAAATATTCTTAAAACACTCCAAATAAATTTAGAAGCATTTCTAAAACAAAAAAGAAATATAAAATGAAAATCAAGTAACTTTGATAGAATAGAAAATTATGAATAAAGTAGCAAAAAAAATTTGAGAAGAAACAACGCATGTTCAAGTTTGATCTGGGAAGGTAATTCCTTGAAGTAGAAACTCTTCGAAAAATTAGAAAAATGAAATTATAGTTTTATTTTAAATTTATTCAACATCATTTGACTAATTTTTAGAGACTTAAAAATAATAAATAATAAAATTATAAACGTTACTTATTACAAAATACAATGTAATTAAAAAGAAAGCTAATTTTTAATGAATTTGCACTGCATTCTAATATTGTTTGAAGGAAAACGAAAAGTTTGCAAATCACGTATAAAAAATTATTGTAATAAATTAATAAATAAGTAATAGAATTTTTAAAAGTAAACTACTAAATAATCACCGTATAAATTTTTTTTTATAAACAATCATCGTATAAATTTGATGTAAGCTATTTCCTTTTATTTACTTTTGGAAAACTGCTTTATTTTTATTTCACTAATTATTATATAATTGTAAATTTAAGTGTGAAATTACCAAAGTACTTTTTAATGTGAAATGATAAATATACCCTTAAATAAATAAATAGATAGATGTGAAAGTATTTAAGGCCAATAAATGTATAAGAATGGTTGTGATGAGAATAGTATCAAAAGACCAAAATGTCCTTAACTACACAATGAGTATGTTTTCTAAAATATCCTGCCTACTGATTCCAATATTTCCATCATTCTAGAAGTTCTTGTCACTAGACAAAATTACAAAATTATCCCTATATATAAAATAATCAAAATGTCTTAATGAATATAATTGAATGCAAAATTATCAAAATCACACTAAATCAAAATATGTGAAGAAAATATTCGACTTGACCATTCAGTAATTTCGATTTTGGGAAAAATTTAGTTCTAAAAATTATTTTTTATCTTTTTTATGCTTAATTATAATAAAAAAGTTCATCAACTAAAAGTAAATTTTGATTAAAAATAATAATTGTATATTTAAGTAATTTTTCTTTCTAATAAGAAGATATTATATTCTTAAATTATCTTATATTAATATAATTTTATTTTTTATTTTTTTTCTCTCTTATTTTTCTCTCTCTATTATTTGGTAGTTCCTTCTCTCTCTCATCTTTCTTTTCTTTCTTATCTTTTTCCCCTACTCTTTTGTACTCCCTTCTCTCTCTCTATCCTTTTCTTTCTTTCTTAATTTTTTCTTTACAATTACCTTTCTTGTTATTCTTTTATTATTCTGTCTATCTTTTTCTTTTATCTCATTATCTTATCTTTTTTTTTTTTTGCCTTTTCTCCCTTTTGCATATTTGTTTATTAACTCTTTATTCACACCTCTCTTTCTCTCTTATTTCCATACTTTCATTGTTATCAATATATTGAAAATTGTAATGAGAAAATATTTGGATAATTAGAAAATTAAATAAATATAATTAATAATTTTATATAAAATAAAAAATTATAAAACAATTTTATGAGAAAATAACAAAATGAAAAAGAAAGATCTAAATGCTTTTCTTTCCATGTTACTTTTAATACAAAAATATATTTAACTTTTTAGTTTTACTATTAATTTTTTTTTACTCTTATCTTAATCATATTTTAATAATAAAATAAGTATTATTCGATTTACCTAAAAGTATCAAAATAGATTGAATTTAATGGGTTGACCTCAAATTAATATAATTTTTTTTAATATAGGATTGAAACTAATATAAAAAATAAAAATAGTAATCCAACTTAGTAAAAGATTTAAATTAGTATGTGTCAGTCTATCTAATTATTAAGTTAACTTGTTGGTTTGGTAATATTAATAAATAATAAATAATTAATTTATTAACATGTATATGTGTGTGTATTAAAGTTATAATTTAATATATTAAAATTACACTTTAATTTATGTGATATTAAAATCATATATATGAATAATACTAAATAATTTTAATATTAAAATTAATGACTTTATTTATTTAATATTATCAATATATATTACATAAATTTATTAAAATAAATAACTACATTAAAATTAAAAAATAATAAATATTATGTGAGATTAAAATTATTTTTATAAAATCTAAAAAAATATTATAACTAAATATATATAAATAAATTATTATAACTAAATAAATATATTAATTAAAATAATAAATTATTACTATTGTAATAAACAGGTGCTATAGTCAAATATATGATGTGGACTTAGTTAACTAAATATTTGTAATCATTTTAGTTAATAGAAAAAAAATTTGGACTAATTCCTGCAATTTTTCTCCCCTAATTTGGGGAGATTTTCACATTAAAAATTATTATGTTTAATTTATTTTCTCAATATTCTAGTTATATCCAATAATAATAACAATAATAATTTTTAAATGATAATAATAAAATATAATTTTATTTATAATAATATTAATAATAATTTATTTTAATTAATTAATGATATGAAGTTAATAATAAACAAACAAATGATGTAATAATAATAAAAAATATAATGGACTATGAAATTCATCTAAAATTACTTAATAAAAGTCGATCTGACCTAAACTAGAATTGACCCAATGTAAAGTTTGTATCCATTAGACCAGCTTAATAAGGTATAGTTAACATATTTTGACAAGTTTAGATTTTATTTTAAAGATAAATTTATATGTATAACATTATTTTTCAATAAAAACTAGTTTCCATAATTATCCAAAAAAATAGTTTCCATTTTATTCATCAAATAAGAAAAAGTATCTTTTGTTATAATATCAAACAACAAAAAATCATTTTATATACTCTCTCTCTATGCACCAAACAAAAAAAATTATTTTTCATAATGTTGTCAAGCTATTGAAAATTATTTTGTCTTTCAAAATTTTATATCTTTAAAAAGGCATTTTTAATAAAATTTCATTCTCTAACAAAATAGATGATAGGGCAAGGCATTTTCTATTATATTAACAAACAACAAAAAATTATTTAACTTTTTAAAAATTCATTTTCTTAAAAGAAATTCCTATAAAGCTTTTTAAAAAAAAAATGCATCTAATCATATTTCAAGAATTTTCTCTTATGCCTCCCTTCTCTATTTCACCGTAAGATTTACCTAGGCAAAGCACCTCTTTTTTTTCTTTTGGCAAATTGATCCTTTCTTTTTTAAAAAAAATAGTAAATTTTGTAGAGAAATAGATAATAGATTTTTTTTATTTGAAGTTGTAGATCTTAATAAAAAAGATAATGAATTTTAAAATAAATATTATTTCTTTATCTCTTCAAAAATAATAAAAAATAAGGTTCATCCTTTTTGTGACTTTGTTTTCAAGATTTAATTAAAGAAATTTTAGAATTAGGAAGGAAAGGCAAAGCAAGGTTTTGCTCACATAAGACTTTATGAACTCACTTCCTTCCTTTTTCAATTCCAAGTAGGCTTATACCTAGATCTATTAGTTTTAGGACTATATGGATTGAATCCAAGTTTAGATATATTATTCTCCCAATTGAAAATAAGATTTTTTTAAGAAAACTCTTTTATTTGCTATGAGTTTGAAATTAGATCTACAATTTTTTTAAGCTCTTTAAATATTTGAAAGTCTTGAAGTTAAGTGAATGAAACTTCTATGCTCTCATTTGGTGTTAATTGAGGATTGACTATAAATCTACAAACACATGTTTTATTAGCAACAATGTTGCTCACTATTACTTGTACTCAAGATCAGTGCGTCCCTACTACTTGGTGAAAGCAAATTTGAATATTAATGTCATCTATAATCCTATAAAAAGGTCAAGGTTTTACTTATTCAAACTTAAGGACAATAAAAGTAAATATATTCAAGTCCAAACTTGTTAAATTTTTAAAATCTAAACTTGAATTCCAGTTTGACTACTAAATAAGCCTAAAAGAATTCTAAAATATTGCATTTTTTTAATAAATAATAATAAAAAATATGTAAAATAATCTTTTAGTACAAATAAATAACATTATAAATATAAATTTCATTCTAATTCAACAAATATACATGAAAGGTAGTTAAATTGTAATGTTTGAACATTGCATAACGACTATATAAGCAATAATATAACTATCAAATATTTTATTAAAAATTTCTTTAATTTTTTTAAATAAATTAAATATGTACCATTTGAATTTAAGTTTTTAAAGTATAACTTTTTTTGGCTTTTTTTTGGTTTTGTCCAATAAAAATAACAAGAATTTTTTATAACACCAAAATATTAACTAATTAAATGAACCAATAACTCAAGGAAATTATAAATAACATAATAAGCAAAAATATATATAGAAATTCATTTAAACTTACTAACAATACAACTTTTGTATTTTAAAGCTCAAGCTCAACTCATTTATTAGACAAGTTTGACTTATCTAGGCTCGAGTTCATTTAACTTGAATATAATTTACGAGCCGAACTCAAACTATTTGCAAGTAACTTGGCCTAGTTATATGTTACTTAAGTAACCATTTGCACATTAACTGACATGTGAGAAGCATGTGTGTCAATGTGATAATTTCTTTGATCAATACACATTGATATTTGGTAAGTCTAATTAATAAAACATTTGTCACATCATTTAAAATTGATAGAAATTAAAAAAAGTTATAACAAGTACCTTATTGAAAAATATCATAAAATAAATTTTTCATAAATTTTTTCAAATTGTTTGTATATATTCATATTAATAAATTAAAATTTTAAATGTGCCTTATATAGATTAGAGAAAATTTCAATTGGAGAAAAATTTTATAAGCTTTTTTGTATCATATTCTTATTATCCATAAACTTAGCAAAAGTGTTTTTTTATTCAATCTCATTAGACTTTACAAATGTAGAGTCTTCCAAAACTCACACACACAACTCCTCCAATTTTGGACCCATTATTTTGAAACATTTTAATATTGCTTAGAAAGGAAAAGATGATATGCACAACTTGTATTTTGTTCTTCTATAATCTCATCCTTTTGTAGTAAAAAAAAGTAACTCTTAGAGTTTTCAAATAGGATATATTCAATGAACACTTCATTAAATGTCTATTTAGAATATAATTATATATTTCTTCTTCATTAATGTGTATCCAATACACATAATCTTAATCAAATACAAAATAAATTCATGATTTAAGAAATCATCCAATCAATATATATCTACTTAGTAACAATTATACATGAATCTATTTATTTGAAATCCATCTTATTTAAATTATGATCCTATTCAATGTTTAGATATAAATACTTACATGTTTACCAAGAGTCCTTACTCCTGTGACACTCCACTCTATCACATATAGTAATAAATTATGTGATAATCTTTTAAGATACACTGCCCATTTCCACTTTAGATTATGAACACTTAAGATTATAAAAAAAAATTCAAATTTTGTTATACCCTATAATATTAGAAATTAGTAAACTATTAACTAAAGTTTTTAAATAAGAAATCTTGATGTGAGAATAATTAAAGTATGTTATATTTACATAAAAGAAATTTTGTTAGAATAACTTATTGGATTGTGTTATAGGTTATACCTTACGATAAGTTGATTAAGCAAGTTAAAAGAAGTCAATATGTGAAATTTTCTTTTCTGCCCTTAGTGTCAACTTTATACCTTAAACTTGTACTTCTTTATTCTTTTATTTTCCTCAATTGACTCCTCCCCTCTTGACTTTTCATCTTTTATAATCAAGTTACCAAGGTAAGCAATTCTTGATCCTTTTCATTTCCATGAAATCATGATTAAATCTCTTTCTATTCCATAGGCAAATTATTGATAATTTAATTATATAAAGGCAGAATAGGTTAAAAACGAGAAATAGAGCCCTAATTTGATAAATTTCAATTTTTTTAATGTGTAATAGCTTAATCTAATGCCATATCAAGCTTAATCACTCTTTATCTAACTAGTGAGTAGTACTTTACTTGAATATTGGCTATTATAGGATCTTATAGAAACTTAGTTTGATTTAATGATTATAGCTTAAAAATAATAAATATTATGGTGGATTTAAGTAGTTTTACATGATTTTTGTGACTTTTGATAATCTAATTAATTGGTTTGATTTTATGGTTGAGCTTTAGGTTGAAAGAATATAGGTGAATAATAATTTTTAGTGAAAATCTATAAAATTCATAGGTGAATCGATTAATTAATCAATTCATTAGACTTAAAAATTATTTTTAGAAGACCAAAATTGATTCATCTAGGACTCATAAAAAGAATTGATTTACCTTACTGTAGGAGCTCTATGAATAGTAAGAATCAATTCCTTAGTTGATTCACCTTTATAAAAAATTTCTAAAAGGTTTAAGTTTATTCTTGAATTGATTTAGCTTTGACAAAAATAACTTATAAGGAATGACTCAACTTCCCAATTGATTTACCTTGTATTTCTTTGAAATTCTACATGTTTAAAGAATTTTAATGACATTTCACCTTATATATATGTTATATGATAGCAAATGATATTATTATGGATTGAATGATGATGAATAAGCTTAATAGCTCATTTAGGATAGAATTTTTTATGTCTTGCTTTTGTATATATTAAAATTGAGTAATAATGATAAAGAAAGAATCTTGCAAATGATGAAACTTATGCATTAAATTTAAGTGCCTATTTATAAAGGGATAATGTAAGCCTTGGAGGGACAACGTTAAGTTTATGAAGGGATAAAGATGATCAAAAGTTAAGGAGAATTACTTGTTTGAATAACTTTATATGTGCTATCTTTGGAATACTCAATATGTGACTCATGCTTTATTATTTTGCCTTCTATGTAATTCATTTATTTATATGTTTGTAAGTCCATAAGGGAAATTTCTTATTTTAATATGGAATATATGTTATTGTCTAACTAGTATTTATACATCTAATTATTTAAGTAAAATATTAACTCACTAAGTTTTTGATGTATTTTTCTATGTTTTACTTTTTAAATACCCAAGTTAACACATCACCAACATCTTCGCTTCAGTATTAGATATATAAATCATTTTGTAAACATTTTAAGATAATTTATAAACTTACTAATCAAAGCCATGATCGTAATTTATAAGACTTAGGATTGGATGACTTGGAGCTCATATAAACTATAAACAATTATTTGAGCTTAGTTAGACTAACTTATTCCTTATATTATGAGGAAGTATAAGTTAGATTAACTCTTCTATGGAGTAGCCTTTTTTATGTTAAGATAATTCAAAATTGAATGAATTTGCTTCCCTTCATTGCATCATTATTTTCATTAGTGTTAAATTTTAATTTAGGCTAATGGAGTTATGTTTAATAATTCCACACTAATCACAGTCATAGGAAGGTCTTGACAAATTCTACAAATGTAGTCTATAGATAGATAATATATGGAAGAATTTGTTGTTTATTATCTTCCCCTATATGCCTACTACTATTAGTGTGTGAACATATGGATGATTCTTCATTGCTAGGTTCTTTGGCTTGCTAACTTATAGTATTCATCATTTTCATAATTCATAGAATTCTCAAACACTTAGAAAAAGAATAGATCAACAATAAGCAAAACACTTAAAATAAACCTTACCATTAACATTCTTAAGCATCATAAGGTCCATTAAAATGTTACTAATAATATATGAGCCCGAATACATATATACCACCGATACAGTTTCAATCAGTACCTATTCAAGCAGCAAATAGGTATGACCTAGTTGACCAATCCTAGAGCTTTGTCCCATTAAGAAACTTTAGACTATGCTTTGATATAACTTTTATCACAACCTTCATAAGGTTGTGACTAGCGTTGAACTCATTCACTTGATATTTACTAACCTAACTCAGTTATATACAATGTACAAACAAATAAATTAGCATAAAACATTAATAATATTACTAACATTTATAATGAAGGATATAATTATGTTTAATGAGTAAAGGTGTCAAATAGGTGGTCCATCATGGATACGAATCAAGTTTGTATTACCTACATCTAAAACAGACCTAATTTTAAAAAAAGTTCAAACCCATTAAAACCCATAACAAACGTGGATCGATCTATAAACTTTAATTATGAGTTCATAAACTAAGCATATATGAACTAATCTACGATAGGTTAAGTTTGTGACGCACCAATTTGTACACCCATATCCAAAATGGACCTAATTTTAGGGGCTCTAAACTCGCTAAAACTAGTAACGAATGTTGATTGATCCATCGACTCTAATATGTTTAACATTTCTATCAATAAGTTTGATTTTTACAAATAAAGGAAGTTAAACTTACTTTTAATCTCTAACATAATAAAAAAATAAGTCCACCTAACTAATCCTAATGAACAAAAAAATCTTTATCCTAAACTATTAACTTTTACTATTTAAAGCCAAGAAGACATATCTATTTATGAACAAAATATCCAATTATTACTCATATCCATTAAGAGAAAGCTTGAAAGACCTATCCTTGTTGTGATAATAATGGAGACATCCTAGTCTAAGAATTTATAATTTTAAAATACAAAAAAGTAAGTTCAAGATTTAGTGAGTAAGCATCCTAAAACAAGGCAATTATAAAGACAAGGAAACAATTAAACTTTACTAATTAGATTTTCCTTCCTTTACACATATCTGAACTCGCACACAATTTCACAACCAACCTATTAGTATTCATAACATCTTATATACATTATGATAGTAACACTTGATAATTTATTTAATTCAAAAATAACAAATCAAACTTATCTTAAAAATAAATAAAATAGAAAGCAAGTAAATCTTTTATAACTTTCATCCATCCTTATCTTTTATAAGTTTATTTTTATCTCTCACAAGCAAATATCGGATCTAGGTTTTAAGCCACAAATATTATCACTCCTCCTCTATCTTGATTTCCATGAATGATAACATAATTTGATGATAAATATCATAAATATTCATCCATAACATACTTTTGAATATCATAACATCACTATGTCTTTTTGCATGGCCTCACATCATACATTCAACATTATTTAATGCATAACAACTCATATAATCACCATAGAACAAGTTACACGCCTTGGCACTCCAATTATAAAGGTCTAGAACAGAACTTTTAGGCATATAATCAATTTTGTTATTCTAGAGAGCAACATTCTTATGCATAATTGATTATAAAATCGTATATAAGCTTTTAAAGAGCAAATCCTATTGAGGCATTATCAATTATGTATGCTTAGAAAACTAATCTTAAATGCTTAATCAATTATGTAACCAATTATCTTATATTTTCTACAAAAAATTTTAAGAAAAATATTATTCATCTACATATATTTCACTAGGATTTCATTTCATAAGCCACAATATACAAACAAACCATCATACATTGCAATTTTATCATCATATATACTAAATCCCTCAAGAAAATCAAATCAAAATCACTTAAATCATAAACTCTCAAGATTTGCAAAGAGCATAGAAACTTAAGTTTAAATAACTCAATAATATATAAAAACATTCAAATCTAATTAGAATGCTTACTCACCTTGTATGAAGGAGATGTTAAGTAAATGAAATTGTAGGTTGATAGCTCATAATCATCCAAAAACTAAAATCTTTAAGCTAAGGCTCAAAATCCCTTTTTTCATTCAAAATCCTTAATCATTTAAATCCTAAGAAAAATAGAGGAAAAACTTTGTAAAAATTAAGGTTTAGGAAGGCTTACCTTATTTGAATTGAAAAGTAAAGGAAGTTGATAAAGATTACTGCTCTTTTCATGGTTGAAAAGAAGAAAGGAAGAAGATAAAGAAGGAAAAGAAGATAACGAATGGAAAAGTTAAGGAAAATTTCACGTAGAAGCTAAAATAAGGTAATAAGAAAAAAATAAAGGTAAAGGGTAAAATTGAAAAGGTTCTCTAATGCTTTTGTATATATCTTACACTCACCTTTAATTATAATTATCCTTTTAACATTTCATTTCATTCCTTTTTCTTGACTAATTCACGCAAAGTTTTTACTTTAAATTTCATTAGTATACTTAACTATTTTCCAAACATAATTTTATCTCATATTTCTTTATAATAACTTATTATACTTTTATAAACTATTTTAAATTTTAAGGAGTGTAACAAAAGAATCGATTTATAATAGTCTGGCATTTTAACAAAGCTCTTTGTCCAACAAATATTTAAAGCACTCAACTTTTATGTAAAAGCTAAAACATGATTTCAACTCAAAGAACTTTACTATTCCATTGACATAAGAAACATATTTCTTTGTTCTCCAATGATAAGAAAATCCCTTGAACCTTTAGATTCAAATTCTTTCTTTTGGAACCATTATGTATTCAACTTTAAAGAGTTTTCTGAGTTTTGTGTCAAATTTCTTTGTATCAAACTTACATTTTCTATATTTCTAGGGTGAGATATCCCTAGGAATCCCAAAAGTGAGGCATATCTTAATCAGTAAGTACTTTGAGCAAGAAAACATTAAAGAATTACTTTATATTCAAAAAAAGATCAAATGCTTCTTTAAGTGCCTATCTTAACCTTGAAAAGATAGTGAATTAGCTAAATTAAAATTAAATAAGCTTAGTAATAAATGTAATCCTTAAAATGTTAGATCTTTAAATCTAAACCACTATAAATATTATGCTTATTTTTCTTTTTCCTATATCTTCTAAATTTCATCACTATAATTATGATAAATAGTGATGGTATGACTGGTTATTTACTTTGTATGATTTAAATTGCTTGTAACTTGAAGCTTTATGCTTATCTTATGTTTCTAACTCTTTTATGATTGAAATTTTTGTTTGAAAAATTAAATCTATTTTAAAAGTGAATAAAATTCTAAAACTCAATTTACCTCATTTTGGGTGGAATTCTTAGTTACAAAAGACCATAGCACACCTATGGAAGTGAAAACCTTGCTTTGCTTCTTAACTGTGATTCATGAAGCATCATTAATATTTGAAATATGTTTGAATGAAATGTTAAGGCAAATGACAATCTTGGGAGTATTTTATGCAACTGAAGTTATTGATGATAATAATTTATTTTGTTTTGCTTTCAAGAATAAATGAATAAAATTTGAAGAACATGTATAAGATTATTCATGGGTTAAATGTGAGGAGATCATTGTCAAGGAAGAAGATAAAAATAAAATCATGACAAATTTGAACAATGATAATGGAACAATTTAATGGATTGAAGAATGTGAAGAAAAAGTAATAACATGATATTGCAAATGAAATGTTTAAAGTCATAATAAGGTGGAAGTTTTAAAAGTATCCTAAGGGTTATAATGGTATTGGGGTCAAAGTGATGTTGAAGATATGGAAATATGCTAAGCAGGATTCCTAAAGGCTTAAAACATGTATTTTTTTGGAAAGTTATAAACAAAGCCATAGGGTTAATAGTGAGAAGAATCTTGTCTACTCCATAAGAGAGTATGAGGCAAAATTTCTTGAGAAATCCTTTAAATTTAAAGTCATCAAGGTTAAGAAATTTTAAAATTAAAAAAGGTATTAGAAATAATAATTTTGTAATTCCAATGTGTATAAATTTATTTATCTTTTAAGTTTATATTAATTAATTTCCGTACATACGAGTGAAAACATTAAATGTGAAAATACATGTAATTAATTGTTAAAGAATTACTAAGTAATTATATATACATGTTATTTTGAGAGTTTACATAGGAGTAAGTTAGGTAATATGAGCTAACAAAATTAAATACTTTATGCTCCTATAAACATTAAGATAAATTAAATGAAATATAAAGTTTCTCATTTTTAATAAGATAGTTTTTATTTTTTTTATGGGGTCAGATCCTTCGTTTCTTTGATTTGTGATTTTATCAAGGGAAGTTATAAATTATGGATTTGTAACTAGTGCATTTCTTAAAAAATTTATCGAATAAATTTTAAAAAGATATAAATATAAATTTTTTTTATTTGAAAGTGTGAGTCTTAATAAAAAAATGAATCCTAGAATGAAATTTATATTTTTATCATTCCAAAATTAATAAGAAATAGTTAGGAGAAAATGGAGATAATCTAAATTCATAAATTGTATACATGCACGCCTTATAGATTTTCTTGTCAAAGACATTTACTTTTACCATTAAAAGAATGTAAGCAAAGGAAAATCGAGGTAGAATGGGAAAAAAAAGGTGAACCCTTTTAATCTTATAACAATTCTATTTATATTGAAAATAAAATTTGAAACTAAGTATTAAACTTAAATATATATTAAGAGTTACCAATTTATATAAAATAATAGAATAAATTTATAAAATTTAATTTGATAAATATGAAAAATTCGAGTACCATTTCCAGTTGATATAGCATTTTTCTTATGATTGTTGTTGATCCATAAACATATTAATTAAAAGCCAATCTATTATTCACTTTAGTGTCTTGCAAGGAATCATTTTGATTCTCTTTATTTATAGTGTCATTCAAATGTCAATCTAATGAAAGGACCGATCTCCTCATAGGTAGATAACACTGATTGGTTGATGGACAATCTGCAGAGTGCCTAAGTTGAACAAGATTTAGTTATTGGTATTTTTTTTGTGGCTAAAAGCAAAAATCGTATTTACTCAAAGGCAAATAGCAAGTCATTTGTACAAGCCATCTCCACTAAGAGAGAAACCTTGTGGATAGTATTCGCACTATTCTCTATTACATTATACACCCATTTGGCTCCTACATGAGCTATGTTATTTGACTTACAACTTATCCAAACTACTGATAAAATAGTAGAGTCTATCAGATAATAAGTAATATCTTTAATATAGATACTAATCTGTCATGGAACTTGAGTGAATTTTAAAACTACATTTATAACAAGTTTACAGTCACTTTTTATAATTATCTTGTTATGATGAAACTCCTGTGCAACCTGACAAATTTTGAGAATTACATAAGCTTCTACTACTTCTGGATAACCACAATTGAACTTTTCAAACCATATCTCTTTGACTTGTGCCAATTCATCCCTCATAATAATTGTAATTAATACCAGTTTGTCTTTCCATACTGCATCAATATTAAGTTTGAGACAGTTAATTAGTGGTGAAGTCCATTTTTATGCAATATGGGTGGCAATCGATCTTTCAAGACCTTGTATCCTATATAGTTCTATCCTGAGGTCATTCTCCATATGGATTACAAGCATTTCTAGATTAAGCGAGAGTCATTCAAATACATGATCATTGCGAGCCTCCCAAACTCTTCATATTATAATGGTTCTATTAGCCACAACCTAAATTGTAAACTCATTTGGGGCATGTTGGGGAATAATGGAATGATTGATATGTAAAATAGTATCCAAAAAGCTAATAGTAGAGGTGAAAGGAATTGAATGAATGTGTATACCTAAAATCCGAAACCATAGAAGTCTTGTTATCTCGTATCTGGCCATAACGTGTAATTCATCCTCTGGTTCTAAGTCACAAAGAAGGTAGTGAACATTTTGGAGATTTGCATTGTATTGAATACACAATCGTGTAAGAATGATACCATTGACAAATCTCTAATAGGTTGCCTTCAATTTGTAGTGTATCACTGCTTTCCCTAGTTTTTGCCATCTGTTAACTTCCTCTTCAGTATACCTTACTTTATTTCTAGCCATATAAACTGAGCTCATATAGAATTGACTAGAATTTTCCAAAATTCATTTTAATTCATTAACTCCAGTTATAGATACTTTGATTTGGATGATGTGATCTACATTTTCTTCTATAAAAATGTTACACAACATATTTTCATTATAAAGTTTTGTGCCTAGTATCCAAAAGTCAATAATATGACTATTTATAAGCAACACTGCTCTAGTTTTGAGTCTTGGGTGAAATCCTTGTGCTAGTGGGAGCCATAATAGATTATGGGACAAACTTAATTAACCATCACGAATAAGAAAGCAACACCGGCATTAAAAGGAAGTGGCCTCGACAATGATGTTTTTTTAGGCCTATGACGTATAAGTAGGTCCAGTATTTATTCAGTTAGCTGAAAGTGGGATAGCATGTTCCGGACACTCTAACTGCTATGTTGCAATATAGTTTGTTAGCTGAGGAATTCGGGTACATGCATCACTTGTTATAGTACATAGGCATATGTTCTCCTCGGCAAGCTAATCATCACTCATTTTAGTTGCGATATGCATTTCTTCTGAATATTGCATGGTCAACAAATTGCCCTCTTTTAGATATTTAATTTTAAAATTTTAAACCTAAAGTTTATTTAGTGCCATCTCGATCATCCAAGTTAATTTCGCCAACAAAGCCATATTTATCTCTTAAAATTTTTAAAAACCTAAACCTTCATATTTTTTAGGCATACACAATGCATCCTATGAAATAGAAGCAAGGTAGTAAAATTTATTGTCCAGTACTTGCCACCAAAATCGATAGGAAATTCAATCCATAGCTCGACACACCTTTTTTAGTACTTTCAACATTGACATAGTATAGATTGGAAGTGTTTATATAACTGCATTGATCAATGTAGCATGACCTACCTAAGATAAAGTTTGATTTTTCCATCCCTTAAGTTTTTGTTGTACCTATTCTATTAAGTAATGGAAGTCTCGCTTCTTGTGATGTGATAAAAAAATTAGAATGTCCAGATATTTAGCTCTAGAATGAAAGGAGTATAAATTAAGGGATTGTTGAATATCCTATCTTAAACTTCTATAAGTGTTAGGAGAAAAGAATATGCCAAATTTAAGGTAATTAACCTTTTGATAAGACCACAATTCACACTGCATAATACAATTCTTTAGGCTTTATGCTTCCCTTTTGTTTACCTATAAAAATATAATGACATCATCTACAAACATTAAGTGAGTAATAGGATGTAACACTTTATCTATTTTAATTCCATGGATATGCCCTGTTAATTCAACTTTAAATAGTAGTCTTGAAAAAACTTCTGAGATTAATATGAATAGATATAGGGATAAAGGATCCCCCTATCGGAGACCACCAAATGAATTAAATCTTACAAATGGGCTTCCATTTAATAGGACTAAAAATTGCACTATAGATAAACATTGAGAGATCCAACCGATAAATGTGTTATGGAATCCAAATAACTCTAATAATTTAAGGATGAAGGATCATTCAACTCAATCATATGCTTTTTGCATGTCCAATTTAACCCCCATCAAACCTCCTTTCCCTTTCTTCTAACACAAAGTATGAATAATTTCCTATGTTATAAGACCATTTTCAGCTATCCAACAGCCTGGTACAAAGGCTAATTGGGTCAGTGAAATTAATTTCCTCAATACTGATTTCATTTTATTAGTTATAATTTTTGACATAACTTTGTATAAGAAATTGCATAGGCTAATTAGATGGTAATCATTAATAGCACAGGTATCACTATGCTTAGGAATCAACATGATATATATTTGACTGATTTCCTTCAAAAGTAATTTATGAATAAAAAATCGTTGGATTGCGACAATGACCTTTGGACCCATAATATCCCAACATTCATGATAGAACAAATCAAGCATACCATCAAGTCCTGGAGCTTTTCATAAGATGCATTTACTTTATAGTATCCTTTATTTCCTTACTAGTTGGAATTTGACACATCCTTTCATTTTCCTTAGCACTTATCATTAAAGTAATAAAGGTCTCTAAATCAATAGATAAGGATGGATTTGAACAGGTAACTAGTTCACTAAAGTTACATATGAACTCATTACCAATTCCTTCTTGATCATATATCAGTGACCTTCATTTGTCTAGAGGCATTCAATGTTATTTCTTTGCCTTCTCACAATTGTGGATAGATGGAAAAATTTAGAATTTGTATCACCCTCTTTAATCCACAACTCTCTTGATTTTTGTCTCCATATACTTTCTTGATGTTTTAATTGTTCATCGATATTCCATTCTATCTGCTTTTGTACTAAATGATTTACTAGAATGGGTAGGGCCACATGAATGAACTTTAAATTTTGATATAGTTCTTTTAGGCGATATTTGCAATGCTTAAAAACTTTATGATTCCTTTCCTTCAAAATCCCCTTTACATTTTTTGTTTTGTGCACCACCTAAAATATTGGTGATCCTTGGATTGGCTTTGTCCAAGCTTTTCTAATATAATCTTTACAAAAATCTTCCTTTAGCCATGCTACAAAGAATTTAAAAGGTCATGGAAGATTGTCAATATCATGGACTATATTTAAAAGGATTGGATTATGATCTGATTATGTGCTTTCTACCACTAGCAGTTTTCCTCTAGGATACATGGTTCGCCAATATGGACAATAAATTACTTAGTCCAGTATTTCATAAATATTTGCAGTTTCACTACACCCAGTTGTCCACGTGAAATTTTTTCCTTAGCTATGAATATTTATTCCTCCTATATGTTCCACAAATTCGATAAAGGCTATATCAAATGAGTTTCCTCCCGGCCCCCTATTTCATCTTCCTTAAATAATAGGGCATTGAAATCCCTTATAAGTACCTATTGTTAATTAATGGTTGCTATCACTGCATATAGATCTATCTAAATAATATGTTTAAGGCTCTAATGAGAAGGTCCATACACATAAGTTAAGAACCAATTGGTATCTAGAACCTCATCATGCACTTGGGTATGAATCCAGTTAGAGCAATGTTCAAGGATGGTACAATGAAAGGAGTTTTGTCACAACAGTGCTATTCCACCTTTACCTTTCTTACCAACTATAAAATGATGTTAAAATTTTAATTTTTGTGACACTTTGGAAATTGTATCTTTGTTTGCCTTGATTTTGCATAAGAGTAAACAATTTGGCTAAAACCTTCGGTTGAGAGTCCTTAAGGCTCTTACTATTGAGGTATTATTAAGACCCTCACAGTTCCAACTTAAGATTTTCATAGCACTTGTGAAGCCTTGATAAGGCCCACCTCCTTAGCCATTATACAAAGGATATCATTGATGGATTGTATAATGCTCTTTATTGGTCCTTTTCCACTTTCCTTAACACAGTGTTTCAATTTTTGTAAATTAGTTTGACGTCTTTCCTTACCTTTAGATTCCATAGAATTAGGTTTATGATCACTCCCAATTTGGAAACTTCCATGGGGCACTTCAAAATTGTCATAGCTTGCTTGTCGTTTAGCCTTGTTGAGATTCATGCTCTAACAGTCAGCATTTTTCTTTCTCTTTGATCAACTTTTCTTAATTTCTGGCTTTTTTTATCATATTGGGTTTTCGGGATTCAACATGTTCTTTTGAATTGTGTAAAGAGATATTCGCCATTGGTGGTAAGGTAGGTTCCTTATCAGTAGGTTTTTTTTTTGGGTGAACAAACGAGGTTGAAGCCCAAAGAAAAGGAAACTAAGGAAATCTAATAGAGCAAGTCACAGGAACCCTCATTACATCAGAAAGAATTAAATAAGTTACTTGACTAGGAGGATGGTCAAACACATGTAACCTTAGAGTAAGATTGATTCCATATCTGGCCATCCTATCTGCACATTGATTCCCTTCTCTAAAAATGTGTGATACTTCTACTGCCTAATCTTTATTAAAGAGCTCCTTAATAACAGTGATTAAGTAGTGTTTGGGATCTCCTTGTTTATTTAAACCGTCTAGTAAAGCCTTGGAATCACTCTCCACTTGTATTTTCCTATATCCTCTGTTCCATGCTTCTTGAAGACCACAGATTAAACCCCAACATTTTGCTTCAAAGGAGTTACATTCTCCTAGAGGTTTAGCATTCCCAAATAACCACCTACTATTTGAGTCTTTGATAACACCTCCACATGAAGATCTTTTGTCTTTATAATTACAGGCTCCATCTGTATTTAATTTCACCCAATTATTTCGAGGAGGCCCCTAATACCTGAATTTCTAAGGAATGCATTCTTTCCAAGTATTTCTTTGATAAAATGATGCCCATTTCATCAATTGCTCTTAAAATATACCTTGTAGCATTTCAAGGTCTAGAGAAATTCACCTCATGTATTTCACTGTTTCTCCATTTCCATATGTGCCAGGTGGATATAACCCAAGTTTCTGTCTAATTTAATTTAGCTTTAAACTCTTGATTCTGATTTAGATTGATCCGCACCCATGTGTTTTGATCTAAAAACATGAAGATGTTAATAAGATGGCTTGGAACTAGATTTTTTCCAAATTTTTGCAGTTAGTTGACAGTCTCGAAGGACATGGAGGATAGATTCCTCATATTGGGGATAATGTCTACAATATTTGGACCCATGACCTTATTTAGCTATTCTTGTGTTTGTCAGCAATCTATTATGGAAAACCTACCATAAGAATGTTTTTATTCTTTGGGTAACTTTAAGCTTCCAAAGGTTTTTCCAAACTACATCTTCAACCTCCTAAGAATTTTTTAACAAAGCCTAATATGCACTAGCAACTGAGAAGGAGCCATGGTTCTCAAATCAAACTAATCGGTTGCTCCCTGCTAAAGCTTGTGGCGAATAAATTGGCATTATTTTGTAGAAAATATCAATTGGAAGAAGGTGCTGGAGTTTATTCCAGTCCCAATCATCATCAGAAAAAACTATCTCACTTACTTTAGCCTAAAGGTTATCCACATTAATCAGAGAAATAGAGAAATGATAAAGGTTATCCACATCCAGCCAAAAGTTAATTGAATTACCATCCCAAATCTTCCATTGCATCAGCTGTTTGGTAGTGCCCTAAAGTTTAGTGATATCTCTCCAAAAAATAGAATCTCGATTAGAGCTTTGAACGGTCAGTAGCCAAGATTGTCTGTCACCATATTTTCCTTTTAAAACCTATACCCATAGATCTTCAGTGTTGATGCACACTTTATAGCATATTTTCATGAGGCATGCACTATTAAAAGTTTTCAAGTTCCTCAATCCTATGCCGCCTGAACTCTTAGGTTGACAGACATTACTCAATTTTACCATATGGATTTTATGCGTATTTTCATCATGGCCCCAAATAAAGTTACGTTAAATTCTTTCAATCGACTTGCACACTCCTTTTAGGATTCTCTCCACCTGCATATTATATATAGGCATTGCTAAAATAATTGAATTTGCCAGCGTTAATCTTCCCACCAATAATAAACTTTTTGTCTGCCAACTAGCTAGCTTTTGGCGAACTTTTGCTAATAAGTTTCCAAATTGATTCTTGCTGTTTCCTCGAGACACTAAGGTAATGCCCAGATATTTGCCTAACTCTAATGTGGGGGAGAAACCATAATTGTTGGAAATACACTCTTTTAAGGAATCTCCAACATTTTTGGAGAATAGAATTTTTGACTTCATAGCATTCACTCTTTGGCCAGAGGCACTACAAAATTTCTCAAGACATTTGTTAATGCATTGGATCTGATCCAAGGAAGCCTCAACAAAGAGGATGAAATCATCAACAAACATGAGGTGAGATATTTTGGGGCCATTCCTCCTTGCTTTGATAGGTCTCTAGTTACCATAATTAACCTCTTCTGTTATAACATGGGATAGTTTATCCATACACGACATAAATAAGTAAGGGGAGATTAGGTCACCTTATCTGATACCCCTTGTTGGATGGAAGTCTTCAAATTTAGCTCCATTCCAGAGAATGTTCATGGATGATGAAGAGATACATTGCATAATTACTCTTTGAAGATCACTGGGAAGATCTATTTCTGACAAAACATCCAAGATGAACTCCCATTTTAATTTATCATAGGCTTTTTCCAAGTCTATTTTAATCGCCATATAGCCAACTCTTCCTTTTTTCATTTTCATAGAATGAATCATTTCGCTTGCAATTATAATATTATCCTGGATATTTCTACTAGGAATGAAGCTTGATTGATATGGAGAGATTAAGGAAGGTAACAGAGGTCTTAGTCTATTCACAATAACTTTAGTTACACATTTATAGGTAACATTACACAGGGATATGGGGTGGAATTGGCTAACAAACTCTAGATGGTCCTATTTAGGAATGAGGGTGATCAGAGTTTAATTAATGTTTGCTATATTGAATGTTCCTTCAAAAATACCTCGCACCAACTTAAAGAGATCCTTCCTTATTATGTCCCAGTTAGCTTGAAAAAATATTATTGAAAAACCATCATATCCAAGAGCTTTAGTGGCTTCCATGTTGAAGATAACTCTTTTAACTTCACTAAAAGAAATTGGTCTTTGAAGACTTTTTTTCGTCATTTCCTAAATCTACTTAAATTTCAAATTTGTTTGAATTGGTATATGTGCCACATCCTCTCTTTGGAATAGATTTTTGAAAAAGCCCACAACCATGTTGACTAACTCCTCTTTATTATCTTACTAATTTCCATTATGGTCTCTGAGTATTGTAAATCTATTTTTTCGTCTTCATATAATGGTTTTCGAGTGATAAATTTTGGTATTTTTATCTCCATCTTGAATCCATTTAGTTCAAGCTTTTTGATGCCATAAGATTGTTGGGAATTCGGATTATCACATGCAGCGAAATTTTAAAATTTTGATCCGAATTCTACCTAGGATCTATGCAAAAAGCATAAGTCAATGATTAGGGTTTTACCTATTGGGCACTCGTGTTTCTACTGATCAAAACTTGAGAGCGGATGAATCAAATGCCAGCCGGAAGGTACAGCATCTCTACGGTATCCACACGGAGTGAACAACGACTTCTCACCCACCACGCGTCTGCTAGGATGCGTTTTTCTCTCTAAGAATTAGGATTGGATGTTTTCTGAGTGATTTAGGGTTTATATGGAAGCTTAAAACGTGATTATTAAAGTGCTGCCCTCTAATCCCTTTTTATAGAACTTAGGCAAGCCATAATCCTAGTCCAACTAGGATAATGCTTCCAAAATCCTAATCACACTTAACAACTCATCTTATCCTTATCCTAGAGATAATGGGGAGAGATAAGACTTATCTATTAATTATCTAATATTAGATAATTACATATAGTTATCAAATATCAAAATAATATTATCTCATAATATATTTATCTAATATCTGATAAGATAATTATTTAATATTACTTTAATATCAAATAATAAACGTGAATTTATTATTCTTAATAATATATATGCACGAAAGTAAGTCCAATTAATTGGATATTAATATAATTAAAGTCCAATTAATTATTGTCTTATTCCTACTCCTTTTGTGTGACCCTGTAGGTTCTTACTACGTTGACAATGACTTATTATTTGAGCCATAGACAGTGAGCGGTATCTAGCAATACATCACTGCCACTCAAGTAGTAAGAATGTCTGTGATTCGACATCCACCTAATACATGATCAACGTTTTGCATTATAACCCTTTTGCAATAATATCCAAATTGAACTAAAGGCATGGAATGTGTCATCCTCATCAATGTTCAATTTACATTTCTTGATGCTGAGTAGACTTAAAATAAATGATTAATATCACATATTAATTCAATTGAGCATGGCCATGCATTTCTAAGTCTCACTCAATCAAGGGGCCCAAGGATATTTCTCTTTTATACAAGAGTAACAAAATCCCATCTACATCACTCACTTCTCTCTGCATGATTTATGACACACCCAATCAATGCCCTACTTGTCATCCTGATTAAAGGTGACATAGGACAATATTAAAGTGAGTAATTCCTCATGTAGGGAACCATAGTAACTTCAGGTCAAAGGTTTATGTGTATTTGTGATCATATGAGAATAATTTATGACACGTTTATCCATGCAATATTCTTATAGTGGGTCAGTCCAGTACATTGTTCACTAGCAATGTACTCATGTATTGACTTGATATCACATATCCATAATTCGTAATCATCAGTCACTATACATGCTAGTCTCGATGTATTATTACTATCCTTTTCGTGATAATACTTGACTAGGGACATTTTAGGAATAGCAAAGCTATTCCAAGGATAATTATTATATTAAGTTATAAATTGTACATAATAATAATAAAAATAAAATATAATAATTAAATTGCCTAAAATAAAATATAATACATTGTGTATAACTTCAATCATCTTATATGATTGGTTCTAGGACACACACTAACAAAGATTTCTTCTTGCATTAAGATTTCATGGAATTCTTGTTGTAAGGTTTTTTCAAGGCTATCTAGATATGGATTCCACCTTCTCTCTATAGCTCTTTGAAAGCCCTTAATTTAGGCCAAAGTATTATTTTTCCTCCTTCTGATATTGCCGAACACTGTGTGGTTCCAAATCTTCAATGGAGTAATTAAATTTGAAATATTAATGTCCATTGAAGCTTTGTTATTCTAGTTATTCTAAATGAGATCCTTGAAAGAAAGGTGGTGTAACCATGCAGCTTCGAATCTGAATGGTCTCTCTATGTTTCCAGTTCTTCCTCCTTCAAAATCCACCAGTAAAGGATGGTAGTCAGAGTAGACTCGAGGTAGAATTTTAACAATAGCCTCACTATAATTCATTCTCCACTCCATATTACTCAAGCTTCTGTCCATTCTTTCAAAAACTCTATTGTAACTGTTTCTTAATGGTCCACGCTATGTAAATCTAGAACCTTCCCGCCCAAGGTCAATTAAGCCACAATCATCTATCCATTCTGCAAAAAGCTGATAATGGGATTGATTGATAGGAGCTCCTCCTTTTTTTCCCCCTAGGCTAGCAATGTCATTGAAATCTCCTACTACAAGCCATGGATCTGAAATGGTACTAGCTAGCTCGCGTAGTTTTTGCCTACACTCTAATTTTAATTCATTCCTTGGATTCATATAAATTATTGTCAATAGCTAAGAGACAGAGCTAGAACTTTCTACTCTTAGGTGTATAAATTGAAAATTCTCTATAAGCAAAACAACTTTAATATCATAGTCATTCCATCTTACCCAGATACCTCTTGATTTTCCCCTATCGTTGATAGTGTGAAACTGCTTAAAATTACACTTTTGAAAAATCAATGGAGCTTTAGACACATCTACTTTAGTTTCCATTAGTGCTATAATGGTCGGACTATGAGTAGCAACCATCTCCTTACAATGGGACATAAATAACTTACTGCCAACTCCCCTACAATTCCAGGCCATTATTTTCTAAGTCATAATAATGGCTGGTTAAACCACAATCATGTGGTTAACTTTTTCATCCGCATTATCTTGTAGTTGCATCTCATTCTTTTTGAAATTTACATTATTTCCAGAGCTATCCACTTTTGGAGTTTCAAGTACCATGGCTATGTTATCATTTAAATTAGGAGGCTTGTTCTGTTGTGGAATGTTTAAAGAGTCTGGTGGACGAGGGTTCTGCTTGGGTTGGTCAATCTACATTGGAGAGGACAACTTATTTGTTATATCCATTAAAGGATCAGTGTTGTTTCTAGTAAGAACCTTCATTGATGTTTGACCAAATTTAACTTTTTTAGTCTCCTTAGTAGTATACTTCCCTCTTTGAATGGTGGTATGCATTATAATACCCTGGTTCATGCTTCCCTCCTGTCGTGACTCTTTCTGAATGGCAACTCCCTTTTCCTGGTATGAGTTTGATCTACCTATACTATCATTCTTATTTCTGGAATGATTATTGGTTGCTATCTCATATTAGACATTAGAAATATGGGGTTAAGGTTCCTTTTTTGCAGTTTCATCCATGGCAAAGATTGGATTAACTGGCATCTCAAATCTGGATCCTGTCAGCATGTTAGTTTTCCTCTCCCCAGTTGGACCTCCTTTGTCTGCAGTTACAAATTCCTTGGTTTTAGTTTTTCTTAGTTCTTCTGGCTTTGTGTACCACCATCCATTCACCATATTCCATAGCAAGTATATTGGACTCAGTGTGTTTCTCATTGATATTATCTATTTATTGTACTATATTTAATTTATGTTGGCCTCCCTCCTGTGGTTTCGAAGTAGATTCAGTAGACATTCCTTTCCGTGGGCAGCCATCTACATAATGCCCATAGGTACCACAGTTAAAGCAAATTAGATGCATGCCTTCATATTCTACTTTGATTTATGCATTACCTATCTTGAATTGAGGAATTAAAGGTTTATTTAGATCAATGATGAAACAAACTCGAGCATATTTGCCTCTTGTTCGTTCCTCAATTGTCAAATCTACCTTTATAGCCTTTCCAATCCTGTTTCCTAGAGCTTTTAGACATTTTCGATCATAATATTCCATTGGAAGCTCCGGGAATCTAACCCAAACAACCACTTATTGGATCTCTATGGTAGCTGGGTTAAAATTAGGAGTCCATTCCTAAATAGTGAGATAGTGATCCAAAATCAGCCATGGTCTTCCTGTCATTGCATAGTTTCTATCCTCCACACTAGTGGATTTTACAAGATAATACTCATATCTTAAATCCACTAGATTGAAACACACCTGAACCTCTCCACAACTGGATTAACTTCCTTTCCAGGAATCTGAATCCCACTTTCCTCCCTAGAAGTTTAATTATCAGAGAGTTTTTCTAGAGCTTTCTAATCCTCATCTTCTCCTCCTTTTACAGTTTTAATATAGGCATAATAGTATTATCATTCAGTACTTCATTGATTACCTGAATCCCTTCAGAATTTTCCTCATCAGAGAAATTCCAATTATCTGACATTACATCTTCATCTTTCGATTCATCACTGGGAATGTCATCCTCAATCCAATTGTCGGCACCTGTTAGCATCTATTTATATAATCGTGGGAGATATCCTTGGCTATCCAAACTGGGTTCTGAAATGAGATCATCGTATTTGCGTAAACCTGATGCACTTCCAGCGAAATTTGAAAGTTCTCTTTTAACTTTCTTAGTGTTTCTCCTTAATTGATCAGTTTCTTCTTCTGAGGTGATGCTTCGATGGGGATTGTCGACGCTAGTTATTTCGTCTACGAATTTAGCTCTCCGTAATTAAAAATTCTCTCATGTAATTTATTCATGTATAAAATGATATTCATTAGTAGTTTTTAACTTGCAATGTTTGATCCCTACCCTGCTTTTATGGGATCAACTCCACATTGGTTTTTTGCTGTGAAGATCCTTGTGTTGCCAAGTTCTATTGGTTAAACTCGTTAATTTTTTATTTACTCCCACCGCCCTGTAATAATAATTGACCACATTGGATTGATATTTGATCAATTACTTTCGATTGGAGTACTTGAGCTGGATTCAAGGTTGGGGTCGCTCCTTTACGCCTATCAAGTAAATATTCCTGTAAATGAAGTGAGCCTGATGATGTAGCCACCATCCATGGTCCCCATTTTTTGTGGACTTCTCCATCATCAAAACACACCCTTGGCTAACTATATTCTCAACTCTCATGTGCCAGAATACCACATCCATAGCAAAAATGACTAAGTTTCTCATATTTGAGTTAAATCCAAATTTTCTCCTTCTTCTTTCTGGGTAACCAAAATCCAGGTGTGAGTGGTTTATGTATGTTCTATTGGATTCTAAGGCAGATGAAATTAGTGAAATTATCCGTGACTATATTGAACAATATAATACAGAAGTAAAGATTTTAAATATTGGTACCGTACTTCAAGTAGGTGACAGCATTGCTCGTATTTATGGTCTTGATGAGGTAATGACAGGGAAATTAGTAGAATTTGAAGAAGGTACAATAGGCATTGCTTTGAATTTAGAATCCAATAATGTCGGTGTTGTATTAATGGGTGACGATTTGATGATACAAGAGGGAAGTTCTGTAAAAGCAACAGGAAGAATTGCTCAAATACCAGTAAGTGAAGCTTATTTCGGTCGTGTTATAAATGCCCTGGCTAAACCTATTGATGGTCGAGGAGAAATTTCATCTTCTGAATCTAAGTTAATCTAATTCCCACTCCTGGTATTATTTCGAGACGTTCCGTATATGAGCCTCTTCAAACAGGACTTATTGCTATTGATTCGATGATCCTTATAGGGTGTGGTCAATGAGAATTAATTATAGACAAACCGGTAAAACAGCAGTAGCCACGGATACGATTCTCAATCAACAAGTAGTAATTTGTTCTAATCCAAGACATAAAAAAAAACAAGGATAATATTTTCAAAAACAAGAAAGAGAGCTTTCTAATGCTTTTACTTTGAGTGTTGGGACTGCCCCATCCCTTTAAGCTCCTTGCTTGGCTGACTACGAACTGCCTTCTTCCTGACTTACCCTCACATGCTAGAAGTGAAAGGATAGTTCTTTTCTAATCGATTGGCTCGTGGATCTTTGATTGAATAGTGGGACGGTGACTAATCGAGCACTCATTCATCATAGGTAATACTGCACTTTTCTCACATGAACCCATCAAAAAACATGTTTTTTTTAGAGAGATACTATTTCACCAATCGAGTCACAAGTATCTAACATATTCATATCTAACGATTTTTTGCAAAGTGGTGATGAAAGGTATAACTTGTACAAATCTTTCCATTTTCCAATTCAATCCGATCCATTCGTTCGTAGAGCTATTTACTCGATCATAGACATTTCTGGAACACCTCTAACAGTGATCGAACAAAGACAATCATAAAGCAAATAGAAAAAATTAAAAAAAATTGAAAAAAGGGGTTTCAAACTCCAGAGATGAATATTAGTTTTAACAAAACACGTTTTGATGATAAAAGAAAAAGATTCGAATCCCCCCAAAAGGTGGCGCCAAATGTGTAGAAGAAAGAGTATATTGATAAAGATATTTTTTTTCCAAAATCAAAAAAATGATTGGGTTGAGAAAAACTCCATTTCATTTTTTTGATGATATTTTTGAAAAATGAACTTAATTAATTCATTCAAAACATTTGTTCTCGATACTTTCAAATAAACAAATAAAGTGAAAAGAAAGAAGAAATCACTTAATTTACTTTTTTTGATTTCGAATGGCACATTATAATAATAATAGAATTATAGTTTTGTTATAATTAATTATATTGTAAATTGTAAAAAATTCCAAAAAATTAGATTCTATTTTTACAAGTTGAAGACGAATTTTGATGAACCCATTACAAGACATCAAAAGATAACTGAAAATAAAGAAAAAAATCATTATGATTTGCTTATTCCTGAAAATATTTTATCCTATAGACATCATAGAGAATTAAGAATTCTAATTTGTTTCAATTTTGGGAATAGAGGTGATATGCATCAAAATACGACATTTTACAATGAGAATAAAGTAAATAATTTCTATCAAGTTTTTGCTAAAAGGAAATTTGGAATTGTATTATATTAATTATATTAATTGATTCTTTCCTTCTTAGTTTTGTTTTCTTTTTTATGTACAAAAGGAGGACCCATTGAGCATTTACTTATTTACTTATTATATTATAAGTTATAAGAACTGAATTACTTGCAATGGATAGTTTAACTCCGGAAAAGAGAATCTGGTAAATTTTTTCTTCCATAGAATCCTTATATCATATATGTATGTGTGGATAACATATAGATTTCTTATATAAGATATATTCAGTTCGTTTGATTCGTGCTCGAGCCAGATGATGAAAAATTATCATATCCGGTTCTTTCAGAGGATGGAAAATGCATCGATAGGGGAGTGTTCCACCTTAGAGGGAAGGACCCGCACAAGCAGTGGTGGACGAAGCGGAAGCGAGAATGTCGGCTTGAGCAATGCAAACATTGGTGAGAATCCAATGCCCCGAAAACCTAAGGGGAGCGAGACTCCCCAGGAAAGGGGCTTTTTCCAAGCAAAGGTACCGTTTACAGCTCAATCCGTAAGTTTGGTTCATCTTCGAGGTATTTTTCCCTTCTAATATTTTTCTATTGGCGCTTCCCTCATTCCTTTTATTGAGCATAATGATGCGAATTGAGCTTTAATGAGTTCAAATATGCAGCATCAAGTGTACTTCTGTTGTATAAATTATCATTTCAACGATCAACTTCTCCTGTAATGATATCTATGCTACCTAGTATCGTCATAATATCAGCCAATTTCATTCTTTTAACTAACTGAGGAAGAATTTGCATATTGATAAAGCCTGGTGGACGAATTTTCCATCTCCAAGGAAAACCATTCTTATCCCTTATTAGAAAATTTCCTAATTCTCCCTTTGGGGCTTCAACTCTCACATAAAGACCTTAAATCTTTGTGTACTGACCCCTAATCGAATTGTTTTGGATTCAAAAGTGAAGGAAATCATTTTATCTACTAATAGTGGGCAAATTGGTGTATTACCAAATCACGCACCTATTGCCACAGATGTAGATATAGGTATTTTGAAAATACGCCTTAATGATCAATGGTTAACGATAGCTTTGATGGGTAGTTTTGGCTATCGCAGGCTTTACGCAATCGATCGGATCATATAGATATCCCTTCAACACAAAGATATCCACACAACATAGGTCATCGAAAGGATCTGGAAGACCTACCAAAGCACGAAAGCCAGGATAATTTAAAAAAATTAGTTTTTTTTATCTCTATCAAGATATTTCCTTTTAGTAAAAACTTGACAGAAATTATTTATTTTATTCTCATTGTAAAATGCCGTATTTTGATGCATATCACCTATATTCCCAGAATTGAAACAAATTAGAATTCTCAATCCTCTATGATGTCTATAGGATAAAATATTTCCAAGAATAAGAAAATCATAATAATTTTTTTCTTTATTTTCAGTCATCTTTTAATGTCATGATCGTCTTTCTCCGAGGAAGAGGGGAAACAAAATCAACTTGAATTCGAGACAGCTATTCGAAATTTACATAATATCATGAAAAATGGATACAAATTTTTTACTGCTACTTAGTATCGGCAATAAGTCTGAAAAGGTATCTAAAAATATCCAATTTAGATATTTGTACCCTATTGAAGTAAGGAACCATGGTATATATGTTTGGAATAGATTCCATTTTGAGAGAGTTGAAAAAGCACTATCTCGTTGAAAGGTTCTATCCATCTGCCCTTTCTTAAGGCATTTTTTTAGACAAGGACTCCATTTTTTCCTCTTTTCGGATGGTAAATATTTCTCAGAACATGGAGTGTGAATTAAACCCATGTTTGAGTTGAAATTGAGATACTGATGCAAGTTCTTCCTTTCTGAATCAGATAGATTCATATCTGAAAGAGGTTGACAATAAATTCTTTCAAAATGGAATATTTATCCCTCTGTTAGAGGTGTTCCAGAAATGTCTGCGATTGAGTAAATAGCCCTACGAACGAATGGATCGAGTCGAATTGGAAAATGGAAAGATTTGTACAAGTTATACCTTTCATCACCACTTTGCGAAAAATTTATGAAACACTTCTTTTCTTTCTTTTCGAAATTATTACAGGTCCCAATTTATTCAACAATTGGATTGTTGGAGTCATCGTATTATTAGTCTAGGGTTTATCTTTTTAACTATAGGTATTCTTTCGGAAGCAGTATGGGCTAATGAAGCATGGGGATCCTATTGGAATTGGGATCCAAAGGAAACTTGGGTGTTTATTACTTGGACAGTATTCGCGATTTTTTTACATACTAGAAAAAAATTTGAAGGTGTAAATTCTTCATCTTCAATAGTAGCCTCTATAGGCTTTCTTATAATTTGGATATGTTATTTTGGGATCAATCTATTAGGAATAGGATTACATAGTTATGGTTCATTTACATCAAATTGAGTTTAAGTGAATTGAAAAAAGAAAACATACGGGTCGAAATAGAATTATTTGGAAAGCCGTATTCGATGAAAGCCGTACGTACGGCTTGGAGGGAGATCTCTCATATCTTTCGAGATCCACCCTACAATATGAGGTCAAAAAGCCAAAATAAATGATTTTAGCCCTTATAAAAATAAAAAAGAAAAAGAAAATGGATTCTTGAACCCCTTTCACACTCATGTCACGTAAAGGTACTGCAGAAGAAAAAATCGCAAAATTTGATCTAATTTATCGTAATCAATTAGCTAACATGTTGGTTAACAGTATTCTGAAACACGGAAAAAAATCATTGGCTTATATTGGGAGGCTCATTACTTCAACTAGTCCCCATGTTCTTCGAATGGATCTTTTAGTTGTTGAGAGGGTTGCCCAAAAGCAGTATATAAGATGTACCCGGTAAAACTTACAAGTAAACCGGATATAAAGATGGCAACTAAGGTTGCTATTTTCATTATTATATAATTTCAAGACCACAATGGATCTAGGATAAGATCATTATCATTTATTTACAGCAAAATGGTATACAAAGTCAACGGATCCCAATAAATAAAAAATAAGATTTATGATCACACAAACTGTTGAGGGTAGTTCTAGATCTGGTCCAAGACGAACTGTTGTAGGAGAGTTATTGAAACCATTGAATTCAAAATATGGTAAAGTAGCTCCTGGGTGGGGAACGACTCCCTTAATGGGTGTTGCAATGGCTCTATTTGCAATATTTTTATCTATTATTTTGGAGATTTATAATTCTTCCATTTTACTGGATGGAATTTCAATGAATTAGATTCACAAGAACCAACTAACTAGCTTTTCAATACAAAAATGATTAGGTCTTATATTCGATTTTTATCTCATTCGATTTTGGTTTGGTAGTCTGACCGCAAAATTTCTTTGTTTCTATATTTCCAGAATATGAGTGTGTGACTTGTTAGAATTGATCCTATTGATAGTACAGAGAAAGGGACTATCATCTTTAATAGAGATGGTTTTACCCCTTCAAATATTTAGTATTGCATATGCTCCTATTTATATGTTTCTATGTATACTTAACTATATTTTTACTATACCATATCCGAATTATATACTATATTCTAATTATATTGATTATAATTGATTATAATTCTATTGAATTCTATTAAAATAGAAAATAGAATAGAATTTTAATAAAATAGAATTTGAAATAGAATATATGTACATAGATATATTTTCTAGTGACTTATTACGGAACAAGAAATTGAATTTACCTAGTAAATATAGTATAGAGAAAAATATGAGTTATTAAATAGGAAAATGAAAAAATATTTGTAACTTGAAAGCAAGCCATTCTACTTCGGGACAATGGGAAAGTAGTCTCATGGCTGCATGCTCTTCTTCCCGATCCCGATTTCCGAGTTATACAGCCTGGATGGGAGCTGCAGTTCAAATACCTCTTATGAGTAGAGCTCCTTGTTCTATTTGAGTAGCTTGGAGTTTAGTAATTGCTTTGGACTTGTCTGTAGTAAAAGTAAACCTATAACTTTTCTTTTTCTTTATTCATTCTTGGCTCGTAGGTCACAAGGAGAAGGTCAAGCAACTTCTTCCATTTCTTAGAATCGGGCACGGTATCTCAAATAGACCATTGAGCGGATCCTCGGATTCTGGTTTAGTAGGATCTTTTCTTGACACCGAAAGTACATCTTTTGGAAGACCTATTCATCCATTAGTCAGGAATGTTGGGCACCTCGGCAAATCCACTTTCCAAAAACAAGAAAGAGAGCTTTCTAAAGCTAAAAGGCCAGATTTCAATTAAAATAAAAAAATTCCATTTCCTATTCAATATATTATTGTATAGCTTAGTGCCTAAACGTTAAGGGTGCCCCACTACGCGGTATATCATGGCTAACTAAGAGGTCCCTCTTGGATCCGGGTGTATGAGCTAGAGAAAGTCTGATAGGGTCGGAAAGCCAGTCTGAGGTTCCTTGGATCATTCCATTCTCTCACAGTTCGCTTAATTCACTACGAAAGGGGGCTTGTTTTT